>CP136069.1:31138695-31187593 GCA_032622095.1 Siphonodentalium dalli | reverse complement strand
AGTGCACGATATACCGGGATATCGTTGATAGTTTCAAACTATCGCGATATTTTAAATTGGAAATACCGTACAGTCCTATGATAAATCTTTCTTCTGTCTTTATCCTCATTTTAAAACCTTGACGAGTATTGTGGTTTCCGTGTGATAGTTTTAGCTCAAGTTATGTTTGTTTTCAAATTTGGTACATGGATTTCTCATACGAACATAGTGGACACTCTGGCCGAGGAGCCTTTCATTATCATTTGTTAAAATTGTCATTTATAAATATTTCTGCTTTTTTGGGCCGATGATGATTGAATTAAACCAAATGTCTTCATATCTGTGATCTGCTGACAAGTCACCAAACCTGAGGCTCAAAACAAATTAACATACAAATAACTTGTATCAATAACTTCAGTAGTTTATTACACTAGTACCCCCCCCCCCCCCCCCCCCCCAAATTGGGAAAATTGTCTCGCAGCAAATTTAATGCTACATGGCATGTTGGATTTCTAGAGCCAAAAAATCCAGTGGCAGGTCTGGGCAGGTAGGAATTTTTTTTTTTTTTTTTTTTAGTTTATCTATAATGCACCATATTCTAAATACAAGATAAAAGTTGGTATTCTCAATATCTTTGTATCCAGTTGCCGAAATTTCTGACAGAAAACTAGCTTTATATCTGACAATATACCCAGAAAGGTAAAAAAAAAAATATGCACCAGAAAGTTGGGATCTCCAAGAAGGTACATGGAATTTCTATCTCCCGTGACTCGCGACACAATGTTGCGCAATACTGCACATGACGACATTGATACTATTCGGCAACTTCCGTGCCATCATGTTGACATTGCATTTCACCTGGCCGCGCGATTCTCAGAATAACAGATTTATTCCAGAGTTTGGGATTCATATGCAACCACAAATAGACATGTATTTTAATAAAAGTAAATCTTTTTTGAAAATTATTTGCTGCTTCATATAAATATAGTAGATATTTATTTAGCCGTAGAGACGTGATTTACGTGTCAAAAATCCAGGTCGGCCCAATTTTTTGGCCGAAAAAAGGACTCTTTCTGACGAGTGTTCTTTCTGTACTTGCATGTATATTATCAGTCATCTGCTTATTTCTCCTGAAAACCCCTCCAGATGTATAATAGACCATTCCAATGTATTTTATAACTGAACAGGAGAATCCATTTAGTAAAGAAAGGGCCTTCTCAATTGTTGGCAGTTGATAAATCTTATTGCTTTTTTTTTGAGTCGATGATGACTAATAATCCTATGGATCTGACATGCCTCAGATCCTTGATCTGCTGAAAATCATCCAACCTGAGGCTCTAAATTTAATGGCAACAAATTAACATATAAATAAATTATCAATAACTTCAGGGGTTATAACACTATGGTGCACTTAGACCACTACTACTATTAGACCAGTATTTTACAATTACAACCCATCTTTCAAGTTTTTTTTAGCGTTTTCTTTTGATATTATTTTGGAATGTTATCTCCAGTAGACGTGTGATCACCACCTAACTCTATTGTCACTTTAATGGCTCAATAAATGTCAAGCTCGGAATAGTGGGAGAGGTGATGTTTTGTCCAATGACAGTTGTGGGTATTTTATTTTCTGCATAAACACCGATTTATAGACCATAGCTTCAAATTGATTTCTTGAAATTAGAAAAAAATGTCCCATGGAAAATTTAATGCTGTGGCATGTTAAAATTCCATGTTGAGTCTGCATTTCCCATGACCTCGCTTATTTATTGCGTGGCTAATTTTGAGGACTAACCTTTATTTTAAATGAGACTTATCATTTGTTAACCCTTTACCCAACAAACCGGCCAAAACCGGCCAAATAAAGCTTCAACAGCCTAAAATATCTTCGGTCTGTCTCAATAGAACCATACAAATATGGATATCATTGGAACCGGTTCCTTGACCACATTGTGATAGTTACAGTTATGCCCTGTGCCAATGCATTCTCTTATATATGCGAGTCGACCATAGGTCGCCTCGCATATATAAGAGAATGCATTGGCCTAAAAAAAAATATTTTTTTACCATTTTTTCTTACATTCTTTAACAATTTTATAATTTTTAATGCGTTAAGCCAATGCATTCTCTTATATATGCGAGGCGACCTATGGTCGACTCGCATATATAAGAGAATGCATTGGCACAGGGCCCTTCTGTTGGGTAAAGGGTTAAGGCAAAAAAAAAACATATGTTTCCAATAACATCAGTGATAACATGGGGGAAATTTTCCAGGCAGGGTTTTTTTTTTTTTAAAAATAATATTGCAACAGGTAATGTATTTTCGACTGATAACCAATAAAACATTCTCACACAAACACTTTAATCTCTGTTTGAACACAATGAAGATGTTGTGATGTGTCAATCGAAGCATATCTACCAAATACGGCACTGGACAGTTCTCACCTGTAGTACCTGATGTGGGTGGATAGGTCTTTTATGTGATGAACAGCTCTTGTTTGTAAATTATCGGTGTATATATACATACAACGCATGAGTCCAAGTCTTGTTTTCAAATAGAACATATTTATCATACAACATATTCGTGGTTGCCATTGTCAATGCAGAAGTTACCTGATTATACATGAATAATAAAAATTTAGCATCGAATAACTATGTTTTTTCACAAGCAGTCCTTTGTACGATATACCGATATCAGTGCACGATATACCGGGATATCGTTGATAGTTTCAAACTATCATTAAATTGGAAATACCGTACAGTCATATGATAAATCTTTCTTCTGTCTTTATCCTCATTTTAAAACCTTGACGAGTATTTTGGTTTCCGTGTGATAGTTTTAGCTCAAGTTGTGTTTGTTTTCAAATTTGGTACATGGATTTCTCATACGAACATAGTGGACACTCTGGCCGAGGAGCCTTTTATTATCATTTGTTAAAATTGTCATTTATAAATATTTCTGCTTTTTTGGGCCGATGATGATTGAATTAAACCAAATGTCTTCATATCTGTGATCTGCTGACAAGTCACCAAACCTGAGGCTCAAAACAAATTAACATACAAATAACTTGTATCAATAACTTCAGTAGTTTATTACACTAGTACCCCCCCCCCCCCCCCCCCCCCCCCCTAAATTGGGAAAATTGTCTCACAGCAAATTTAATGCTGCATGGCATGTTGGATTTCTAGAGCCAAAAAATCCAGTGGCAGGTAGGAATTTTTTGTTTTTTAAATCCATCTATAATGCACCATATTCTGTATTCTCGATACCTTTGTATCCAGTTGCCGAAATTTCTGACAGAAAACTAGCTTCATAACTGACAATATACCCAGAAAGCAGCAGAAAGGTAAAAAATATGCACCAGAAAGTTTGGATCTCAAAGAAGGTACATGGAATTTCTATCGCTCGTGGCACCATGACACAATGTTGCGCAATACTGTACATGACAACATTGATACTATTTGGCAACTTCCGTGCCATCATTTTGACATTGCATTTCACCTGGCCATGCGATTCTCAGAATAACAGATTTATTCCCGAGTTTGGGATTCATATGCAACCACAAATAGACATGTATTTTAACCCTTTACCCAACAAACCGGCCAAATAAAGCTGCAACAGCCTAAATTATCTTGGGTCTGTCTCAATAAAACCATACAAATATGGATATCATTGGAACCGACTCATTGACCACATTGTGATGGTTACAGTTATGCCCTGTGCCAATGCATTCTCTTATATATGCGAGTCGACCATAGGTCGCCTCGCATATATAAGAGAATGCATTGGCCTAAAAAAATCTTTTTTTAATACGTTTTACCATTTTTTCTTACATTCTTTAACAATTTTATAATTTTTAATGTGTTAAGCCAATGCATTCTCTTATATATGCGAGGCGACCTATGGTCGACTCGCATATATAAGAGAATGCATTGGCACAGGGCCCTTCTGTTGGGTAAAGGGTTAATAGAAGTAAATCTTTTTTGAAAATTATTTGCTGCTTAATATAAACATAGTATATATTAACAATAGAGACGTGAGTTGCGTGTCAAAAATCCAGGTCGGCCCAATTTTTTGGCCGAAAAAGGACTTTCTGACGAGGCTTCTTTCTGTACTTGCATGTATATTATCAGTCGTCTGCTTATTTCTCCCGACAACCCCTCCAGATGTGTAATAATAGACCATTCCAATGTATTTTATAACTGAACAGGAGAATCCATTTAGTAAAGAAAGGGCCTTCTCAATTGTTGGCAGTTGATAAATCTTATTGGGTTTTTTTTTGAGCTGATGATGACTAATAATCCTATGGATCTGACATGCCTCAGATCCTTGATCTGCTGAAAAACATCCAACCTGAGGCTCTAAATTTAATGGCAACAAATTAACATATAAATATATTATCAATAACTTCAGAGGTTATAACACTATGGCTCACTTAGACCACTAATAGACCAGTATTTTACAATCCATATTTTAAGTTTTTTAGCGTTTTCTTTTGATATTATTTTGGAATGTTATCTCCAGTAGAGATGTGTGATCACCACCTAACTCTATTTGTCACTCAACTGGCTCAAAATAAATGTCAAGCTTGGAATGGTGGGAGGGGTGATGTTTTGTCCAATGATATTTGCCTGACAAGAGTTTTGGGTATTTGTTTTCTGCATAAACACTGATTTACAGACCATAGCTTCAAATTGATTACTTGAAATTAGAACAAATGTCCCATGGAAAATTTAATGCTGTGGCATGTTAAGATTCCATGTTGCGACTGCATTTCCCATGACCTCGCTTGTTTATCGCGTGGCTAATTTTGAGGATTAACCTTTATTTTAAACGAGACTTGTTATCATTCATTAAGCCGTTGATAAATCTTTCTGCTTTTTTTAGGGCCGATGATGATTGACATACCCAAATGCCTTCAGATCCATGATCTGCTGAAAGTCATCAAACCTGAGGCTCGGATTCAATGGCAACAAATTAACTTGGAATAAGTTATATCAATAACTAGGCAGCTCTCGAAATTATGAAAATATGTCTCACTGCAAATTGAATGCAGTGGTATGTTGGATTTCACACGTTGCCATAGCGTTTACCCACGACATTTGGTTATTGCCGTGGCAATCCGGGAGTCTCACGGACAATCCGTGAAACTTAACAGCTCTGGTAGGTTGGTGGATGGGAGTGAGGGAGGTAACTTTTGAATTTCATGTAATCACTGTATGCATGATTGACCCTTTCATTCCTAAATACTCGTTGACGAGTAGTTCCTTTGGTGAAATGTTCAGATAATAAACTGTTTGTTGAACTTATTATCTAAACATTTCCCTCCAATAAATAGGACTCCTTCTGTACTTATATTATCAGTTGTCTGCTTAGTATTCCTGAAATCCCCTCCAAATGTATAATAGACCATTCCAATCATCCAATATATTCTTTTATAACTCGACAGGAGATTCCAATTAGGAAAGAAATGGCCTTATCAATAAATCTTTCTGCTTTTTTGAGCCGATGATGACTGATATTCCCAAATGCCTCAGATCCATGAACTGCTGAGACTAATCAAACCTGAGGCTCAAAATTCAATGGCAACGAATTAACATACAAATAACTTGTATCAATAACTTCAGTAGTTTATTACACTTGGCTCCTACTAAATTAGGAAAAATGTCTCGCAGCAGATTTAATGCTGCTTGGCATGTTAGATTTCTAGAGCCAAAAAATCCAGTGGCAGGTGGGATTTTTTTTTTTTTTTCCCCAAATCCATCTATAATGTACCATTCTAAAAACAAGATAAAAGTTCATATTCTCAATACCTTTGTATCCACTTGCTGAAATTTCTGACAGAATGCTAGCTTTATATCTTGACAATATACCCAGAAATGTAAAAAATATGCACCAGAAAGTTGGGAGCGATCTAATCTCAAAGAAGGGACACAAAAATGCTATCTCCTGTGACTCATGACAACATTGATACTATTCAGCAACTTCCGTGCCATCATGTTGACATTGCATTTCACCTGGCCGCGCGATTCTCAGAATAACAGATTTATTCCTGATATTGGGATTCATATGCAACCACAAATAGACATGTATTTTAATAGAAGTAAATTTTTGTTGTTAAATTACATCTAAAATTATTGCAGCTTAATATAAATAGTATATAGACGTGTTTTACATGTCAAAAATCCAGGTCATCCCTATTTTTTGGCCGAAAAAGGACGCTTTTTGACGAGGCTTCTTTCTGTACTTGTAATATCAGTCGTCTGCTTATTTCTCATGAAAACCCCTCCAGATGTATAATAGACCATTCCAATGTATTTTATAACTGAACAGGAGAATCCATTTAGTAAAGAAAGGGCCTTCTCAATTGTTGGCAGTTGATAAATCTTATTGGGTTTTTTTTTGAGCTGATGATGACTAATAATCCTATGGATCTGACATGCCTCAGATCCTTGATCTGCTGAAAATCATCCAACCTGAGGCTCTAAATTTAATGGCAACAAATTAACATATAATTAAATTATCAATAACTTCAGGGGTTATAACACTATGGTACACTTAGACCACTATTAGACCAGTATTTTACAATTACAACCCATATTTCAAGTTTTTAGCATTTTCTTTTGATATTATTTTGGAATGTTATCTCCAGTAGAGATGTGTGTCAGATCACCACCTAACTCTATTTGTCGCTCAACTGGCTCAAAATAAATGTCAATTACTTGAAATTAGAAAAATGTCCCATGGAAAATTTAATGCTGTGGCATGTTAAGATTCCAAATGTTGCCACGGCGTTTCCCATGACCTTGCTTATTGCCGTGGGTAATTTTGAGGACTAACCTTTATTTTAAACGAGACTTATTATCACCTGTTATCAAGCTGTTGATAAATCTTTCTGCTTTTTTTTTGAGCTGATGATGACTAATAATCCTATGGATCTGACATGCCTCAGATCCTTGATCTGCTGAAAATCATCCAACCTGAGGCTCTAAATTCAATGGCAACAAATTAACATATAAATAAATTATCAATAACTTCAGTGGTTATAACACTATGGTTCACTTAGACCACTATTAGACCAGTATTTTACAATTACAACCCATATTTCAAGTTTTTTAGCGTTTTCTTTTGATATTATTTTGGAATGTTATCTCCAGTAGAGATGTGTGATCACCACCGAACTCTATTTGTCACTCAACTGGCTCAAAATAAATGTCAAGCTCGGAATGGTGGGAGAGGTGATATTTGCCAATATTGTCCAATATTGTGATGTTGTCCAATGATATTTGCCTGACAAGAGTTGAGTATTTTGTTTTCTGCATAAACACTGATTTACAGACCATAGCTTCAAATTGATTTCTTGAAATTAGAAAAAATGTTCCATGGAAAATTTAATGCTGTGGCATGTTTAGATTCCATGTTGAGACTGCGTTTCCCATGACCTTACTTATTGCTTGGCTAATTTTGAGGATTAACCTTTATTCTAAATGAGACTTATTATCATTTGTTAAGCCATTGATAAATCTCTGCTTTTTAGGGCCGATGATGATTGACATACCCAAATGCCTTCAGATCCATGATCTGCTGAAAGTCATCAAACCTGAGGCTCAGATTCAATGGCAACAAATTAACTTGGAATGAGTTCTATCAATAACTAGGCAGCTCTCGAAATTGTGAAAATATGTCTCGCTGCAAATTGAATGCAGTGGTATGTTGGATTCCACACGTTGCCATAGCATTTACCCACGACATTAGCTTATTTTCGTGGCTAATTTCGAAAGCTGACCTTTATTTTAAATGAAACTTGATATCAAGGTCATATTTAGAAATATGTTTCCAGTAGGTAGATGGGTGGAAGGGAGGTACTGTTTCCAGTAGGTAGATGGGTGGAATGGAGGTACCGTTTCAACTTTCCAGGTACTGTTTCCAGTAGGAAGGTAGGTGGGAGGGAGTTAACTTTTGAATTTCATGTAATCACTATATGCATGAATGACTCTTTCTTTCCTAAATACTCATTGACGAGTAGTTCCTTTGGTGAAATGTTCAGATAATAAACTCCAAATGTTTGTTGAAGTTATTTAAACATTTCCCTCCAATAAATAGGACTCCTTCTGTACTTATATTATCAGTTGTCTGCTTATTATTCCTGAAATCCCCTCCAGATGTATAATAGACCATTCCAATGTATTCTTTTATAACTCTACAGGAGAATCCAATTAGCAAAGAAAGGGTCTTGTCAATAAATCTATCTGCTTTTTTGAGCCGATGATGACTGATATTCCCAAATGCCTCAGATCCATGATCTGCTGAAACTAATCAAACCTGAGGCTCAAAATTCAATGGCAACAAATTAACATATAAATAAATTGCATCAATAACTTCCGTTGTTTTATAACACTAGGCAGCTCTCAAAATTTTGAAAATGTCTCGCAGCAAATTGAATGCTGTGGCATGTTGGATTCCACATGTTGCCGCAGCGTTTACCCACGACATTTACTTATTTTCGTGGCCAATTTCAAAGGCTGACCTTTATTTTAAATGAGACTTAATATCAAGGTTATATTTAAAATTATGTTTCCAGTAGGTAGGTGGGTTGGGTGGGTGGGTGGGATGGAGGTAACTTTCGAATTTCATGTAATCACTGTATGCATGATTGACCCTTTCATTCCTAAATACTCATTGACGAGTAGTTCCTTTGGTGAAATGTTCAGATAATAAACTCTGTCTGTTGAACTTATTGTCTAAACATTTCCCTTCAATAAATAGGACTCCTTCTGTACTTATATTATCAGTTGTCTGCTTATTATTCCTGAAATCCCCTCCAAATGTGTAATAGACCATTCCAATCATCCAATATATTCTTTTATAACTCGACAGGAGAATCCAATTGGGAATGAAATGGCCTTATCAATAAATCTTTCTGCTTTTTGGAGCCGATGATGACCGATATTCCCAAATGCCTCAGATCCATGATCTGCTGAAACTAATCAAACCTGAGGCTCATAATTCAATGGCAACAAATTAACATATAATAATAATAATATTTGTATAGCGCTTATCCCCAATAAGCGGGCCCTTAGCGCTTGACATAAACATGAAATATAAATATACACAATATCAGTCACTTTCTGAATTGTTTCAATAACTTCAGACATTTTACAACCCATATTTCATGTTTTAGAAAAAAAAAATTCGGGGGACTATTAAAATAGCCGGTGTCCGTCCGGATGATAACTTTAGTTTCGGTTATTAGATCAAAAGCAAATTTCATAGGTGTGTTTATCAGGCCAAAATAAAGGTCAAGTTCGAATATGGGTTTTCTCCGCCCGTTTTTGCGGGAGTTGTGGCCCTTTTTTGACTTGGGGGGGGGGGGGGAAACCCCCTGAAAGTTTGTTTCCGGATGATAACTTTAGTAGAGTTAATCGGATTCAAACCAAATTTGGTATATTACTTTCTCCCAGCAAAACACAGGTCAAGTTCGAACTTGGGTTCTGCCCGACCATTTTTGGCAGAGTGATGTCCCTTTTTCGACGTAGAAAATTAAGTTTTTCTTCTGTTTTTTGGTTTCCGGATGATAACTTGATTTTTGATTGTTTATATGCAAAACCCGTTCTTTTGTGGATTTGTTATATCAAAATACAGCTCAAGTTCGAATTTCGGTTTAATCCGATAATTTTTGCGAGAGTTATGGCCCCTTTTTTGTCCGCCGACCCGACATATAAAACCCCAAAAGTTGGTGTCCGGATGATAACTTTAGTAGAGTTAATCAGATTTAAACCAAATTTGGTATGTGTCTTTCTCCCAGCAAAACACAGGTCAAGTTCGAATTCTGGTTCTGCCCGCCAATTTTCACCAGAGTTATGTCCCTTTTTGACTTATAATTTTTGCCAATTTGAGGTTTCCGGATGATAACTTTAGTAAATGTGTACTGAATGAAATTCGATTTTGTGTTCCGCCATGACAATTTTTATGCGCTAACAACGCTCCAAATGAAGCCACCGGTTCGGGGGACACTGGCCGAGCGGCCTTTTATTTGGTATGATATCCAGTTAGAGATGCGTGATCACCACCTAACTCGATTTGTCACTCAACTGGCTCAAAATAAAGGTCAAGCTCGGAATGGTGAAAGGTGATGTTTTGTCCAATGATATTTGCCCAACGAGAGTTTACATGGGTATTTTGTATTCTCATAAAACACTTGTTTTATGGCGATCGCTTCATATAGATTACTCGAAATTAGAAAAAAATGTCCCATGGAAAATTTAATGCTGTGGCATGTTAAGATTCCACATGTTGCCACGCCGTTTCCCCATGACCTTGCTTATTGCCGTGGGTAATTTTGAGGACTAACCTTTATTTTAAACGAGACTTATTATCACCTGTTATCAAGCTGTTGATAAATCTTTCTGCTTTTTTTTTGAGCTGATGACTAATAATCCTATGGATCTGACATGCCTCAGATCCTTGATCTGCTGAAAATCATCCAACCTGAGGCTCTAAATTCAATGGCAACAAGTTAACATATAAATAAATTATCAATAACTTTAGGGGTTACAACACTATGGTACATGTACACTTAGACCAGTATTTTACAATTACAACCCATATTTCAAGTTTTTTTTAGCGTTTTCTTTTGATATTATTTAGGAATGTTATCTCCAGTAGATGTGTGATCACCACCTAACTCTTATTTGTCACTCAACGGCTCAAAATAAATGTTGAGCTCGGAATGGTGGGAGAGGTGATATTTGCCAATATTGTCTAATATTGTGATATTGTCCAATGATATTTGCCTGACAAGAGTTGTGGGTATTTTGTTAAGCCATTGATAAATCTCTGCTTTTTAGGGCCGATGATGATTGACATACCCAAATGCCTTCAGATCCATGATCTGCTGAAAGTCATCAAACCTGAGACTCAGATTCAATGGCAACAAATTAACTTTGAATAAGTTATATCAATAACTAGGCAGCTCTCAAAATTATGAAAATATGTCTCACTGCAAATTGAATGCTGTGGCATGTTGGATTCCACACGTTGCCACAGCGTTTACCCACGACATTTGCTTATTTTCGTGGCCAATTTCAAAAACTGACCTTTATTTTAAATGAAACTTGATATCAAGGTCATATTTAGAAATATGTTTCCAGTAGGTAGGTTGGTGGAAGGGAGGTACTGTTTCCAGTAGGTAGGTGGGAGTGAGGTATTGTTTCCAGTAGGTAGGTACGTGGGTGTGATGGAGCTACTGTTTCCAGTAGGTACATGTAGGTAGGTTGGAGAGATGTAACTTTTGAATTTCATGTAATCACTATATGCATGAATGACCCTTTCTTTCCTAAATACTCATTGACGAGTAGTTCCTTTGGTGAAATGTTCAGATAATAAACTCCAAATGTTTGTTGAAGTTATTTAAACATTTCGCTCCCAATAAATAGGACTCCTTCTGTACTTATATTATCAGTTGTCTGCTTATTATTCCTGAAATCCCCTCCAGATGTATAATAGACCATTCCAATGTATTCTTTTACAACTACAGAAGAATCCAATTAGCAAAGAAAGGGTCTTATCAATAAATCTTTCTGCTTTTTTTTGGCCGATGATGACTGATATTCCCAAATGCCTCAGATCCATGAAATGCTGAGAGCAATCAAACCTGAGGCTCAAAATCAATGGCAACAAATTAACATATAAATAAATTGTATGAAGAACTTCACAGGTGTTGTAACACCGGTACATTTAGACCACTATTTGGCAACCGATATTAAAAGTTTGAGCTTTTTGTTTTGATTTAATTTTGGACCGATATCTTCAGTTAGAGATGTGTGATCACCACCGAACTCTATTTGTCACTCAACTGCCTCAAAATAAATGTCAAGCTCTCGAAATTATGAAAATGTCTCACAGCAAATTGAATGCTGTGTGGCATGTTGGATTCCACACGTTGCCGCAGCGTTTACCCACGACATTTACTTATTTTCGTGGCCAATTTCGAAGGCTGACCTTTATTTTAAATGAGAATTATTTTCAATGTTTCCATATTTAAAAATATAGGTACATGTAGGTACAATGTAGGTAGGTATGTATAAACTAATTTATTTGTAGCCGATGATGACTGATATTCCCAAATGCCTCAGATCCATGAACTGCTGAAAGTCATCAAACCTGAGGCTCAAAATTCAATGGCAACGAATTAACATGAATAACTTATCAATAACTTTAGAGGTTTTACAACCCATATTTCAAGTATTTGAACTTTTAGTTTTGATTTTATTTTTGAAATAAAATCCAGTTAGATGTGTGTGATCACCACCAAACTCGATTTGTCACTCAACTGGCTCAAAATAAATGTCAAGCTCGGAATGGTGAGAGGTGATGTTTTGTCCAATGATATTTGCCCGACGAGAGTTTACATGGGTATTTTGTATTCTCATTGTTTCCAGGCGATCGCTTCATATAGACTACTCAAAATTAGAAAAAATGTCCCATGGAAAATTTAATGCTGTGGCATGTTAAGATTCCACATGTTGCCACGGCGTTTCCCATGACCTTGCTTATTGCCTGGGCTAATTTTGAGGACTAACCTTTATTTTAAATGACTTATTATCGCCTGTTATCAAGCTGTTGATAAATCTTTCTGCTTTTTTTTTTGGGCTGATGATGACTGATATTCCCAAATGCCTCAGATCCATGAACTGCTGAGAGTCATCAAACCTGAGGCTCAAAATCAATGGCAACAAATTAACATATAAATAAATTGTATCAATAACTTAAGTCGATTTAAAACAAACACTAGGCAACTCTCGAAATTAGGAAAAATGTTGCTATAACTTCCGTGGTTTTATAACACTAGGCAGCTCTCAAAATTATAAAAATGTCTTGCAGCAAATTGAATGCTGTGGCATGTTTGATTCCACATGTTGCCGCAGCGTTTACCCACGACATTTGCTTATTTTCGTGGCCAATTTTGAAGGCTGACCTTTATTTTAAATGAGACTTAAAATCATGGCCATATTTAAAAAATTTCAAGCCCACCTATCAACCCTATTTGTTTTCTCGGCTTTCAACCCAAACCAGACATTTAATTTTCTTTGGACTAGGTACATGTAGGTAGGTAGGTAGGTAGGTACCGTGGGTATAAACTAATTTTCCAATAAATAGGACTCCTTCTGTACTTAAATATTATCAGTCGTCTGCTTATTTTTCCTGAAAACCCCTCCAGATATATAATAGACCATTCCAATGTATTTCTTTTATAATTGAACAGGAGAATCCAATTAGCAAAGAAACGGCCTTATCATAAGTCTTTCTGCTTTTTTTTGGGCCGATGATGACTGATATTCCCAAATGCCTCAGATCCATGAACTGCTGAAAATCATCCAACCTGAGGCTCAAATTTATTGGCAACAAATTAAAATATAAATAAATTGTCTCAATAACTTCCGTGGTTTTACAACCCATATTTCATGTTTTTGAGCGTTTTGTTTTGATATTATTTTGGAATGATATCCAGTTAGAGATGCGTGATCACCACCGAACTCTATTTGTCGCTCAACTGGCTCAAAATAAAGGTTGAGAGTTGACATTTTGTCCATTGATATTTGCCTGAAGAGTTTACATGGGTATTTGGTTTCTGCATAAACACGGGATTCCAGGCGATAGCTTCAAATGGATTACTCAAAATTAGAAAAAAATGTCCCATGGAAAATTTAATGCTGTGGCATGTTAAGATTCCAGATGATGCCACGCCGTTTCCCCATGACCTTGCTTATTGCAGTGGGTAATTTTGAGGACTAACCTTTTATTTTAAATGACTTATTATCGCCTGTTATCAAGCTGTTGATAAATCTATCTGCTTTTTTTTTTGGCCGATGATGACTGATATTCCCAAATGCCTCAGATCCATGATCTGCTGAGAGTCATCAAACCTGAGGCTCAAAATTCAATGGCAACAAATTAACATATAAATAAATTGTATCAAAAACTTCATGGGTGTTATAACACTTAAGGTGTACATTTAGATAAAGTATTCAAGATTTTGTTTGGTTTTTATTAGCTCACCTGAGACGAAGTCTCCGGTGGAGCTATAGTCATCACTCTTCGTCCGTCGTCCGTCCGTCAACAATTCTTTGAACATCTTCTCCTCTGAAACCGGAAGACCGAATTGGTTCATATTTGGTGTGGATGTTCCCTAGGTGACTCTCATTCAGATTTGTTCAAATGAGGTCACTGGGTCAAATAGTTGAGAAGCCAGGGCCATAACTGTATTCCTCCATAGCAATTCTTACGACTTCTTGTTCAGAACCATTGGGCCGATTTAGCTAATATTTGGTATGGAGGGTCCTTGGGTGACTGGTGTTCAAATGAGGTCACCCGGTCAATTAGTTGAGAAACCAGGGCCATAACTCATAGTAATTCTTAGAATGACTTCTTCTAAAAAAAATATTTGGCCGATTTAGCTTATATTTGGTACAGAGAGACCTTGGGTGACTGGGGTTCAGATTTGTTCAAATGGGGTCACTGGGTAAAATAGGGACAGAGCCAGGGACATAACTCTAAAATTTTTTTTAACATTTTTGCATTTTGACCTTTGATTTTTTTAGACATATCACAGCTACCCAACCCCACCCTCACCCACCCACACCACACTGTATCATACCATGTTATCTCTTCCTTGTTCACCCCATCAAAATCCTTGTTTTGATCACAGCTGTAGGAGTATCAAAAAGCTGTGTGCAGTCGTTAAAACCTAATTATCTATGTCAACACCTCAGATACTGGTAGCTGATGGCTTGGTGAATGGAATATAATTCTCAGAATGCACTTGCTCTCAAGGTCATGGGAATTTTGTTAAGCTAATGTAGTCAAATAAATGTTGTATGTCATATTCTCACAGGGATGTCCCCACATTGTTGGGGGGGGGGGGGGTGGTGACTGACAGATTTGTTCAATGAAATTGTAAATTTGAAGCTCTTAAGAGAAGAAGCTATAGTCATCACTTCTCATCTGTTATCTGTTCATCTGTCTGTCCGTCATCCATCTGCCAACAATTCTTTGAACATCTTCTCTAGGTCATGAGACTGAATGGGTTCATATTTGGTGTGAATGTTCCCTAGGTGACTCGCATTCAGATTTGTTCAAATGAGGTCACTCTGTCAAATGGTTGTGAAGCCAGGGCCATAACTCTTGCCCTCCATAGTAATTCTTAAAAACGACTTCTCGTGTACCATCAGGTTGAATTGGTTCATATTTGGTATGAAGGGTCCTTTTGTGACTAGTTCAGATTTGTTCAAATGGGGTCATCCTGGTCAAATAGGGGCCAAGCAAAGGACAGTTTTCCTCTTAATATGCTTCCTTTACACGGACCGTCAGGTTTATTTTACTGATATTTAGTATGAAGGGTTCTTTGGTGTCTGGGATTCAAATTTATGCAGATGGGGTCACCAGGTTAAATAGGGCGGGACCAGGGACATAACTGTATGTCTCTATAGTAATACTTATGTCTTCTCAAGAGAGGTTGGACCATATAGTATGGAGGATCCTTTAGTGACTGAGATTCAGATCTGTTAACATGAGGTCAACCCGTTAAGAAATGACGGGACTATGGGGACTTAAGACTTTTGTGTCTAAAAAATCATTAAAATACAAAATTCATTAAAACGTCTACCTTGGAACTACCTGACTGATTAATCTGACATACATATAGTGTTTTTGGGTCCATGGATAATTGGGCTTTAATCATGTCTCAATGGTTTTATATAAAGCGCTTGTGAGATTGAAAATTTCCAACAATTGAGAAAGTTTGAGATGTCGGTTGTGAAATTTCAACCTAAGACTTGGAAGTCTGGGCCCTGGGCGAGAGGGGACTTCTTGAGCTGGAGGAGGGGGTGATCAATTGTGTACAGTTGGTAGTTTCAAGTTAGATTTGGTAATTTCAAGGTAGATTTTGTAGATTTGGTAATTTGATATTCACTGATCTACATTCATGAAGCCTCTCTAGCCACATATCCTGTTTAGATCTACTTCTTTTAAAGTGATTATGAAAAGTTCTGACTGTTGTGGTCTCCAAAGTCCCAGTCTTATCAGTCTTTGCAGTCTGGTGAGCGACCCCACAGTCTTTGACTGTCTTGTTTTGGAATATCTTCAGTTAGAGATGCGTGATCCCCACATAACTCTATTTGTCACTCAACTGGCTCAAAATAAAGGTCAAGCTCGGAATGGTGGGAGGTGACTTTTTGTCCAATGTTATTTGCCCGACAAGAGTTTATATGGGTATTTTGTTTTCTCATAAACACTGGTTTCCAGACAATAACTTCAAATAGAGAACTCTAATTACAAGAAAAAATGTCCTATGGCAAATTTAATGCTGTGGCATGTTAAAATGCCACGTGTTGCCACAGCGTTTCCCATGACCTTGCTTATTGCCGTGGCTAATTTTGAGGACAAACCTTTATTTTAAATGAGACTTATTATCATTTGTTGTCAAGCCGTTGATAAATCTTTCTTTTTTTGGGCCGATGATGACTGATATTCCCAAATGCCTCAGATCCATGAACTGCTGAGAGTCATCAAACCTGAGGCTCAAAATTCAATGGCAACAAATTAACATACAAATAACTTGTATCAATAACTTAAGTCGATTTAAAACAAACACTAGGCAACTCTCGAAATTAGGAAAAATGTTACTATTGTCCATGGACTATTTCGAAGACTGACCTTTATTGTCCCCCGAAAAATTTATTTTTGGGGGACTATTGTAATCGGCCCCGTCCGTCCAGAGTTGTAACTCCACTAATGGTCATCCGATTTGATTGAAACTTGGTATGTAGGTGTCTCAACCAAGAACACAGGTGCTCTTAAATTCTCATTTTTTCGGATGATATCTCAAGTTTGGATCCTTTAATTGCAAATACCGTTTTGATGTGGATCAGCCATATCAAGATACAGGTTGAGTTCGAATTTGAGTTTGATCCAATGATTTTTCCTAGAGTTGTGGACTTTTTTTCGACTGGGAATATTCAATTTTCTTCTTTTTTCTTTGGTTTCCGGATGATAACTCAAGTTTGGACTGTTCAATTGAAAATTCTGTTTTTTTGTGGGTCGTTCATATCAAAATACAGGTCAAGTTCGAATTTGAGTTTGATCCAATGATTTTTCCCAGAGTTGTGTGCCTTTTGACTTTGAAAAACATTTTTTTTAATTTTCTGTATGAGGGTACCTTCATGGTGTAATCAACTCCTATAGTTTTGATCGTAGATATTTGAAACCTCACAGAGTATTGTTACCCACATATTGGAGATGTGCAACATGTATATAGATGATGGAATTTTTTTTTATATGGTTTTTTATGGTTTGGTCAGGTATCTGCCAAAGTGAAGCTTCGATCTTTGTTTGCATTGCTGCTTTAAAAATTCTGGTGCCTGAATGATCTTTTTCAAATGCAATTGGGGACTAACCAACTGGTATATTAGTTTACACTACTTGGCCTTCCCAGGTCTTAATTTTCCACGCGAATCACTGAATCGACTCTCGTAAAGATTCGTGTGAAACATGTCAAGAATCAAAATTGATTCGCGCAAATGGCAACTTCTGATTCGTGTAGAATATTTTGTGGAAAATTGTCAATAATTTGGCCGAAACGATGATCGATGTCAGTTGAAGGAAGTCCTGTATGGAAAACAATGCATTGCCTGCTTCCATACTTTCTGCATTTTCGTGCTGATGATGATTGACATACCCAAATGCCTTCAGATCCATGATCTGCTGAAAGTCATCAAACCTGAGGCTCGAAATGTTAAAATATCTACTTGAAATCGCTGAAATCGGAAAACTACATGTTTGATTTAAGAAAATGTTTTGTTATTTCAGATAGCGTATGCCAGAATCGAGGGAGATGTCATCATGTGTGCTGCTTACTCGCACGAACTCCCAAGATACGGCATCAAGGTCGGGCTCACCAACTATTCTGCTGCGTATTGTACAGGGCTGCTTCTAGCAAGAAGAGTAAGTATTAACCGTGTAATCCTGGAAATATTGTCAACATTTGCAGAATGAGGTCCCCCAGAGGGTGAATTTAGTGACGTTATCTCGCATAGCGGGCTAGCATTTCCAAATTCACCCTCTGGGGGACCTCATTCTGCTTAGGTCTCATCTTCTCTGAAAGTTTCTTTATCAAATTTCTATTTTACTTTTTTAGTTTGTTTCTCTATATCCCCAAATCAGAATATGATATATTGCATAATCGAGGTTCCCAATGTGTGTGCCCATAGCAGATGAGGCTATGCAGAATAAGGTCCCGAGGTTTAATTTGGTGATGCTAGCCTGCTATGTGGGATAGCATCACTAAATTCACACTCTGGGGACCTCGGTCTGCTATGGGAGACTTAGGATCACATTGAGGCTCCCCAGATGAAACCTCGGTCTGCTATGGGAGACTTAGGATCACATTGAGGCTCCCCAGATGAAACCTCGGTCTGCTATGGGAGACTTAGGATCACATTGAGGCTCCCCAGATGAAACCTCGGTCTGCTATGGGAGACTTAGGATCACATTGAGGCTCCCCAGATGAAATGTTCTGCTATGGGAGACTTAGGATCACATTGAGGCTCCCCAGATGAAATTGGTGATGTTCACCCATTAGTCACCTCGATTATGCATTTTATTCTCTGTAAATTGGAGGATATAGAAACTGAACAGAAGGGAAAAAGTAACTAAAAACAGTTCTTTGAGACCAGAGATACTACCCAGATGATGAGGTCCCCAGCGGGTGAATTGGTAATGCTTGCCTGCTGTGTAGTAGCATCACTAAATTCACCCTCTGGGGACCTCATTCTGCAAATGACACGCACTATTTCAAGGCTTGTGTTAGATTAACAAATAATCAGCTACCAGTACAATATAACAATCTTTCCTAAAACTAAAAATAAAGAGCTTTCATAACCTAAAAATAAAAACTTTTCTTAATTAGGTGCAGAACATTAAATACAGTTAATAATTTCCAGTCACTTTATTTTGGAAGTCGTAATGAGACATATTTTTATAACTATTTCATCTATTTATTTGTCAACAGTAAATATCAACTCATTTTGTTGTATTCGGTATAAGAGATTTGATCCACAATTTCTTACTGGAGTTCGAAAAACAAGCTTGTCCGCCTACTTTATTAGTAAATTTTCGTGAATTTTGATTGCGATAGCACGATCACTTTGGAAGTCTGTTCGCATCAGAATATTTAGTATTTTAGTGTTGTGCTTAATAGCCAGTTACGAATTAATGAATTTTGAATCCAAGCTCATGTTTCACGTAGCTACCACAACTCGACACCGCATCTGATGCAAATTCTTTAAATTTTACTAGTACATCCAGGTACATCTGCAAAATTTAAATTAAGCATGGTTAATTTATTTATTTCATGTTTAGCGCCACATTTCCTTTTTAGGCAGAAATAGATCGATAACTCTTTTCTTCTTGCAGCTGTTGAGAAAATGCAAACTGGACACAATATACAAGGGAAATGAGAACCCCGATGGAGACTCATACTTCGAGGAGGATCAGGAAGGGAAACCGGGTACATTCCGAGCATTCCTCGATACCGGACTGGTGAGGACAACGACCGGTAATCGTGTATTCGGTGCAATGAAGGGAGCAGCTGATGGTGGCATTGATATACCACACAGGTAATTAGCTCTGTTATTCCTTTTTATACTATTATGAGTATTTATCCCATAGGAAATGTTCGGATGGTAAGTTAAACGTTAAGTCGTTTGTTGAATTTATTATTAGCTCAACTTTACTTGGAAAGTTTGAGCTAATGCCATGGCTTGGTATCTGTTGTGTGTGTGACGTCCGTCAACAATTTCCATTAGCACGGGCTACAGGTCGTACCTTTGGTCGGATCATTATGAAATTTGTCATGGCTGTTGATATTGACATAGATGGGAACCAGTCATTGGCCAAATAATATGGCTGCCAGTAGCCATCTTGGATTTCAAAGTTCAATTCATCATTCCATTTATTGCTAATCACAAAAAACTTCTTCGCAAAGTTGTACAGTGTCGTAGATTACCGCGGGTCACTGCAAATGGACGCGGTGCTACCACTTGACCGTGGTGTGATGGCGGTACGACAGCGGTCATTACCAGCCCATAACCTCGTTAAAGGGGTCGATTAATTAGAGCATAGCTGTACATGTATCTCATTGGTGTATCACTTTTTGAAATCTGATGTGTTGAACTGTCGGTCGCAACCCCTGTGATATATGTATGGTTTGAAACATTGCGCATTACCTGATAGCCGCATGCGTCAGCCGCAGGTCCGTGAAAGCAGCTGAAGGGTGTATATTTTTCTTCCACTGGAGTCTGGTCTAATGTTCATCAATCTCCAAAAAAAAGTCCTTGATTAGAATTGAATTTTCATTTAAACAAACGAGTCGCAGATGATGATAGCATAGTTCAGATGAGAAACCTTGATTATACTCCGCATTGTCTTTCGCTCCTATCTGATGTGACTTGAATGCTAAAAAAAAAAAATAGTTTCGGGTAGCTAACACAAGGTAAAAAAGTATGGTAGATTGAATTTAAAAAAAAAAAATCCCAATTTAAACATTCAGTTAATGGAAAATATTCGTGGCACAAATGATATAACATGCAATGGATAGTGGATAATGAAGCCTTGGTAGTATTTTAAATAAAAAACTGATCCTAACATCAACAGTCCCATGTACACAAAGGCCCTTTGCATACTATGTGACCCGCCATATCAAATCCAGTCCTAAGTCGGGATTTTTTTACCCTGTGCCAATGCATTCTCTTATATATGTGAGTCGACCATAGGTCGCCTCGCATATATAAGAGAATGCATTGGCCTAACAATTTTTTACAATTTTAATTAATTTCTTGTATTTAACAATTTCATAATTTCACTCATACAGAGCCGCAGACGACACTCTTCTATATGCTTCTATATATGTGTGGGTAATGGATGTTTTTTATTTTATGTCCTAAAAATTGTAAGAAACATTTATTTAAAAAAAAAAAGATAAATTGTTAGGCCAATGCATTCTCTTATATATGCGAGACGACCTATGGTCGACTCGCATATATAAGAGAATGCATTGGCACAGGGTAAAAAAAATCCCGACTTACAACTGGATTTTATTTTGCGGGTTACAAATACTCATTCGTCGGGTCCAAACTGCAACTACATCATGGCGGTGTACTTGCCGTTTTGAAAAGCAGAGAATGATAAATGTGGTTTGATTGAGCCCATTATTTAACCCTTTGAGTGCCAGGTCGATTTTTGTATCAACCCATATGCCCTGTGCCAATCCATTCTCTTATATATGCGAGTCGACCATAGGTCGCCTCGCATATATAAGAGAATGCATTGGCCTAACATTTTTTTTTTTTTTTTACAATATTAATAATTTATTCTTATATTCTTTAAGAGACTTATTTTGTAGGTTTAGGGCTGATGAGATCGGCCCCTGGCACTCAAAGGGTTAAATGCAGTCAGCCAGACGATTTATTATGTTTGAGATCTAATCCGTCTGGTGACAAGGTGCGATTGATAATCTAAGTAGTCGACATCCTATACTGGCATAAATCAAGATGTCATAATCCATCCTGATTTAGAGGTCCCCGCTGTTAATTATTAGGTGACGGATGTGTGATGTTACTGACAACAAGCTCCATGTAGATTTGGTAGCACGTGGCTATTTGAGAAGTAAGCATTGGAATATCCATGCACAAGTGGCGGCTTCATCATCAGAGAATTGACTCGTCAGCCTGTCGTTAAAGACTGATTATATCATTATGGGCTATGGAAATGTAAGCTATTCGGTGGAACCTGAGTTGTGTGCCGTGTAAGACAATATCAATACAATAATATTTGGTTTTAAATTACACTGGTCAAATATTGACTACATCCACCCTGTAGGCCTTTAAATTGATGGAGGTCAACAAGACTTTAAAAATAATTACATGTACGCATACACATATTCTCAAAATATTAAAGTGGTCCTCGGCCATTAACAACGCGGTCTTAACGTCAACACATCGCGGTCGTAGCGTTCATAATGCGTTGGGGCCGCGTTGAAGTTTAAAGCATTGCTCGGGAGTCAACGAGGTCAAGTAATGTCAGCGCTAAATTGCGTTAAGCCTATTTTGTAGTATGTTTAAATTTTGTTTTATTTACGTTCACATTTGAATAATTCCGTGTTATTTTCCAACTCCTGGTCTCTGTTCTGCCACGGTCCTCAACTGCAGTTACAAAGTCTGACAACGTGTACACTGTGGTAATTTTGGACGCTTGTTTTGTCCAGCGGGGTAGGGGCAACATTTCAAACCATACATATATCACTGGGGTTGCGCCTGATGCGGTCAAACGCAGCTTAAAAAATGACCCAAAAAAATCCTCGAGATATAAATTGAAGTGGATTGAATTTTCATTTTAACTGCTGTCAAGCAAGTCACAGATGATGATAGCATAGTTCAGATGAGAAACCTTGATTATACTCAGCATTGTCTTTCGCTCCTATCTGATGTGACTTAAACCAGGCCTAACGAAAATAGTTATATTTCGGGTAGCATAATGGAATATATTCGTGGCACAAATGATATAACATGCAATGGATAGAGATAACGTCACTAAATTCACCCTCTAGGGACCTCATTCTGCAAATGACGGGCACGCTATTTGCAGGATTATTCGTCGCGGCCAAACTGAAAGTACATCATGGCTTGGTAGTCAACGAGGTCATGTTGGCGCTGAAATTGCATTAGCCTATTTTGTAGTATCTTTTAATTTTGTTTTATTTACATTTACATTTGAATAATTCTGTTATTTTCCAACTCCTGATCTCTGTTGGTCACTGTCCTCGACTGCAGTTACAAAGTCTGACAGCGAGGCCGAATGGCAAGTACACCGTGGTGATAGTGGACACTTGTTTTGACCAGCGGGGTAGGCGCAACATTTCAAACCATACATAAATAAATGTATATCACTGGGGGTTGCGCCTGATGCGGTCAAACGCAGCTGCAAACCCAGTGATATAGATATGTATGGTTTGAAACTTTGTGCCTAACCCGATAGTCACATGAGTCGGCCGCAGGTCCGTGAAAGCAGTTTAAGGGTGTATAGTTTTGTTCTACTGGAGTGGTCTAATCTTCAAAAATGACCCCAAAAAGTCCTCTTGATTTATATTGAAGCGGATTGAATTTTCATTTTAACTGCTGTCAAACAAGTCACAGATGATGATAGCATAGTTCAGATGAGAAACCTTGATTATACTCAGCATTGTCTTTCGCTCCTATCTGATGTGACTTAACCCGTTCAGTGCCAGGGGTCTGTAAATCAGCCCTAAAAAATAAAAAAAAATAAAAAATAATTTGTTGGAATTTTTTTTGGGTATGCTTAAGCATGCTATAGCGAATTTAAAAACAAACTGGATAAAACCTATGGGGCATGTTATAACTCGAAACTATCACCAAGTATTCATAGTAATAATTTTGATGCCCATGAAAACTAAGATTCCCTGGCACTAAACCTACAAAATAAGTCTGTTAAAGAATATAAGAAAAAATTATTAAAATTGTAAAAAATAATAACAAATGATGAAAAATTGTTAGGCCAATGCATTCTCTTATATATATGCGAGGCGACCTATGGTTGACTCGCATATATAAGAGAATGCATTGGCACAGGGTATATGGGTTGATACAAAAATCGGACTTGGCACTGAAAGGGTTAAACCAGGCCTAACGAAAATAGTTATATTTTGGGTAGCATAATGGAATATATTCGTGGCACAAATGATACAACATGCAATGGATAGTGGAGAATGAAGCCTTGGTAGCATTTTGAATAAAAAAAATTGATCCTGACGTCAAGTCATGTGTACACAAAGCCCCTTTACATACTAAATACTCATGGAGTAATTATCCCTTGGAAAATGTTCAGATAATAAGTTCAACAACCACCTATATAGTTTGTTTGTTTATTAAACTTATTATGTGAACATTTCCCCACCAATAATAGGAATCCTTCCGCACTTTCTATTTATGTTGTCTGCTTATATTTCCTGAACATCCTTCCACCCTCCAATGTATTCTTTTATAACTGGATGTAAGAATCCACTCCGTATAGAAAGGGTCAAAACTCTTGACGATAAATGTGATATTTTTTTAGTATTCGTTTTCAAAACCTGATGGGTCTGTTGCAACATTATATAGGTTTGTCCAATCTTTTATACAAGAGTTATGGGACTTGGTTTATTTTCAGCGATTTTGATCGTTTGCATATTTGATATGAGTCTCGGATCACCTAGATGGGAGCTATCGAAATTTGAATGATTTTCGATGGAAAACATGGCTGCTGGCAACCATCTTTGATTTTACTCATTGCATCACTAAATCCTCAAGCGCACCGCACCCTATAGAGTATATCCCTCATCCGATCATCACCAACTTCATATGGGTCCTCGGTGGTGACCTCTAGATGGGGCTTACCATTTTTTCCGAATTATTAAAAAAAAACGTGCCCATCTTGTAATTTTACACTTAATATGACTAAATCCTTTAGCACCCTTACAGGTCTCATTTCTCATCTAATCGTCGCCAAACTTCATATGGATCTTCGGGGTGACCTCTAGATGAGAGCCTCCTTTTTCTCCCGAATTTTTTTTTTTTTTTTTAAACATGGCCGCCAGCAGCCATCTTCGATTTCAAATGTGAATCCATCAGTATACCCTGCAGCCCATATTTATTGGAGAATTGCTTTGGAACTTTAAAGGCTTGTTTTGGATAACCCGAGATGGGAGCCATCAAATTTGAATGATTTTCGATTAAAAACATGGCTGCCGGCAGCCATCTTGGATTTACTCTTTACATGACTAAATCCTTTAGCACACCTTACAGGTCACATTTCTCATCCAATCATCTCCAAATTCATAAGGAACTAGATGGGAGCCTACCTTTTTTTTCCCCCGAAATTCGTAAAAAAAAAAAATATATATATAAAAAAAATATTGCTTCCAATAATTCTTTTGCGACAGATCCACTCTTTAAGGCAAAAACTCGACGAGCGCCATCTGCAGATGCGCAATCTTTGTTTGTTTTTTCTATACTGTTTATGAGTTTACAGGGTGAATAAAATTAGATGGGGCTGGCGTGTTACCAGAAACATCACTATTTTTTATTTTTTTTAGACCTTTCCAACGGACTCTATTGTTAATGTCTTACTTCATATTTTACAGTACGTTGTGTTTCATTGGTTACGACAATGAGAGTAATGAATCTGTTTTAATCTGTTGTATTTTGCAACGAACTCTTACCCGTTTACGACAATGAGAGTAACGAATATATTTTAATCTGTTTTATTTTAGCAACAAAAGATTCCCTGTTTACGACAATAAGAGTAATGAATCTGTTTTAATCTGTTGTATTTTAGCAACAAACGATTCCCTGGTTACGACAATGAGAGTAATGAATTTGATGCTGAGAAGCACAGAGATAGGATATTCGGGAAACATGTTGGTGAATACATGAAGGCCCTGAATGAAGAGAGTGAGGACGCCTTCAAGAAACAGTTCTCAAAGTTCATCAAAGAAGGCATCAATCCAGACAATGTAAGTCTAATTTCCTCCACTGTTTGCTAGAACTTGTAAACAAGCCTTGAAATGTGTCATTTGCTGAATGAGGTCCCACACAGCAGGCTAGCATCACCAAATTCACTCTCTGGTAACCTCAATCTGCTCGCGACTCTGCTGCTATAAGAAACTTAGGATCAGATTGAAGTTGGTTATGTTCGCCGCCCATTAGTCACCTCGATTATACTTTTTATCTTCTGCAAATTAAGGACTGAACAGAAAGGGAAAAGTAAGAAAAAACTATAGACACTTCCCAGATCACAAAAGATGAGGCCATCACAAACATTCACCCTCTGGGAACCTCATTCTGCGAATGTCTGACACTATATATATATCCAGACTTGAAGGCCTTAAAAATAACTTTATTTCTGCTAACTCAACTGATCCTATTCTAAACTACAAAGTTTTATGTGTTTCATTGAAATCTGCAGAAAAAAAGCTCTGGTTAATATCTTCAGAGCCATGCCTTGAAATAGGGTGTCATTTGCAGAATGAGGTCCCCAGAGGGTGAATTTAGTGATGCTAGCCCGCTGTGCGGGGTAGCATCACTAAATTCACCCTCAAGGGACCTCATTCTGCAAATGACAGACACCCTATTTCAAGGCTTGTTCAGAGCTTACTATTCCTAAGACAATTGACGTTCATCCAAATGATGCAAATCTTGACCACTCTACAATCCGTGGGAGTAAAATACTGATTTAATGAGTCTGATGGATGAACAAACTGCCATTATGAAACAAATGGTATAAGGCTAAAAAAAAATGTTTTCCTGGTTACTCGACCTACCTGTAAATTCTAATGTGTCTTGGAAAAATTCCCAGTCCAAATGTGCAAAAATTCTTTCATTTGAGTTTCAGTTGCTGATTTAATTCAATTGAGTCATTAGTCTAATGAACTGCCAAAAGTTCGCTCAGAAAACACACCAAACTGGGGTTAGATGGCAAACAAATAATCAGAAAATAGTGAAGCCTCGAAAAGTAACGTGAAAATGCAGGTCAAGTTCGAAATTGGATTCTGGCCACCCATTTTTTCCGTAGTTATGAACCTTGTCGACTCGGAATTTCCCGATTATTTTTATTTTCCGGGCGATTAACTTTTGATTTAGTTATCAGTTTGTTTTCAAATTTTGTATATTGGTTACTCGTATGAATATACAGGTCAAGTTCGAATTTGGTTTCCGTCCACCAATTTTAACCGGAGTTAAAGTCCTTGTTGACTTAGTTAAAATTATTTTGCCATGCCCTAGCGATACTCTTTGTTTTGTTTTTTTTTGCCCAACTTCAAAGTGCAGGAAGACGAGAAATGGAATATAATTTTAAATTGTCTGTGAATAAAGTCACAGATGATGATAGCATAGTTCAGATGAGAAACCTTGATTATACTCAGCATTGTCTTTCGCTCCTATCTGATGTGACTTTCAATTATCATCTGTAAATTATTTTCTCAAGAACATGGCATCATCTAACATGGCATTCTCGTCAATTCGTTTCACTAGTGCTGCAAAAGGTTCCAGCACGGATATTATTGTGATTCTCGTAGATACTTTAGGAAATAATTCCAAAAAACGTAAGTTAAACCAAGGCAAAGCTTACGCCTCTGCTGATATTGACAAAGAACATACACCTTATTATAAATAAACAGGAACAAGCGTACTAAAGTAACAAATCCGAATCATCCAGATCCTAAATTGTGATCGTAAGTAACACGCATGGGATTTATCCACTACAGACGCTTGCGCCTTTTGGTCTCAATAGTCTAGACTAGAGCGCATTTTCTGCCTTTGTCTTATCTATCATCGGACTAGATTGTTCAAATAATCATGCTGCCGTACATACCCAGTACCCTGGGTTATTTATTGTCCCCCGAAAAAACAATTCGGGACTATTGAAATAGCCGGTGTCAGTCCGTCCGTGCGTCCGGGAAATGGTTTCCGGATGATAACTTTAGTTTCGATTATTAGATCAAAAGCAAATTTCATAGGTGAGTTTATCAGACCAAAATAAAGGTCAAGTTCGAATATGGGTTTGCTCCGCCCATTTTTGCGAGAGTTATGGCCCTTTTTTGACTTAGAAAACCCCTGAAAGTTGGTTTCCGGATGATAACTTTAGTAGAGTTAATCGGATTCAAACCAAATTTGGTATATTACTCCCTCCCAGCAAAACACAGGTCAAGTTCGAACTTGGGTTCTGCCCAACCATTTTTGGCAGAGTTGTGCCCCTTTTTCGACATAGAAAATTCTGTTTTTCTTCTGTTTTCTGGCCACCCATTTTTAGCTCAACTTTACTTTGTGAAGTTTGAGCTATTGCCATGGCTTTGTCGTCCGTCGTCTATGTGTGCGTGTGTACATAAGGCGTCAATGCAGTCTACAGGTCGTACCTTTGGTCGGATCATTATGAAATTTGTCATAGCTGTTGACATAAACATTTAGACCAGAATGATTAATTTTGGGGTCATTCGGTAAAAAAAACATGGCCGCCAGTGGCCATCTTGCATTTTAAAATTCAATCCATTAGCACGGGCTACAGGGCGTACTGTTTATCTGATTGTCATGAAATTTGTCATGGATGTTAATATTGACATGTAGATGGGAACGAGTAATTTTGGGGTCATTTGGCCCAAAAACATGGCGGCCAGCAGCCATCTTGGATTTTACTCTTTGTATGACTAAATCCTTTAGCACGGGCTACAGGTCGTACCTTTAGTCTGATCATCATAAAATTTGTCATGAATGTTAATGACGTGTAGATGGGAACGAGTCATTTTGGGGTCATTCGGTCAAAAACATGGCCGCCAGCAGCCATCTTTGATTTTACTCTTTGTATGACTAAATCCTTTAGCACGGGCTACAGGTCGTACCTTTAGTCCGATCATCATAAAATTTGTCATGGCTGTTGAAATTGGAATGTAGATGGGAACGAGTCATTTTGGGGTCATTCGGCCAAAAAACAATGGCCGCCAGCGGCCATCTTTGATTTCAAAATTCAATCCATTAGCACGGGCCACAGGTCGTACTGTTCGTCTGATCATCATGAAATTTGTCATGGATGTTAATATTGACATGTAGATGGGAACTAGTAATTTTGGGGTCATTCGGCCAAAAAAAACATGGCCACCAGCAGCCATCTTGGATTTTACTCTTTGTATGACTAAATTCTTTAGCATGGGCTACAGGTCGTACCTTTAGTCTGATCATCATAAAATTTGTCATGTCTGTTGAAATTGGAATGTAAATGGGAACGAGTCATTTTGGGGTCATTCGGACAAAAAACATGGCCGCCAGCGGCCATCTTGGATTTCAAAATTTAATCCATTAGCATGGGCCACAGGTCGTACTGTTCGTCTGATCATCATGAAATTTGTCATGGATGTTAATATTGACATGTAGATGGGAACGAGTCATTTTGGGGTCATTCGGCCAAAAAACATGGCAGCCATCTTGGATTTTACCTTTTGTATGACTAAATTCTTTAGCATGGGCTACAGGTCGTACCTTTAGTCTGATCATCATAAAATTTGTCATGGATGTTAATGATGACATGTAGATGGGAACGACTCATTTTGGAGTCATTCGGCCGAAAACATGGCCACCAGCAGCCATCTTGGATTTTACTTTTCTCTTCATGTATAGTATTAGACATTCAACTTTCCACATTCCTAATCACTCCATTGACTGTAATACATTAAATTATTCCCTTTCCATAGTTATGAACCTTGTCGACTTGGAATTTCCCCGATTATTTTTATTTTCCGGTCGATTAACTTTTGATTTAGTTATCCGATTGTTTTCAAATTTTGTATATTGGTTACTCGTATGAATATACAGGTCAAGTTCGAATTTGCATTCCGTCCACCTATTTTAACCGGAGTTAAAGTCCTTGTTGACTTATAATTTGACGAATATTTTGGTTTCGTGGTGATGGCCTTAGTTTTAGTTATGTTTGTTTTCAAATATGGCATATGGACTACTCTTTATGGCCCTTAGTTAAAATTATTTTGCCATGCCCTAGCGATACTCTTTGTTTTTGTTTTTTTGCCCAACTTTAAAGTGCAGGAAGACTAGAAATGGAATATAATTTTTAATTGTCTGTGAATAAAGTCACAGATGATGATAGCATAGTTCAGATGAGAAACCTTGATTATACTCAGCATTGTCTTTCGCTCCTATCTGATGTGACTTTCAATTATCATCTGTACCTTATTTTCTCAAGAACATGGCATCATCTAACATGGCATTCTCGTCAATTCGTTTCACTAGTGCTGCAAAAGGTTCCAGCACGGATATTATTGTGATTCTCGTAGATACTTTAGGAAATAATTCCAAAAACGTAAGTTAAACCAAGGCAAAGCTTACGCCTCCGCTGATATTTACAAAGAACATACACCTTATTATAAATAAACAGGAACAAGCGTACTAAAGTACCAAATCCGAATCATCCAGATCCTAAATTGTGATCGTAAGTAACACGCATGGGATTTATCCACTACAGACGCTTGCGCCTTTTGGTCTCAATAGTCTAGACTAGAGCGCATTTTCTGCCTTTGTCTTATCTATCATCGGACTAGATTGTTCAAATAATCATGCTGCCGTACATAACCAGTACACTGGGTTATTTATTTATATCCAACTGACAAAATGTATTCCAGACAATATTCAATATAATTTTTACTTTGTTCTGCCCCCGACTTGAAGTCGGCAGGTATATAGTCGACGTCTCCGTCTGTACGTCCGTCCGTCCGTACAAACATTTTGCATTATTGTTCAGCAACCGCTGGGCAGATTTAGCTGATTTGGTATGGTGATAGAGCAGCATGGGGGAACAGCTACATGCATAGCGCAGGTTTCGTCCACCCATTTTCACCAGAGTTATGGCCCTTTTTTGACTTAGAAAATTAAATTTTGTCCGTCCGTACAAACATTTTGCATTATTGTTCAGCAACGGCTGGGCAGATTTAGCTGATATTTGGTATGGTGATAGAGCAGCATGGGGGAACAGCTACATGCATAGCGCAGGTTTCGTCCACCCATTTTCACCAGAGTTATGGCCCTTTTTTTACTTAGAAAATTAAATTTTGTCCGTCCGTACAAACATTTTGCATTATTGTTCAGCAACGGCTGGGCAGATTTAGCTGATATTTGGTATGGTGATAGAGCAGCATGGGGGAACAGCTACATGCATAGCGGGGGTTTCGTCCACCCATTTTCACCAGAGTTATGGCCCTTTTTTTACTTAGAAAATTCAATTTTTCTCTTGTTTTTTGGGTTTCCAGATAGTGTGAGCTTTGGTGGTACGATTGCAAATCCCGTATTTTTGTGGATCAGTTATATGAAAATACATGTCAAGTGCGAATTTGGGTATGATCTGATGATTTTTGCCAGAGTTATGGCCCTTTTTTTCAACTTAGAAAATTTGAATTTTCGCTTGTTTCTGGGTTTCCGGATCGCTTGTTTTTGGGTTTCCTTTCGTCCATGCTGAATCCAGCGGGATAGCGTCACTAAATTCACCCTCTGGGGACCTCATTCTGCAAATGAGACACGCTATAATCAGACTTGTACATAGTTTTCTGTGTTCTGTTGAAAACAAAATATGAAAATGAAAACTGGACCAATAAATACCAAAGAATATAATAAATGTAATTTATTTCGTGTAAACTAGGAACTTTATTTACAAAATACTTTCTTGATGTGGCTCGATGTGTTCCTTTACTGCATACAGTGTTCAACAATGCAAGTAATTACATATAGACCGTAATGCCACGTACAGTAGATCAGTCCGTACAGTAGATAGTCCATGCTGTTTGCTGGCTTTAATAATATGCTCTTCAGTAGGGATAGCAAGGATCCTGGAATTGTGCTATTAATCAGGGAAATAAGTTTACACTAAAACAGTTATATATCCCCAAATATCTGGATACAGCGATGTTAATTTTTCTGGATTTTTCCTCAATTCATGATTTTAATTTTATCTGAATTTCAAGATTTGTGCTTTTTGTCATATGTGTGACAATTTAAAATGAGTTAAAACAATTCTGACAACAAACAGATTCCTAGATGTACATAGAGCAAATAGTACATATCGGATGCCAGACAACCATCTTGAGCTAAATTTTCCTCTGAGCTGCCTACCCCAGGAAACATGTTTTTGCCTCATCTGTCTGGAATGTAAGATTCTGTATTTATCTTAACGCATCTGATGTGCATCCCTGTGGATAGAAAACCTTCACAGCTTACAGTAATGCTCTTAAATAATAGACTCCTTAACCTCCGCAGAATTATGGGTAATTTTTCAGGATTTAGTTGGAAATATGGCTTCTTGCCATTCATCGGAAAGCTCAGAGCTTCCGATGAATGGCATATTCCAACTAAATCCTGAAAAATTACACCCTTAATTCTGCTGTGGTTAAGGAGTCAATTATTTAGAGCATTACTTTACAATTTATGTTCATCCAAATGATGTGAATCTTGACCTCTCTACAATCCGTGGGAGTTAAATACTGATTTAATGAGCCTGATGGATGAACAAGAAGCCTGGATATGGTGTGTGACATTTGCAGAATATTAGCTCCCCTGAGGATGAATTTATTAACGCTATATATCCCATACAGCGGGCTAACATCACCAAATTCACCCTCTGTGAACTTCATTCTGCTTAGGTTTCTCTGCTTAGGTTTCATCTGCTATGGAAGACCTAGGATCAGAATGAAGTTCCCCAGTTGAAGTTGATTTTCATTTTATTTTCAACTTTGCTCAAAATAAATATGAATCCTACCCCCAAGCCAACTTCTCCTTGTTTGTAAAAAATTATAAAACTAAGTAGATTCTATTAGAATATAGTGTAATTTATAGACAACACAACGCGCATCTTAATCGAATCTTTTATCGAATGAGTTGCGGATGGCGCAAGGATATATTTCGCGAGAGCGTAGCTCGAGCGAAATAACTTTGCGCCGTCCGCAACGAGTTAGATAAAAGTTTCAAGATTGTGATGCAAGTTGTGTTCTGTATTTATTCTACACCGTTCAATCAGATAGTTCAATCCATGAATGTCACCTCCATTGATAATATAGCTACCTTTATTGTGATTTAAGTCTGACAAATAACCAGTAATTATGGGGGGATCACCAGAAGCGGATGATGGACGTTGTGTACGTCATCTTTCTTGGCGTCAACGTCCAACAAGAATAGTTCCGGCTTGTATTCCACTAGAGGTATACACTAATATGTATTCAATGGATGGAATTCCGTTGAATACATGTGCCTCACGTCAATGGTGTGGAATAAATTGTTTTATTGAATAAAACATGGAAAAACAAGATATTTACAATAGAGATCGATATTTGCCATGAATAAGCTATTAATGTTCCTTCAGAATGTGCAAGGAAGGAACTTCACGACACATACATCTATATATGTACTGCATACGGTAGTGATCTTAAAGCCACATGGCAGTTTGAGCTCCAGAATACAATGAATAATATATGGTTTTGATTTCCCCCCCCCCCCCCCCCCCCCCCCCCCCCCCCATATCGAAATAGGTAGAAAAATACTTTAACTACATTTCTACGGACATTATACATGTACATGTCCCAGAAAGACTTATTGAAGTCATAAGAAATCAACTTTAAACACTGTTTTGGTCCCAAACAAACAGCCATGTGCAAGACATTGAACAGAATAGAGCATTCCGTGCTAGTCTATTCCTGATATGGTAGAAATAGTGAGTGTTTCACTTGTTGTGAAAAATTGAAAACAGCTGGAAAATGGCTATGGCCATGGACAGTATTTTTATGCAGCTGTTGAAAATACTATATAGCATATGTAGCCATTACTAGTATGTTGATATTTTGTTTATTTGTTCCTTCCAAAATTACCTAGACAAAATTTGGAAGCTTGAATGACCCATGACTGTTAAATATTTTTAGCCAGGAAGGATCTTATGTCATGTATCTAGTAGTTAAAATTATTATATTCAAATTAATAGTCCTAAATATATGTATGATCTTGATATAAGTGAGTATTCAGAGTTCACTCCATTCCAGTGGCTATCCCATAATAGCATGCTGCAGGAAAGCACGAGTTCCCTGTATGTGAACAATATTCAACCGGCATTAAAAATCACCACCCTCCCACAAATGCTCAATGTTTGCATCCATACTAGTGTTACACCTTTTAGTGCCCATCTATCATCACTTAAATTTAACTCAGAATGTTGAGTCTGTGTCCAAGCTCCTTTAAATTCTATTAACCAATACCCCTTCACATATCGCATTGAGTTAATAAACGTATATAGGCTCAATCATGAACCATAAGCATAAAAGACATCATTTTATTTTTGTTTAGTGTTCCCCCATTTTCGAGGTACATGTAAATTCCCGTTTTTGATGTTTGATGTGTTTTGTGAGCATGATTTAACACAATTAACTTAATTATGCTAATGACTCGTTGAATTAAATTAATGTCGGCAACTAATAGAAAATCGAAGATGATTTTGCATATTTGTACACGTAATTTTTCCAGGTGGCACGAAAATAAAACCGGATGCGTACTAATTTTGCAAAATGAAAACAGTCGGGTGCTCTGATATCGGGGCGGGCGGGTCACCGGAAACACAGGTCTTTTTTTTTTTTTGGCCTAACCTCCCGGTGAACTCATGCCTGAGTTTAGTGTGCCTGTCATTTGCAGAATGAGGTCCCCCAAAGGGTGAATTTAGTGACGCTATCCTGCATAGCGGTCTAGCATCAATAAATTCACCCTCTGGAGAACTCATTCTGCTTAGGCCTCATCTTCTCTGGAAAGTTTATTATCAAATTTATATATAAAATTCTTAACATAGCAGGGGGGGGGGGGGGGGGTTGGTTTCCGGCACGTCTGCCGGGGTGGGTGGTCAAAGCCACCAACAAGCAATTTTATGAGTGATGACAAAACATTGAATTTCCACGAGTGGCTTTAGCCACGGGTGGAAATTCAAATGTTTTGTCATCACAAATGAGATTTAACCCATATCCAATAAAAAAGGGTGGATATTCTGTTTATTATTATATACTTTAGTTACTTGCCTATGGCTCCCAATGAATGTCAATACATCAGAAATTTCAAGCTGATATCACTCACTAGTGGGATATCACTTATATCTCACTGCTAAAACCTTATAATTCACGGGCAAGTATATAATAAAATGTAATTCTAACTGGTAAACTGACTGCAGGCAGTTATCATGTTGTATTTTGTTGCATATTTTGAAATCCAAGATGGCCGCTGGCAGCCATGTTTTTTTGGCTGAATGACCTCAAAATGACTCATTCCTATTTACATGTCCATATCCATATCCATGATAAATAGTACGCACAGAAATTCATATACAGCTGTTTACAGTTAATTTTCCCCCCCGCAAATCTGTTTTAGTGCTAAAAGGGGGGGGGGGCGGGGTGCAAAAAATGGTCTGAAAAAACTGCCGAAAACGGAATACGTGCCTGAATTTTTTTTCCGACCCCCTTCCTGCACATAGATTCTATTTATTTTGTTTAGTTTAGTTTCTCTATCCCCAAATTGGCAGACGACACATTGCATAATCGAGGTTCCCAGTGGGTGTACATCACAATATTCACCATTGGGAACCTCTATCTTGAGTGTCTCCCATAGCAGATGAGGCCATGCAGAATGAGGTCCCAAGAGGGTGAATTTGGTAATGCTAGCCCGCTATGCGGGATGGCAGCATCTCTAAATTTACCCTCATGGTCACCTCATTCTGCAAATGAAACGCACACTAAACTCAGGCTTGGGTGAACTGAATGGTCGGTCCGCCTCAATTATGCAGGTCTGGATATGTCATCACTTGAATTCATTCTCTATCCTTTCAGATTGAAGAGTTATACAAGAAGGTACATGCAAATATTAGAGCCAACCCAGACCGTGAGACAAAGGACAAGAAAGAAGTTAAGCAAAAGAGGTCAGTTGGACTTTTTATCTCTTGCAAACAGTTTGAATATGGGTTCTGTCTGTAAAAAGTTTGGAACTTTTTTATTTGTCCTTATAGGCTGAATTATAATGATCTTTGGTATGCCCATGAATCTGCATAATGTAAAGGATGTCCACATGGAGTGGGTTTCATCCATTTATCCTTAGCTCATTGCTTATGTTCGAAGTGAGTTTATTGTCATGTGCAACAGCTGCACACAAAAAATAGGGTCCACCACAACTTTCTAAATCGTAGTTGTGGCACTATTTTTAGCCATTTTATGTCCATTAGTGTGATGACTTCCAACACATTTCATTCATATTTGGTACATGGATCTTTTACAACAATATCTTGATGGAGTTCAGAAAAATCCCCCTCTGTTTATTTTAGCTCGTCGTTCCTTGGTGTGTGTGTCCATCAACAATTTCATTATACCCCTATCTTATTAGCCAAGGCAAATTTCAAAGTGATCAGAACCTGTTGTATTTTTAGAAAATTTAAACATTTTCAAGGGTTCCGCTGTCCCAGGGGGGGGGGGGGGGGGGGGGGGGTGGTTGGTAGGAGGGTCCTAAAACTGCAACAGATCATACATAGGATTGTGGCGGTCTGTGTTTTACCATTGACTATTTTAAATGTGTCCGAAACAAATTCAAATGTCATTCTTTAAAATGAGGGAAACTATAAATTCTAAAATATTAGGTGTCTGGTACAATGGCAGATTCAAACAAAACGTCAAATTATGTAACAAACATTGGCTTTTGTTTACATAACACTGTGCAGCTCTTGGTGATGGCATGCTATCACACGATATATATGATTAGTAGAAGTCATTTTAAGAACAAAATATGTCTACATTTTAATATTCTTTCCGATTATGTTTATGGTGGTGTTAAAATGAGAACGAGAGCTGCCCCTGATGTGGTACAACATTCACTATGTACGTTTTAGACTTAAAATTTGTGCGAGATCTGTAAGTGCCACAAATAGTAGCCATCTGTGTTGGTTATCGCAAAATAATATGTCGCCCATATTTCCTTTGAAAACCAAACGTATTCAAAATTTTGAATACAACTATATCGAATTGAAGCTTCGTGGTAATTCCGAATCGAATATTCGCAGGCCCCTAATAGGGAGCCTCGCATATATGACTAATAAGAGAATACATTGGCCTAACAATATTGACCTGTGGTAGACTTGCATATACAAGAGAATGCACTGGCCTAACAATATTGACCTGTGGTAGACTTGCATATACAAGAGAATGCACTGGCCTAACAATATTGACCTATGGTAGACTAGCATATACAAGAGAATGCACTGGCACATGATCTTAATGCTGCACCAGCCTGGCTCGCATCTTGAAAGTGTTGACCAAAATATTAGGGTCTGTCTTAAAATACTTTCCACGCATTGATTTTTACCTAATAGTGGGGGGAAATCTCTTAATGTAATGTTAAATACATTATATTTGTGGAATGTAATGTTCAAGTCATTATATTTTCAGATGGAATCGTGCCAAGATGTCGAAGGCTCAAAGAATGGACCGGGTCAGGCAGAAGAAAGTTGCCTTCGAAAAGAAGCTGGCCAAGGAGAGGGCAGCTGATAGCTGATTTGTTTATTGCTTGCAATAAATATTCCTCTTCCATCCATATTATTCTTCCCTTAATGGAGTTGAACTTCTATACGGTCAGATAAACAATGTGACCCGCCATATCAAATCCAGTCATAAGTCGGAATTTTTTTACCCTGTGCCAATGCATTCTCTTATATATGCGAGTCGACCATAGGTCGCCTCGCATATATAAGAATGCATGGGGCCTAACAATTTTATAATTTCACCCATACAGAGCCCCAGACAAATATGAGCTGACGTGTCTTATATATGCTTCTATATATGTGTGGGGCTCCCTGCAGGGTAATGGATGTTTTTTATTTTATGTCCTAAACAAATTTTAAGAAACATTTATTTAAAAAAAAATGAAAACAAATTGTTAGGCCAATGCATTCTCTTATATATGCGAGGCGACCTATGGTTGACTCGCATATATTAGAGAATGCATTGGCACAGGGTAAAAAAAAATCCCGACGGATCTTGATGAAATTTGGTATTGGTGTTCATGAGGGCTTTTCAACAAAGTGTAAATAAGTCAGCTGACAATGATTAACTATCTCGTTTGAGAGGAGAAATCTTTTCATTGCTATCATTTATTTCAATACCCCAAACTGATTCTCGATGCAGCATTCAACTATTCTTACAATATTCGCTCTACACTTTCCTTTGAGCACAAACCCATTGTAAAGTAGCAAACAGCTGAATCTGTTGCATTGACATGATCTGTTTGTATCAAACTGCCTACACGGGTGCATACTAATACATTGCGTTGTAGCTGATATCTTAAAGTTCAATATTGTTGGAATAAATTATTATTTTCCTTCATTTCGAAGACTGTCGCCATCTTTTATCAATTGAAAACAAGAATTTTGAAATGTCATGATGCACCCCATATATTAATTTATCATATGACTCGATCATTATTTACGTTGGAAAATGTCATAAATCAATTTCATATCAATTACTAATTCATATCGCCTTCCGATAATTTGATTGGTTTGTTGACAAAGTGTGTTCTGAATGGCAGCCGGGGACCGAGCCGCATCTCTGACTAAATGCAGGTCAAATTCGTGCGCGTCGATCAACGCGATGCCGAAATTCTCGCAATTATAATCTTGAAATATATAGTTTTGGACATTGTTGTACGATAAATAGAATATGCAATTCGTATTTATCTAATAAACATATGATATGTCACAAACTGAGAACAGAATAGCTCACTATATCTTCGCGTGCATATTATTTCTGCTAGTTCACCAGGTGTAATTGGGCTTCCGGTGCAATGAAGTGATGTAACATTAACCTTTTGCTGCCGATGTCATATAGCTATTTAGTGATTTGTGTGCGTTTTGGACATCGTAATCAATTTATAGGTGTCTTATGATAAATAGAATATGTAATTCGTGTTTCTCTCATATGATATATATGAAACTCGTCACGAATTTTCAGTTTTCTCTCGTAGGCTCGAGAAAACTGAAAATTAGACTCGTTTCATAAATATCATACGAGAGAAACTCATTTCATATCTGTGTATGCGTTACGCCTCGAGTTGTGTTGAGAATAGAATGCGTGTTATTCTTGGTTGTGTGCAGATACAACGTAATGGACGCATAGCTACCTTAATTCCTCAGTGTTGTCTGGAATCAAAGTTCAGCATTTCCGTCTGAACACAACAACTTTACAATCGTTTTCCGATTTATCGATAAAGCATACAAATTGACCTTTCCACATAATTGGGTCGGGAGGGGATGTAAATAAAGTCTGGTTTAGGTTATGGGGAATTTTTTTAATTCGTGGTGACAACTAATTCATGGCCATGAAATAGTATGTATGCAATAAACAACCCCCTCAAAAAAGTAAGTATCCCCCCCCCACCCCCACCCACCCCCCCCCCCCCCCCCCCCCCCCATATATTGCCATGTATCTCATGTTGTTTACCCCAATTGCATCGAAATTTTGAAAAAAAATGAGAATATGGCAATTGCAATACATTGTGGGAGTATATTATCCCCAACGATAAGGCCAAAACAAAATGAATGCGTGTTTCCCCGTAACCGACCGTCTTCAAAACAATACCAGAAGATCACGAGTTATCGTTCCTCTTCGCTGACCGGAAGCACGCGTTTGTGTTGACATGAGTATTTATATTAAACATGGATGTTCTCGGAGGTTGATTCGAACGCAGGAACAAGTTCATCTTAACGATGGCAAATCGGGCCATGTTTATGCATAGATTAGAAAGATTTCTACCACTTGAAAGTATAAGACAGGTTTATATCGGCGTTCTACAGCACTACATGGTCGGGGAGGGTTTCTATCACTTTTGGAAGTAGCAATATACGCGACAATACTGTTTATCCGACCAAAATCGGTGCAGAAAATCAATGTTGACGGCCGTACTGCGCTATTCTGTAGCGAATTAGTCCCCCCCCCCCCCCCCCCCCCCCCCCCTTTAATAGGCATGTATATGAGGTATATATATATATATATTTCAATGTTTTTGCTAAAAGTTCCCCGTGGGTCATTGTATGGTGTTTGATGGTGGTTTTAGGCATGGCCCACACGAGACCATAAATCAAATGAAAAGCCTACCGCCCGCCCCTCTTTTTATTGGGCTCGTTACGGGAAACGCGCATTCATTTTGTTTTGGCCTAATCTAACCTTGATTTTGCTTGATTGATAAATTGCTGTTTTCAAAATTCACAAACTATGACACTCAACATAATTTCGTGTTGATCGGTTAAAGGTACTCAACCCGATAAAACTCCTCTCAATTACCATTTCAATGGCTTCGGGGGTCAAAAATATTTGATTCGAGTCGAGGAAGTCACCCATCAAAGCTCAGATTTGTTAGATATCGATTTTAGAATTCTATTATTTTTCATTATCGGGAATACTATCTGGCCCAGAACTCTTACAAAATTGCGTTAAAATTACCACTTGATTTTAGAGTTATTCATCCTTGTCTGTTTGAATAGATTTGGAGTACACATCCAGAGCAGATTACGGCAGTTATTAGTACGCATCTCGAGAACATAACAAATTTGAAAAATCAATATCTAATAACTCTGAGCTTTGTTTGATGGGTTCCTCGACTCGAATCAAATATTTTTTACCCCCAAAGCCAAAGAAATAGTAATATAGGACCCTCTGATCGGATTGTTGTTGTTGGAATCTGTTGAGATGGGGACCCTCTTTACGGGTTGAGTACCTTTAACTTTAGTATCCCCGGTCTTATTACTGATTGTTATTTTCTTGATCTTAACCAGTTGCCACTCTGGGAATGTAGGGGCATGATTTTGAACCACCCCGTATTTGTCAATGCAATCAAGCGAGGGTTATCACCATAGATGTGTTTACATAAATAATGCATGTCGCTCGTAGATTTTTTTTTTTTCCCCACTGACTGCGATAAGACTAAATTGTTAAACTGGCCACTTGAAGACTCTCCAATTTTGAAGCGGTCTTTTTGTATGGCCAGTTTCTTGAAAGTGGCAGAGTTTTCTTGTCACTTCGAGTGACCTGATTTGCTGGGTTGTTTGCCTTCAACAAATCTCCCAAATTCCCGCAGATTGACAACTGGTCAAGTTCAAGAAAATCCCCTGCAGTAATAAGGCCGGTGACGCTTAACTACCACTGATCACTGTTAACCCATCAAGTTGGCATCAACCACGATTTTGTTGAATTTTATTATTGAAAACAGCAAATTTTCCAATTATGCAACATTCAGAAGGATAGAAAATAGTCAGAATAATTAACTACCACAATGTACAGCATTCTCCAATATCCCCCAATCCATTCATTTCCTATATTTATAACTTTTTAAGCTCAACTTTTCCAAAATTCGTTGAGTAACATGGCTGCCAGCAGCCATTTTGGATTTCATATAAATCCATTGGCTCGCCCTGCAGCCCAAATTTATTGGAGATATGTTTTGAAAATTTACAGGCATGTTTATGGTCACCTCAAGATGGGAGCTATCAAAATTTAGCGATTGTCAATGATGGACATAGTGGGCTAGCATCACCAAATTCATCCTCTGGGGACCTCATTCTGCTTACAACTCTGCAGAATGAGGTTCACAGAGGGTGAGTTTGGAGATGCTAGCCCGCTATGCAGTGTAGCATCACTAAATTCACCATCGGGGGACATCATTCTGCAAATGACATGCACACTATTTCAAGGCTTGCATTTAAGACAGATTAATCGTGGACATGTCAGATGATTAATCACATTCAGGAGTTCACATGAATGTCTGGGCTACACATGCAATGAAAGTCTGTTAACCCTTTACCCAACAGAAGGGCCCCGTGCCAATGCATTCTCTTATATATGCGAATAAGAGAATGCATTGGCTTAACACGTATTAAAAATGATCAAATTGTCAAAGAATGTAGAAAAATGTAAGAAAAAATTATAAAATTGTTAAAGAATGTAAGAAAAAATGGTAAAAAGTGTTAAAAAAGAATTTTTTTTGGCCAATGTATTCTCTTATATATGCGAGGCGACCTATGGTCGACTCGCATATATAAGAGAATGCATTGGCACAGGGCATAACTGTAACCATCACAATGTGGTCAATGAACCGGTTCCAATGATATCCATATTTGTATGGTGTTATTGAGACAGACCCAAGATATTTTAGGCTGCATGTTGAAGCTTTATTTGGGCGTTTTTGGCCGCTTTGTTGGGTAAAGGGTTAAAAATAAGAGTAACAGGATGGTTCAAACCCGAATAAACCAAACTGAAAGCTGTTGTGGACTGGGAAGACTTGGGGTCTAAATACGAGATATTTACCAATAATTTAATCACAAACTATCAATCCACGGAATACTGTAAAACAATTGACTGCCACACACTTGGCCATTTACAGTAATGCTCTTAATTAATCGACAGCTTTCCGATGAATGGCAACAAGCCATATTTCCGACTAAATCCTGAAAAGTTACCCATAATTCTGCTGTGGTTAAGAGGTCGATTAATAAGAGCATTACTGTAGGTTATTTCTTGATAACCTAAATTTCTTTATTACTTTCCCCACCACAGAAATGACAGCAGCGCCGAGTGGCCAAACCTATACCACATGCCTTAAAAATGTATACATGGAAACTGTTCGATGCTTCTTACCATTTAACATAAAATTTTGGTGCTGCATCACAATTCCTTCTGGTTTGATTATTGACAATAACCGTACTAGATGCCAATATTCAGTGCACAAGTAACCAGACAAATCAACAAGATGGAACATTTGCAAAGAAATGAAACATTGAAATTAAATCTAACAAGGGTTTGTGCCACTGCGGTCGAATATAATGGGAACACGCAGCGGTCCGGTGCCTCGCGATGAGTCGTCAGTTGCGACTAAAATATTGAAGAAAATTTATCATGGAATATGCAAGTGGAATCTATTACTAAAAAACTGTCAAAAAATTTAGGAGTCATGAGAAAAATCAGTGATTTCATACCCAGAGATACTATGAAAACAATCTGTTCTGTACTGATTATCCCACATCTCGCATATTGTAATGCCATATGGAGTGCAACAACAAAGCAAAACCTTGAAAAAATACAAAACAAAGCTATCGCCACACTATCTTACAAAAAAAAAGCATACCAGAAATATGCAGGGACCACAATTTGCTATTGATGAATGACATTGGAAACATTCAACTAATACAAATTTTACATGATTTCCATCAAAAGAAACTCTCCAAATCGCTGTCTTCAATATTTACTAATATACATGATATCCATAACCACAATACACGGTTCAAAGCAAATTCAAATCTGTATTGTGAATTCAGAAGAACAAAAAAAGCAAGAAGTGTCATATCAACCAGAGCCAGATGTCTATGGAATGAACTCCCATGTGATTGTAAGCTTCGCATAGAAACTAGTGACAAATATCATAAGTACCTAAAAACACATTTCATTAATAAATACACCCCAAATATCAAATAACAATCCAGTTTGTATGTATTCTCTCCCCTATTATATATACTAAGGCAATACCAGCCAGCAGTCCCTTATGACAGAGACTGTCCAGAAGAGGGGGCAGAAATTAATGAACTTCTCTTTATTCTCATAGTATAATCCTCCCTCTCCTGGCCAGCTCTCCCCGGTGAGGAACAGGCCAACCAGATTTATGCCACATTTCCTCCATGTGTCACTATTTGTCACTCATCTGAACAACAGTGCAAAAATAATCAACTTGTCTATAACCTTAACCAATTTCTCAACCAAATCAAGCAGTATTCATACCCATATTTCATTGATCACCTTAAATACTGGTATTCCCCACATTATTGAAAATTGCAAGACGATCGCGCAGGTCTCAGCATAAAGACATCAAGAAAATCATATTGGCTACCAGATAAAGCATGACAACTAAAATAAATGACTATAATCACCATCTCACAACCCGACCCCCCCCCCCCCCACACCCCATGCCCACACTCCTTCTTGCCCATTTCTATACAATAATACATCCATTGTAAATACGCACCCCGCACTATATACACCCAATATACGTACACATAACACTGTATCATTTATACAAGCATAAGGGCCCTGCCCTTGCAAGTTAAACTTTTTGTGGGGTCCTGTTGATATATAATATATTATAATTATATTGAATACGAAATAAATCGTTATTGAATCTTGAATCTTGACAAGCCAATCAAAAACGCTGATTCGCTGACTCAACGTGATCAACGATAAGCACAAGTTTTGAGTGACAGGTGTCTATTTCAACTTCACGCCGCACACGCTTTTTTTTAGTCTCAATGTTGTATGCTCGTTATACGTCCTAACTTATACTTTTGGTGGTTCTCTTGTGAAATGACTGATTAAATTATAAGAAATAACTCTTGTTTCGTAGAGGTTATGAGTTATAACTGAAAAGTTTGAAGATAAATTTCCTATAACTGCGATATGCGCATTATAGAATTTATCTCCAAACTTATAACTGCATAACCCTTAATCGAAACAAGAGTTATTTCTTAAATTCCTGTAGCTGCAAGTCTGTCAATTCATCACCGAGAAGTGACCTAAATATTGTAGTGGTCACTTTATTTCCTAATGGGAGAAAAATGCCATTTGGAAATATAAACTCATTTTTATACGCCCTTTTGAAAAAAAGGCCGTATTATAGTATTGGTCTGTCCGCCCGGGCGTCCGGGCGGGCGTCCGTTAACCTGTTGTCCGGATGATAACTTTAGTTAGAGTGAACCAAAATTAGTAAAATTTGGTATGTGGGTTTATTAGCCGAAAAGTAAGTTCAAGTTCGAATTTGTGTTCCGCCCGCCAATTTTCACCGGAGTTATGCCCCTTATTTAACGATTTTTGACTTAGAAAATCCTTGAAATTTGTTGTCCGGATGATAACTTTAGTATAGTTTATCGGAATGAATCCAAATTTGGTATATTACTTTCTCCCACCAAAACACAGGTCAAGTTCGAACTTGGGTTCTGTCGGCAGAGTTATGCCCCTTTTTCGACTCAGAAAATTCAGTTTTTCTTATGTTTTTTTGTTTCTGGATGATAACTCGATTTTGGAATGTTTATACGCAAAACCCGTTTTTTTTGTGGATTACATATATCAAAATACAGCTCTCCGAATTTCGTTTTAATCCGATAATTTTTGCGAGAGTTATGGCCCCTTTTTTGACGTAATTTGACTTAGAAAATCCCTGAAATTTGTTGTCCGGATGATAACTTTAACTAGAGTGAACCGATTTCAACCAAATTGGTATGTGGGTTTATTAGGAGAAAAGACAGCCCAAGTTCGAATTTGGGTTCCGTCCGCCAATTTTCACCGGAGTTGTGCCCCCTTATTTGACGTAATTTGACTTAGAAAATCCCTGAAATTTGTTTTCCGGATGATAACTTTACTAGAGCTTATCGGATTCAATGATAATTTGGTATATTACTTTCTCCCACCAAAACACAGGTCAAGTTCAAATTTGAGTTCCGTCCGCCAATTTTTACCAGAGATATGCCCCTTTTTTCCCCAGAGAGGGCGTATTTTGCACGCCCATGCAGTGTAGCTCTTGTTATAATATCTGAGCAACCAAACCGTTGAACGTTCGTTGTATATGCATATTTTGGGGGTCACTCCACATGGAAATAAAGGAGGTTAAAAAAGATTTGTAGATTCCAACGATATATCAAACTCAATTTTTAGCTCCCCTGAGACGAAGTCTCCGGTGGAGCTATAGTCATCACTGCTCGTCCGTCCGTCAACAATTCTTTAAACATCTTCTCTGGAACCATAAGACCAAATGGGTTCATATTTGGTGTGGATTTTCCCTTGTGACTCACATTCAGATTTGTTCAAATGAGGTCACTGGGTCAAATAGTTGCGAAGCCAGGGCCATAACTCTTTCCCTCCATAATTCTTTTAAACATCTCAAATACCATCAGGCCAAATGGGTTCATATTTGGTATGAAGGATCCTTGGGTGACTGGAGTTCAGATTTGTTCAAATGAGGTGACTGGGTCAAATGTGGGCGGGGCCAGGGACACCTTCCAATTTTTAATTTTTTTTTAGATTTAACAACAAAAAAAAAGGAGGGCAAAAAATTATATATTAAAAAATAAAATATTAAAAAAAAAAATGTGGAATTGTTATTATGTTTACCCATACCATAGTATGGTAAACAGTGTCAACGTGCGGATTGACCACTCGTTGTTCGTCCGTCCGTCGACACTTTACGCATAATGGGATAACCGAAACATTTTCTGATCGCAACCAAATTTGGTATGCGAGTTTCTCAGCCCAAAATACAGATCGAGTTCGAATATGGGTTTGATCAGACTATATTTAACTGAGTTATGACCATTTTCGAAAAAAATTATTCCCAAAAAAAAACAAAAAAACTATTATAACACTATTATAACTCTGCCAAGGGTACCACGAGTCACCACACCAAATTTGGTTTAAATCGGTCCATAATCTTGTGTTATGTACATGTACTGGTAAATTTGTTTGGAGCGATTTTAAACCCAATTCACTAATTCCATCCCATGCCTTTGGACTATTTAGCTATTGATAGGCGATTTTATTTTCTGATGTCAATGTGACAATAAAGAAAGCTATGTATATCACTGAGTATACCACTCGACAGGTGGCCCGAGGTCATTATAAATTTTATTGGTTTAAGAGATGCCAGCATCAATATAAACAATGTCTGATTTGTTGACAGCTCTGCTATATAATTGATATTAATGGGTCAGCAGTGAGGTGTCTTTATCTTGATGGGTGTTGGTAGAATTTGATACACCATCCTTGTAAACTTAAATTTGACTCTTAAACCAAGTTTTCCATGTCCAGGACACCTTTTTCACATTTAACCCAAGGCTGTGGTGGTGCAGCATTACAGATCCTGTACCAGTGCATTCTCTTATATACATGCGAGTGACCCATAAATTCCAATAATTTGTGTTATGTACATTTGTCTATAATAGTACATAACAGTATACTCTACAATTCAACATAAAAACTCTCATTTATGATTCCAATCATAGTAATTTACTATCGTTAAGGGATGGGTTAACATCTGCCGATCGTGATCGGCCTCTCGTTTTTAGCTCAACTTAACTTTGTAAAATTTGAGCTATTGCCATGGCTTTGTCGTCCGTGTGTGCGTGTGTACGTAAGGCGTCAACAATGCAGGCTACAGGTCGTTCCTTTGGTCGGATCATTATGAAATTTGTCATAGCTGTTGACATCAACATTTAGACCAGAATGATTAATTTTGGGGTCAGTCGGAAAATAAACATGGCCGCTAGTGGCCATCTTGGATTTAAAAATTCAATCCATATTAGCACGGGCTACATGCGGTACTGTTTGTCTGATCATCATGAAATTTGTCATGGATGTTAATATTGACATGTAGATGGGAACGAGTAATTTTGGGATCATTCGGCCCAAAAACATGGCCGCCAGCAGCCATCTTGGATTTTACTCTTTGTATGACAATTCTTTAGCACGGGCTACAGGTCGTACTTTTAGTCTAATCATCATAACATTTGTCAAGAATGTTAATAATGACACGTAGATGGGAATGAGTCATTTTGGGGTCAATCGGCCAAAAAATATGGCCGCCAGCAGCCATCTTGGATTTTACTCTTTGTATGACTAAATCCTTTAGCACAGGCTACAGGTTGTACCTTTAGTCTGATCATCATAAAATTTGTCATGGCTGTTGAAATTGGAATGTAAATGGGAACGAGTCATTTTGGGGTCATTCGGACAAAAAACATGGCCGCCAGCGGCCATCTTGGATTTCAAAATTTAATCCATTAGCACGGGCCACAGGTCGTACTGTTCGTCTGATCATCATGAAATTTGTCATGGATGTTAATATTGACATGTAGATGGAAACGAGTCATTTGGCGAAAAAACATGGCCGCCAGCAGCCATCTTAGATTTTACTCTTTGTATGACTAAATTCTTTAGCATGGGCTACATGTCGTACCTTTAGTCTGATAGTCATAAAATTTGTCATTGATGTTAACGATGACATGTAGATGGGAACGACTCATTTTGGGGTCATTCGGCCGAATACATGGCCGCCAGCAGCCATCTTGGATTTAACTTTTCTCTTCATGTCTATAAACTAGTATTATACATTCAACTTTCCACATTCCTAATCGCTCCATTGACTAATACATTAAATTATTCCCTTTCCAAGTTGAGCTACAGTGTCATTACTACTTTCATTTATTAAAATATTAACAAAAAAAATAAAAAAAATTCTTTAACTCCATGGTCAGTTATATATATATATTGTTTAACATTTTTTGAAAATTGGAAAACTAATGCCATTACATTTCTGAAGGTTGTGCCCCCTGGCCCTTCACTCAAGTTCACTGCTTCTGCCACCCTGGTCCCAAAAATAATATTTACTCAAATTCTTGACAGAATCATTAATAAGCATTTACTTTGGCTCTAACTGTATGCAGGGTATGGCAACACATGTCAAGTGAAATCTGACATTTTTATTAACATAAAGCGAAGGACAGTTTCCCTCTAAATATGATTCCTTCACAAGGACCATCAGGTCTATTTAGTATTAGTATGAAGGGTTTCTTTGGTGTCTGGGATTAAAATTTATTCAGGTTAAATAGGGTGGGACCAGGGACATAACTATATGTCTCTATAGTAATTCTTAAAATGTCTTCTCAAGAGAGGTTGGACTATTTAGCTTACATATGGTATGGAGCAGTCATGAGGATCCTTTAGTGACAGATTCAGATTTGTTAAAATGAGGTCAACCTGTCAAGAAATGGCGGGGCTATCGGGAGTTAACAATTTTGTGCCTAATAAAATCATTGAAATACCAAATTCATTAAAACATCTACCTTGGAACCACCTGACTGATTAATCTGACATACATGTATGGTGTTTTGGGTCCATGGATAATTGGGCTTCAAACATGTCTAAATGGTTTTATAAAAAGTTGCTTGTGAGATTAGAAATTTCCAACAATTGAGAAAGTTTGAGGCGTCGGTTGTGAAATTCCAACCTAAGACTTGGGAGTCAGGAGCCCAGTTGGGAGGGAACTTGTTGAGCTGGAGGAGGGGGGGGGGGGGGGGGGGGGGGGGTGATCAGTAGTATAGTTGGTAATTTCAAGATGGATTTTCACCAATCTACATATGTGAAGTCTCTCTAGCCACATATCCTGTTTAGAGTTATTTATTTTAAAG
>CP136069.1:30814548-31138595 GCA_032622095.1 Siphonodentalium dalli | reverse complement strand
GGGTGAATTTAGTGATGCTACCACGCATAGCGGGTTAGCATCACCAAATTCACCCTCTGGGAACCTCATTCTGCAGAGTTGTAAGCAGAATGAGGCCCCCGGAGGGTGAATTTGGTGATGCTAGCCCGCTATGTGGGGTAGCATCACTAAATTCACCCTCTGTGGACCTCATTCTGCAAATGACAGACACTATTTCAAGGCTTTACCCTAAACCTCCAAGACAGCTTCTAACAGATGGTCCCGGCCTTCGACATCACACACACTGGCGGCTGGATGAATATTATAAATATCCAATGTTCCGTGGTGGTGTGATTATGCAGACTTGTTTCCTGCTTTTTGGATTCGTGTAACAGTACAAATACTGAAGATATTTCAAGATACATTTAAAGATTATTGCTTCACCACATGTTGCGTCATTTTTGAAATTCTATCCCCTGCCGCCACCATTGTTTAAGGAAATCAGATAAATAATAGATAAATGTAAGCAGAAAATTGACAGGATTTTTACAATTGAACAGGAACTGAGCCACCAATCGCACCCTAGTCCATAGATGTGTTTTTCACCTGGTAATTTAGTTTTTGCAATGGCTATGAACTGACCTGGTATGAATTTGTCTACAGTGGGGTCTCGAGCAATGCACCCCTTCACAAAAAGAACCACTATTAAAGGGACCCAAGGCACTCGGTGGGTAAACGTCCACACAAAAATATAGTCTAAAACATCACCAAGAACACGGGGGTCAAACATTGCGAATACTTTATCAAATTGGAATATTTGTTCAATTCTTTTACCTTTTACAATCAAAAGTTAACTCCTCTGTAACAGCAATGTTTACATAACCATGCAACATCTTTTTAGAGTTATTAATAATTAAAATAGAACAAAGTCAATTTATTTTTCATTTAAATGTACCGGTACTTGTTCAATGTTTCAGACTTGTGTGTGTGTATTAACCCACTTCGAAGGCCTGGAGTCCCTTTAAAATGGAAATTGTAGCCCGAGGACAGGTGTGACCTGTCTAGCCGTAGTATTCATCCAGGTTCAGCTCGTTAATAAACACTCTAATTAGTATTACTTAATAAGATCAGAGCATTGCTAGGGTGTGGTAAACCACATCCCTGGTAATTACATCAAAGGGTCATAACTCTGGTGAAACTTGGCAGGCGGAACCTGAATTTGAACATTTAATACCAATATTGTGCCAGTAAACACACAACAAATTTCATTACATTCTAAAGTTACAATCCAGAACAAAGCACCGACCAACTTACCAATAACATAACACATTCCGTTTTTTAACCCTTTCATGACTGGAGCTTCCTGAAATTTGAGAAAACCCTGTGCCAATGTATTCTATTATATATGCGAGTCTCGCATATATAAGAGAATACATGGACACAGGATCTTTAATGCTGCGCCAGCACAGCTACAGTAATGAAAGAGTTAAAAATGGGCACATAAAAACACAATCGCTGGACAAAACCCCAATTTGAACTTCATAACTATTATTTTGGACCATGTGTGATTATATTTCGAGCAGTGTACACTTTTTCGGGCATGTGGCCCCCAAATATAGCATAATCCTATATTTTTCTGCAAAACCTTTTGACATCTTGACAGAAATAAAATGTGGGCTCACAGGTTTATGTCAACTTCCAAGATTGGCATTATGAAATCATGCTTCAATTTAAATTAATTAACTTAATATAAATAGGAGTTCTTGACAGGCTCATCACAATATTCTTGACTGCCAGTTTGGGGGTTTGCCATGCACCAATGCGTCTGGAATTTTCTGCGGTTACTCATGTTTCTGTTTAACTCCAAGTTTTTGTTATTCGCATATTATTGTTAAAAATGACTGCATGGTGAAGTGATGCACTATGACCAGCCCAAAACTGACCAGACTGAAAACTGCCTGTGCTTCCAGAGTCTTCATTCTAAAGAGTCATTGGAAAAGTCTGAATTAGCTGAACCGAGGACAAAATCTTGCATGCACCACCAGATTAGGACAGATTTAACCCTTTACCCAACAGAATGGCCCTGTGCCAATGCATTCTCTTATATATGCGAGTCGACCATAGGTTGCCTCGCATATATAAGAGAATGCATTGGCTTAACACATTAAAAATTATAAAATTGTTAAAGAATGTAAGAAAAAATGGTAAAAAGTGTTAAAAAAAAGATTTTTTTTAGGCCAATGCATTCTCTTATATATGCGAGGCGACCTATGGTCGACTCGCATATATAAGAGAATGCATTGGCACAGGGCATAACTGTAACCATCACAATGTGGTCAATGAGCCGGTTCCAATGATATCCATATTTGTATGGTTTTATTGAGACAGACCCAAGATAATTTAGGCTGTTGCAGCTTTATTTGGCCATTTTTGGCCGGTTTGTTGGGTAAAGGGTTAATCCTCAAGCAGCGTCTCTGCTAATTTTGTTAACTGCCTGCCATGCGCAAGCATCCATTGCCTCCAGTGTGTTTTAATTCGACGAATGCGTATCGCACTGTAAATGCAGTGTGAAAAGGCCTTAAGGCAAAGGGATAAATTTGGTTCAGACATCCAAGGAAGGATTATAACCATCATTGAACAGAGTTCTCCGGTAGAAACCACGAATGTTTGATTGGAATCATCATCATCACCAACATATCACCAACAAATAGAATATAGAATATATAGAAATATCCCACATGTGCTGTAGCATTTAATATCTGGACTGTTGGACGAGGATAAATGGATTACACTAAAGAAAATTAAATGTTTGGAGTTACAAGAGCAGAACGATTGAAATCTTAAGCAATTTCGATAATTCGCAGCTTGGACACCGAGGACCTCTGCAAATCTCCTGCAAGATCAGTCATAAAAATAATGTTTAAAACACTGGTTAACCCTTTCAGTGCCAACTGCCAAGTCCGATTTTTGTATCAACCCATATTTCCTTGATCATTTTTCAAATTTATTGATTATAATAATGCGATACATTGATGGAAAGAGCTCTTAGAGCTCTTTCTATCAATGTATCGACATATTATAAACAAATTATCAAGGAAATATGGGTCAATACAAAAATTTGACTTGGCACTGAAAGTGTTAAAAGACCATCAGTAGAAGAGCCAGACGGCCAAAAATCAGGAAAAATTTACAAACTAGGGCCTTAAGTCAGGCAAAAATGCAAACGTCATTGGACACTCTTTTGAAAGCAAATCTACAAATTCAATGGTCAAAATTCCAAAATTTAATTCAGATCCTATAACCCATGTCAAGCTGAGATAACTGCATGGACGGACCAAATAACCTACATTGTTTCAGATAAATAAAGAAGGATAATACAACAGAAAATGTAATTTTGCCCCTCTTTTGAAAGCAGTCATGATGGCAAACATCCATACGAAATTTCATTCATCCATGCCTGAAATATACAGTAATGCCCAAAGTTATTGACCACTTAACCACAGCAGAATTATGGGTAGCTTTTCAGGATTTAGTCGGCGAGAGCTTTCCGATGAATGGCAACAAGCCATATTTCTGACTAAATCCTGAAAAATTACCCATAATTCTGCTGTGATTAAGTGGTCAATTACTTTGGGCATTACTGTATGCCCGGACAATGTAGTCAATCCAGTATACCCAATTTTCCTAAAAGTGGGAGTTAACAAATCACGAAATTCCCATCCAAACTTTTTACATTGGGCATGGAATTGACTAACATATTTTAATAGTAGCCGCTCATGAGAAATCCTTTACTAATTATTTCTGGTGTTCAGATCTGATAACTAATCACTGAAGATCATTTGTCCCTATCGAATGTCATCACTACACCAGTTTCATTACTGTTGTCTGGTCCCCAGTCAAATACTCACAATTTAATTAGTTTGTTCGTTAAGTACATGTAGATACATCTAACTTCAGGCAGCCACAGGCACACATCTTATTGCTTCTAATTTAATTAAACGTTGTATATTAGTTAAAATACTAAATAGAGAATCTAAAATATTAATTCAAGTCCATTCTTCAGAAGTCAGACATTGAAATTATAGATAATGGGAACTCGACACATTACAAAAACACGTTTTAGTAACCAACTAAATGATATCATATGGAAAGCTTGTCAGTTGAACCAAATACATGTATGCTAGGGTCCTGCGAATTGGAGATTTTGATCGAATCGAATATTGGATCGAATTCTGGAAATCGAATCGAATGTCGAATCGAATCATATCTGTGTGTTACATTCTCAATTGGGCATGTTTTGTCAACGATTAGACGATTGAAACGTTCTATCAACTACATGCACAAAGTTCCATCATAAATCTTATGTGGCGATGAACAGTCGTTTGCAATACTATTAACTTCAAATGATAATTGTCGAGAAAAAAGGCAGATTAAAAAAAAACGTCCATGCGGCTGTCGATTAATATATAACCACTAAACGGATTATCAGAACTAAAATCACACGAAATTTGTACAGTTTGCATGTACATGCAAAATTTCAAATCGACATTCGGAATCACCCGTTGTTATAAACTTGAAGATGCAACAACAGTCGCAGGGTAACCTGATTATGTAGTGCTGGATGCTTCTTGGACAGATGATTCCATAGATGGGTCATTGTCCCAGATGCCTGCAATTTATACACCAGGTTGCATTCATCTCACGTGTAAGTTCCTGCACTACCTGCAGCTTTATCATGTTTAAAATAAACATGAATAACGACGACATTTTGTCAAAGAACGCTCGAAATTGAAAGTAAACTTCAAAAGAAAACATCGCCAAAATGCACTTTTCGGAACACGCGTTGTTCAAATTCTCAGCTACATGTATACTACATAATGTAGAATCTGAGACGGATAGACGGCGGAAAACGCTAGCGGTCCATCGGTGATCTTCGAGCTTTTGGCTACCATCTTCAAAGCTATAATTCAGGCGTATTTAGTAGTCCTATAGTGGCTAATTGCTGGCTATACTTATCTTTAATATATATAATCGCGATGTACAATAAGAATTATAAGGTGCATATATACATCATTTTCGGTAATTAAATGGCACAAAAACAACTAAGATCGATGTGTGTACTTGTCCGTAAACAGCCTACTTTTCCATCAGTGTATATTCGAAATTTCGAGTTAGCAATTTCGACTCTAATTCGAATCTAATTTGACTTTCGAATCGAATCTCGAATCGAATATTCGCAGGGCACTAATGTATGCTAACCATATCACCATAAACTATCAACATGTATTGTAGTCATTTAATAGGTTGCATGAACAGATTCACTTACTGTGTAAAATTCAGAGTCTGAGGTCATATACATGACCTCAGAATCCACGAGAAACCAAATTACAGGCCACAATATAAATGACAAATGTATCATTCACTACATATCAGTAATATTTTATGTGCGAAAGATGTGTAGTATCAGACATTGAAAATCAACACAGGGTTTCAGAGAGATTCCCATTCAAATGGTCATCACGCACTACATACTGAAAACCAGATACATGTATCTAAATTACCATAATCACGCACAAGCCGAAAACCAGATACCTAAATTAGATCACCACACTACACACTGAAAACCAGATAGCTAATTTATCATAATCACACACAAGCCAAAAACCAGATACCTAAATCACACTGTAGCATCATCACATGCTACAAGCTGAAAACCAGATACCAGTTACCAAGCATAGGATGGAGAGTAAATGCCTCATATTTTACTAGAAATTTAACTATTAGACTAAATTTAAGTAATATTTATAACTATGGGATTGCCCGTCACAAAATGACGGGTATATAAATGTTCTTTGTTACTTTCTAGTGTCCGCAGTAATGAACAAATTATCATTTCTATATTAGAAATGGAATGGTCATGCTTCTCTTTTTTGTCACTGGATGCACGAGTGAACACTTTATTTCACTAAACTGTATTTCTACACCCCACCACACATACGCATGCACATATTGAACGAAACAAAGTCAGCATATTACTTTAAACATTACTGTATACTAACTGAAACATACCTTTATTCACCGACGGAGGGGGCTTGCGGCACATTTTGATCTCAAACGGACCCCAAATATTGGGATCCTGTATTCAGCATGCAGCCCAAGGATCACAGGCCTAGGCACTGCGGCCCATTTGTGGGAACATTTCATTTCAATAAAACTATATTTTCTACCCCCCCCCCCCCCTCCCTCCCCAACCAACAATAAAGATATTTTAGGCCTGTGGGCCCCATTGTGCGCTTCCCGCCCATCATATGATATCTTGAAAAGCGCGCGCTTCCCGCACATTTTAATCTTTTCAACATTCTTTTATCAAATTTACACTCCACTGAAAAATTAAAAGAGCATTAATTAGCTTAACAATAATAGCGCTTCAGCGCAATTGAATTGCGCTGAACCACAATTATTAATAAATGTGAATTTTGGCCTCCCATACCGTGTTCATTCGCCATCTTCCGAATATACCGTTACTCTTTCGATTCCACACTCAATGCACAACTTTCACAACAAAGACAGCATTCTTTATTATGTTCACACCAAACTCGCAAATTAAATTACCATATTGGCACCCATTCCCAACGATGGTAGTGGTAGAGCGTTCGATTCTTGACCCTACACCCAACTACATGCTCTTGCACGACAAAATCAGAAAAAGGAGTTTTCAACTATTATTGATTTTAAATGAACATTATGAATTTTCAATTTCCACAGCTCATGTAATATGTTTATCCTGCGAGGGATGTTTAAAACAATTTAAAATCAAAACAACTTCGAGTTAGAGATTTGTAATTTATTACACGCTTGTTCCTAGAAGTACAGTGTTATTGCTGTTCCATATTAATTAATCAGTATGGAACGTACGTTCCATACGCATCTCGTTGACGTAAAATGACGTTCGCTTCAACCATGAAACTGGAACTATTTAAATAAAAGAATCATCACACATGACAAACATGCCATGTGTGAGCCTAAATAAACATTCTGATCCTGTATTTTTAATGCACGGATTCTAGGACACGAAGCGTGTAATAAACACAGAACGACACGATGTGTAAATGGGTTTGTCGATAAGGCACTCGTTCTGTCGCGGAAGGATAGAACTCGAGGCGCAAGCACCTCTTTGCGCCTCTCGTTCTATCCTTCCGCGACAGCACTCGTGCCGTATCGACAAACCCATTTACACATCGTGTTGTTCTGTGTATGTACTAATGTAGGTTCTTGGCCCTGTGATTACAACAATGTGCCATATTTGAAATGATAAACTAATGGCTTTTCTCTATTCATTTCTACAGAATGGATTAATTTAGATGAGGGCACAATAAATAGATCGCACATTCCAACATGCGAGTGCATTTCCTTTTGGGCTGTGGCATGGCAATTTGGTTTGAAAGTGGACATATCTTCCAGTCATTCCGAGACATCGCCTCCATCAATAACTTAAGAGAAAACAACAACAAATGACGAAATATCAAGAGCAATTTCGATAAACCTTCATGTACTAGGTTGATTAATGTCATACTCAGTGAGAACTAATCACTCAGTCACGAATACTCAGACTGGGGCGGTAGTCAATCATCACAGTATGTACATCAACGAATAATTAATTGACGGAGTTCCACTAATGTAGACACATGATACGTTAATTAAGTTTATATGCTACGATGATACGTTAATTAAGTTTATAAGCTACGATGATACGTTAATTAAGTTTATAAGCTACGATGATACGTTAATTAAGTTTATAAGCTACGATGATACGTTAATTAAGTTTATATGCTACGATGATACGTTAATTAAGTTTATATGCTACGATGATACGTTAATTAAGTTTATATGCTACGATGATACGTTAATTAAGTTTATATGTTGCGATGATACGTTAATTAAGTTTATATGCTACGATGATACGTTAATTAAGTTTATATGCTACGATACGTTAATTAAGTTTATATGCTACGATGATACGTTAATTAAGTTTATATGCTACGATACGTTAATTAAGTTTATATGCTACGATACATTTAAAGTTGATCGATTCACCACATGTTGCGTAATATGTTTTTAGTCACAAACTTTTGCATGAAATTCTATCACACACAACATCCTGTCTAGTTCAAAATATGCATGTTGGCTTGTTTCAACTCGGAAAGATAGGTTCAGTTAACATATTAAAACTAAAATTTACAAATGAAATAAAGACTTATAACTTAATAGAAACACAATCGCTCGACAACACCCCAATTTGAACTGCATCGCTATTATTTTGAGCCAATATTTCGGGCAGTTGTATACTTTTTGAGGTAAAAAAACGCCCCCACAAATAGCACCATGCTCCTTAGATTTTTATGCAAGACAATTTGATATCTGCACAGAAATAAATTTTGGGCTCACAGGTTTACTTGCGTCAAGTTGGGCATTATGAAATACTTGAAATTACATGTATCAATATGAACCCTTCTATACTAAAGATTGATGAGTAGTTACCGCTTAGGAAATGTTCAGACAGTTAATAAGTTCAACAAACGACCATAAGCACTTTTATTATCTGTCTGCTTATATTTCCTGAACAATCCCCTCCAAATGAATAATAGACCATTCCAATGTATACTTTTATAACTGAATTGAAGAACCAATACAGGCTCATCACTTTTATAACTGAATTGAAGAACCAATACAGGCTCATCACACTATTGACTGCCAGTTCGTTAAGGCAAAGGGATAAATTTGGTTCAGACATCCAAGGAAGTATTTTAACCATCATTGAACCAGGTTCTCCGGTAGAAACCACGAATGTTTGATTGGAACCATCATCATCACCAAAATATTCTCCTTATTTTATATTCTTTGCACGACTATTTTCATTTTCTGCCACGTTTGATCATGTTTAGTGAGGCGCCGTATGACTTGGTCATACCTCATTTTTATTCCAGATCCAAAAACCTAACTTCACCCTTACATGTAGGCCAAAGAACTAGTCTTCTTATTTCAGATTGTTTGGCTTCAGAAATCTGTTACTGCAACCCTTTGCGGTGGCCCAGTTTGCTTCAGCAAATGAGTTCAGCATTGCTGATTGCTATAGCCAATTATGAGGGCCGATACATGGTTATTTCCAAAATGACCCTATTTTAACCATCGCATACAAAAGTACATGTATACATTGGAATGGTATATTATTCATTTTTGTTCAGGTTTTCATGATAATTAGGCCAATTCATATATGGCAGATTATTTAATACAAGTGTAGAAGGAGTTCTATTTATTGGAGAGATATGTTCAGATAAGTTCAACAAATGACCAATGACTTAAAGAAATTTATAAATAACAGAATGGGCCGTTTATATGCCAAAATATTATCATTTGCAGAATGAGGTCCCCAGAGGGTGAATTTGGTGATGCTAGCCCACAGCACAGTGGGCTAGCATCACCAAATTCACCCTCTGGGGACATCAGTCTGCTTAGGCCTCATCTGCTATGGGAGACAGACTGATTGAAGTTCCAAATGGTGAATATTGTGATGTACACGCATTGGGAACCTCGATTATGCAGATTCCTCTGCCAATTTCGGGATAATAAGATACTAAAACTAACGAGAGGCCGATCACGATCGGCAGATGTTAACCCATCCCTTGGCGATAAAAATTTAATATGATCGGATAAATGAGAGTTTTGGTGTTCAATTATAGAGTATACTGTTATGTACTATTATAGACAAATGTACATAACACAAATTATTGGAATTTATGGGTCACTGGCATTTATATAAGAGAATGCACTGGTACAGAATCTGTAATGCTAAACCGCCACAGCCAGCAAGCCCATGGGTTAAATGTGTAGGTGTGACCTGGACATGGAATACTTGGGTTAAGAGAGTCCAATTTAAGTTTACAATAATAATGTGTCCTAGTATACAGATAAGCAACCTCACCACTGACCCATTAATATCAATTATATAGCAGCACAGATGTCCATGTCTACTGTTAATAGCATGTGATGTTTATTGTTGAATCTTTATTTTAAATTAGATGCCATAGCCTTATGTATCAGATTATTTGCACATTGGCATAAGTCCAAAGGCAATTGGTGAATTGGATTTAATGTTGCTCCAAACAGATTTACCAGTACATAACACAAGATTTTGGACCGATTTAATCAAATTTGGTGTGGTGATTCGGGGTACCCTTGGCAGAGTTATAATGGTGTTAGTTTTTCAATTTTTTTTAACTTATTTAAAAAAATTAAAGGGACACATTGGAAATCTTTTTATCATAATCATCAATATCTAAATGAAAACAAATGACAATGTCAATGACATTTTTTTTATTATTATTATAAAAGTTAAAAATAAATTAAAAAAAAAATCGATTCAATTTTTCATTTTTTTTTCGAAAAAGGGTCATAACTCCTTTAAAATTAATCGGATCAAACCCATATTCGAACTCGATCTGTATTTTGGGCCGAGAAACTCACATACCAAATTTGGTTCCGATCAGATAAAAAATGTTTGAGTTATGGCAGAATGCGTGAATTCTAAGTCGAAAAAGGGCCATAACTCTGTACAAAAAAGTTGGATCAAACCCATATTCGAACTCGATCTGTATTTTGGGCTGAAAACCCCATATACAAAATTTGGTTTTGATCAGGTAAAAAATGTTTGAGTTATCGCATTACACGTAAAGTGTCTACGGACGGACAGACGGACGGACAGACGGACGGACAGACGGACGGACGAACGACGAGTGGTCAATCCGGACAACGACACTATGTTTACCATACATGGTATGGGTAAACATAAAAAAGTAAAATAGAAATTTGATAAAGAAACTTTCAAAGATGAGGTCTAAGCAGGAGGTCCCCAGAGGGTGAATTTAGTGATGTTAGCCCGCTATGCGGGATATCGTCACTAAATTCACAATCTGGGGACCTCATGCTGCAAATGACAGGCACACTAAACTCAGGCTTGTATCTGAGCAACCAAACGTGGTATAAGCATGTTTTGGGGCCATTCTACATTCAACGATATCACTCAATTTTTTTTTAAATAGTGCTTAGGACGTTATAATTATATGGTGATGAATTGTTAATACCAATCGTCATTATGTGCAGTGGAGTTATTACCCCAGCTAATTTAACCATCTGGTGTTTCCTCCTTTAATAAAACGGACATCGTTTGTTGCATTTGCATGGTCATTATGCAAACGGGCATCTGGAAATATTAATAACCCAGGGTAGCTTCTAATTTAAAGGACCCCAAACCTTTGTTTCATCAATCAACACAGATCTGACAACCCAACAGCTGAGATATTGATGGCCTTGCAGCTGCAACAAACCCTCAAACTAATAGGCATATTAGTATATTTGAAACCTAATATAGCTTCTAACTGATGGTCCCCGGTCTTTGACATCGCACACACACACTAAAGGCTGGATGAATATTATAATATCTATAAATGTTCCGTGGGGGTGTGATTATGCTGACTTGTGTCTCCTGCTTTTCACGATTTGTATAAACAGTACAAATACCGAAGATAGTTTGAGATACATTTAAAGAAGATTGCTTCACCACATGTGGCGTCATTTTTGACATTCTATCCCAGACTACACCCTGCCCCCCCCCCCCCCAGACTACACCCTGCCCCCCCAATCATAAGAAAATCAGATAAATAACATATGTAAGCGGAAAATGACTGGATTTTCACAATTGAACAGAGCCATCAATTGCACCCAATTCCACAGACAAGCTAACCTGGTATGAATTTGTCTACAGTGGGGTCTCGAGCAATGCACCCCTTCACAAAAAGAACCATTATTAAAGGGACCAAAGGCACTCGGTGGGTAAATATCCACACAAAAATATAGTCTTAAAACATCAACAAGAAGAACATGGGGGGGAAATTGATGAACTTTATTCTTATATTCATTATTGATAGTTCTCCAATTATGAAATTTTGCGAGTTGAAACCATTGTTATTTAATCAAGACTGTTGCTGTCAACAAACATTGCTAATCGTTTATTAATTAATACATTTGTTCAATTCTTTGATCTTTCCAATAAAAAGTTAACTCCACTGTAACAGCACTGTTTTATATATAACCATGGTTTTGACATGCAACATCTTTATTTTTTAGAATTAATAATTAAAAAAAGGACAAAATCAATCTAATTTTCATTTAAATGTACTTGTTGTTTCAGACTTATATGTGCGTATTAATCCACTTCGAAGGCCCGGAATCGGTCTCTTAAAAATGGAAATTGTAGCCCGAGGACAGGTGTGACCTGTCAAGCTGTAGTTATTCATCCAGGTTCAACTTGTTAATAAACACTCAAATTAGTATTACTTAATAACCAGAGCATCGCTAGGGCATGGAAAACTACACCCCTGGTAATTACATCTGGTGAAAATTGGCAGGCAGAACATGAATTCGAACTTGACGTATATTGTGCTAGTAAACACATACAAAATTTCATTACATTCAGTTGAGATCTAAAGTTAACAGCGGACAGACTGTCCAATAACAATCATTCCGTTGTTAACCGTTTCGTGACTGGAGCTTCCAGAAATTGTGTGTAAACCCTGTGCAGCTGTGCCAATGCATTCTATTATACATGCGAGTCTCGCATATATGTAAGAAAACATTGGCCAAACACAATATAAATGACAAATGCATCTTTCACTACATATCAGTAATATTTTATATGCGAGAGATGTGTAGTATCAGACAATGAAAATCAACACAGGGTTTCAGAGAGATTCCCATTCAAATGGTCATCACGCACTACACACTGAAAACCAGATAGCTAAATAAGATCACCACACTACACACTGAAAACCATATAGCTAAATTAGATCACCACACTACACACTGAAAACCAGATAGCTAAATTAGATCACCACACTACACACTGAAAACCAGATAGCTAAATTAGATCACCACACTACACACTGAAAACCAGATAGCTAATTTAGATCACACACTTAAAACCAGACACCTAAATTACCATAATCACACACTGAAAACCAGATAGCTAATTTAGATCACCACACTACACACTGAAAACCAGATAGCTAAATTAGATCACACACTTAAAACCAGGTACCTAAATTATCATAATCACGCACAAGCCAAAAACCAGATACCTAAATCACCATAATCACGCACAAGCCGAAAACCAGATACCTAAATTACCATAATCACGCACAAGCCAAAAACCAGATACCTAAATCACCATAATCACGCACAAGCCAAAAACCAGATACCTAAATTACCATAATCACGCACAAGCCAAAAACCAGATAGCTAAATCACCATAATCACGCACAAGCCGAAAACCAGATACCTAAATCAGTATATCACACACTGAAAACCAGATAGCTAAATTAGATCACCACACTGAAAACCAGATAGCTAAATTAGATCACCACACTGAAAACCAGATAGCTAAATTAGATCACACACTTAAAACCAGGTACCTAAATCAGTATAATCACACACTGAAAACCAGATACATGTATCTAAATTAGCATAATCACACGCTACAAGTTGAAAACCAGATACCTAATATCGGATGGAGAGTATATGCCTCACATTTTACAAGAAAATTCAACTATTTAATTGACTAAATTTAAAGTAAAATTTGATAATTAATCTTAATTGGACTCTAGATTGAACAGATCTGGACTACACGTAATTGGGGAACGGGACACTATCGGGGACCACTGGTACCGACCGAGGAAAATCCCTGGATCTACTTATGTCTAAATAGCAATTTAAGCACATTTTAATTTCGAGTGAAAGGAATTATGAGCATATTACAAGCATCTATTAAATGGTTTAATTTTGTTTGATGTTCAAATTTGGGACAAATAAATGACGAAATATCAAAAAATCAATTTCGATAAACCTTCATGTACTTGGTTGATTAATGTCATACTCAGTGAGAACTAATCACTCAGTCACGAATACTCAGACTGGGGCGGTAGTCAATCATCACAGTATGTACATATAACAACGAATAATTAATTGACGGAGTTCCACTAATGTAGACAAACGATATGTTAATTAAGTTTATATGCTACGATGATACGTTAATTAAGTTTATATGCTACGATGATACGTTAATTAAGTTTATATGCTACAATATATTTAAAGTTGATCGATTCACCACATGTTGCATAATATCTTTTAGTCACAAACTTGTGCATGAAATTCTATCCCATAGACAACATCCTGTCTAGTTCAAAATATATGCATGTTGGCTTGTTTCAACTAGGAAAGATAGGTTCAATGAAAACTAAAATTTACAAATGAAATAAAGACTTGTAACTTAATAGAAACACAATCGCTCGACAATACCCCAATTTGAACTGCATCGCTATTATTTTGAGCCAATATCTCGAGTATTTGTATACTTTTTGGGGCAATTGCCTCCCCCCCACCCCAATAGCACCATGCTCCTTAGATTTTTCTGCAAGACAATTTGATATCTGCACAGAAATTAATTTTGGGCTCACAACTTACCTCAAGTTGGGCATTATGAAATTACATGTATCAATATTAACCCTTTCTATACTAAACTCATTGACGAGTAGTTACCGCTTAGGAAATGTTCAGACAAATAAGTTCAACAAACTACTGTAAGCACTTTTGTTATTTGTCTCCTTATTTCCTAAACACCCGCTCCAAATGAATAATAGACCATTCCAATGTATACTTTTATAACTGAATGGAAGAACCTATTTAGTAAATAAAGGGTTAAATGAAATAATTAGTAGTCCTTTACAGGCTCATCACACTATCCTCGACTGCCAGTTCATGTACATTAAGGCAAAGGGTTAATTTTGGTTCAGACATCCAAGGAAGTATTTTAACCATCATCGAACCGAGTTCTCCGGTAGAAACCACGAATGTTTGATTGGAACCATCATCATCACCAAATATTCCCCTTATTTTATATTCTTTGCAAGACTATTTTCATTTTCTGCCACGTTTGATCATGTTTAGTGAGGCACTGTCTTACTTGGTCGTACCTCATTTTTATTCCAGATCCAAAAACCTAACTTCACCCTTAGGCCAAAGAACTAGTCTTCTTAATTGCTGATTGCCGTAGCCAGTTATGAGGGCAGACACGTGGTGGTTATTTACAAAATGACCCTATTTTAACCCTCGCATACAAAAGTACATGTATACATTGGAATGGTATATTATTCATTTTTGTTGAGGTTTTCAGGATAATTAGGCCAATTCATATATGGCAGATTATTTAATACAAGTGTAGAAGGAGTTCTATTTATTGGAGAGACATGTTCAGATAAGTTCAACAAACGACCAAAGACGTAAAGAAATTTATAAATAACAGAATGGGCCGTTTATATGCAAAAAATCTCATTTGCAGAATGAGGTCCCCCAGAGGGTGAATTTGGTGATGCTAGCCCACAGCACAGCGGGCTAGCATCACCAAATTCACCCTCTGGGGACATCAGTCTGCTTAGGCCTCATCTGTTATGGGAGACAGACTGATTGAAGTTCCAAATGGTTAATATTGTGATGTACACGCATTGGGAACCTCGGTTATGCAGTGTCCTCTGCCAATTTGGGGATAATAAGAAACTAAACTAAAAAATATAAATTTGATAATAAACTTTCAAAGACGAGGTCTAAGTAGGAGGTCCCCCAGGGGGTGAATTTAGTGATGTTAGCCCGCTATGCGGGATAGCGTCACTAAATTCACAACCTGGGGACCTCATGCTGAAAATGACAGGCACACTAAACTCAGGCTTGTATCTGAGCAACCAAACGTGGTATATGCGTATTTTGGGGCCATTCTACATTCAACGATATCACTCAATTTTTTTTTTAAATAGTGCTTAGGACGTTCTAATTATCTGGTGATGAATTGTTAATACCAATCATCATTATGTGCAGTGGAGTTATTACCCCAGCGAATTTAACCCTCTGGTGTTTCCTCTTTTAATAAATCGGACATCGTTTGTTGCATTTGCAAAGTCATTATGCAAACAGGCATCTGGAAATATTAATAACCCAGGGTGGCTTCTAATTTAATGGACCCTGAACATTTGTTTCATCAATCAACAGATTTGTCAACCCAACAGCTGAGATATTGATGGCCTTGCAGCTGCAACAAACCCTCAAACTAATAGGCATATTAGTATATTTGAAACCTAAGACAGCTTCTAACTGATGGCCTTCGACATCGCACACACACTGATGGTTGGATGAATATTATAATATCAATAAATTTTCCGTGGGGGTGTGATTATGCGGACTTGTGTCTCCTGCTTTTCACGATTTGTATAAAGAGAACAAATACCGAAGATAGTTTGAGATACATTTAAAGAAGATTGCTTCACCACATGTGGCGTCATTTTTGACATTCTATCCCAGACTACACCCTGCCCCCCCCCCCCCCAGACTACACCCTGCCCCCCCCCCCAAATCATAAGAAAATCAGATAAATAACACATGTAAGCGGAAAATGAATGGATTTTCACAATTGAACAGGAACTGAGCCATCAATTGCACCCTAGTCCACAGACGAGCTAACCTGGTATGAATTTGTCTACAGTGGGGCCTCGAGCAATGCACCCCTTCACAAAAAGAACCATTATTAAAGGGACCAAAGGCACTCAGTGGGTAAATATCCACACAAAAATAGTCTTTAAACATCAACAAGAACATGGGTGGGTGAAAATTGATAAATTTTGTTCTTATATTGAATATATTCATTTAATATTGATAGTTCTCCAATAATTAAATTTTGCGAGTTGAAACCATTGTTATTTAATAAACAGGTCGGGCAAAGATGCAAAATTGGCTTACTAGCGAAATCGGGCTCAGTAAGCCAATTCGATCTTTCGTTTTAATGTGTTTTGTCGTGTTTTTTCAAAGCACACCTGACTTTGCTAGATGCCGCGAAAATGCGACATCCAATTTTCAACCCATCATTTAGGATGCATTAGCACGATTTAAAAACCACCATTGTCTCACCTACTTGTAACGGCGTTAATCCCTCTAATTGGTGTTACTTATTGTTCGTTTGATAATTTCAGTGACTATTTAATAGCTTTGTTCTCGCTCATAAGTTTCTTTTTGAAATGTTCTTGGGCCGGAAATGATAAATTGTGACAGCAGCAGAAAATTTTCACAAGGAACACTTTTGATTGGCTGTTTATATATCTGGCAAATGCTTGCAAACACGTTTATGATTAGTACTCTTTTTAAAATCTACGGAAGACTGCTTCAGTTTTTCGGCACAAATACATTCTAGCCGCCATTTTACCACTCTCGTAGCCGGTTTTTCCTACCGTTCTCGGTGCAAAAAACGTTAATGAGGTCGAGACGCGGGTAATCGTGATAACAAGCTCATTTCATTGTCAATGGTCACGCTTCAAAATTTAATCTTTGTTATTTTGTGATTGTCCGTGCGTGCTTCCATACTAATGTTCTCTTAACCATGAACATATTAATGTGTATTTGCGAAATAATGTCCTCCAATCAAATTTCTTGCAACCAAAAGCTTACCTTGACCTTTGTGAACAGCTTGTCTTCAAAAAATGACGTGGCCGGCCATCACCTGAATTGCGCTATTAACTTCATCTAGGAAGAATATAGGAAGCTTAATTATCGGCTGTCATTAAACACCAATTAAAAGGATTACCGCCGTTGCGAGTAGGTGAGACAATAGTGGTTTTTAAAGCGCTCTAATGCGTCGTAAATGATGGGTTGAAAACTGAATTGCGCATTGTCGCGGCACCTGGCAAAGTCAGGTGTGCGTTGTCAAAACACATTAAAACGAGAGATCGAACTGGCTTACTGAGCCCGATTTCGCTAGTAAGCCAATTTTGCATCTTTGCCCGACCTGATAAAGACTGTTGCTGTCAACAAACATTGCTAATCGTTTATTAATTAATACATTTGTTCAATTCTTTGATCTTTCCAATAAAAAGTTAACTCCACTGTAACAGCACTGTTTATATAACCATGGTTTTGACATGCAACATCTTTATTTTTTAGAATTAATAATTAAAAAAAGCACAAAATCAATCTAATTTTCGTTTAAATGTACTTGTTGTTTCAGACTTGTATATGCGTATTAACCCACTTCGAAGGCCCGGAATCGGTCTCTTAAAAATGGAAATTGTAGCCCGAGGACAGGTGTGACCTGTCAGGCTGTAGTTATTCATCCAGGTTCAACTCGTTAAAAAACACTCAAATTAGTATTACTTTAATAACCAGAGCATCGCTAGGGCATGGAAAACTACTCCCCTGGTAATTACATCTGGTGAAAATTGGCAGGCAGAACATGAATTCGAACTTGACATATATTTTGCTTGTAAACACATACAAAATTTCATTACATTCAGTTGAGATCTAAAGTTATTATCCAGACCCAACAGCGGACAGACTGTCCAATAACATAATCATTCCGTTGTTAACCGTTTCATGACTGGAGCTTCCAGAAATTGTGTGTAAACGCCGTGCAGCTGTGCCAATGCATTCTATTATACATGTGAGTCTCGCATAAATGTAAGAAAACATTGGCCAAACACAATATAAATGACAAATGCATCATTCACTACATATCAGTAATATTTATGTGCGAGAGATGTGTAGTATCAGACATTGAAAATCAACACAGGGTTTCAGAGAGATTCCCATTCAAATGGTCATCACGCACTACACACTGAAAACCAGATACTTAAATCACACTGTAGCATCATCACATGCTACAAGCTGAAAACCAGGTACCTAAATTATCATAATCACGCACAAGCCGAAAACCAGGTACCTAAATTACCATAATCACGCACAAGCCGAAAACCAGGTACCTAAATTACCATAATCACGCACAAGCCGAAAACCAGATACCTAAATTACCATAATCACGCACAAGCCAAAAACCAGATACCTAAATCAGTATATCACACACTGAAAACCAGATACATGTACCTAAATTAGCATAATCACACGCTACAAGTTGATGGATGGAGAGTATATGCCTCACATTTTACAAGAAAATTCAACTATTAGACTAAATTTAAAGTAAAATTTGATAATCTTAATTGGACTCTAGATTGAACAGATCTGGACTACACGTAATTGGGGAACGGGACACTATCGGGGACCACTGGTACCGACCGAGGAAAATCCCTGGATCTACTTATGTCTAAATAGCAATTTAAGCACATTTTAATTTAAAGTGAAAGGAATAATGAGCATATTACAAGCATCTATTAAATGGTTTAATTTTGTTTGATGTTCAAATTTGGGACAAATAAATGACATAATATCAAAAGAGCAATTTCGATAAACCTATGTACTTGGTTGATTAATGTCATACTCAGTGAGAACTAATCACTCAGTCATGAATACTCAGACTGGGGCGGTAGTCAATCATCACAGTATGTACATATAAAGTCAATCATCACAGTATGTATATATAACAACGAATAATTGGGTAAAGGGTAAAGGGTTAAGAGCAATTTCGATAAACCTTCATGTACTTGGTTGATTAATGTTGATTAATGTCATACTCAGTGAGAACTAATCACTCAGTCATGAATACTCAGACTGGGGCGGTAGTCAATCATCACAGTATATACATCAACGAATAATTAATTGAAGGAGTTCCACCAATGTAGACACACGATACGTTAATTAAGTTTATATGATACGTTATATTTAAAGTTGATTGATTCACCACATGTTGCGTAATATATTTTAGTCACAATCTTGTGCGTGAAATATTCTATCCCAGACAACATCCTGTCTAGTTCAAAATATGCATGTTGGCTTGTTTCAACTAGGAAAGATAGGTTCAATGAAAACAAAAATTTACAAATGAAAGAAAGACTTATAACTTAATAGAACACAATCGCTCGATAACACCCCAATTTGAACTGCATCACTATTATTTTGAGCCAATATCTCTAGTATTTGTATACTTTTTGAGGTAAGTGAGCCCCCAATAGCACAATGCTCCTTAGATTTTTCTGCAAGACAATTTGATATCTGCACAGAAATTAATTTTGGGCTCACAAATTGCCCCAAGTTGGGCATTATGAAATTACATGTATCAATATTAACCCCTTTCTATACTAAATGCTTATTGACGAGTAGTTACCACTTAGGTAATGTTCAGACAAATAATAAGTTAAACAAACTACCATAAGCACTTTTATTATTTGTCTGCTTATTTCCTGAACACCCCCTCCCAAATGAATAATAGACCATTCCAATGTATACTTTTATAACTGAATGGAAGAATCTATTTAGTAAATAAAGGGTTAAATGACATAATTAGTAGTCCTTTACAGGCTCATCACAATATCCTTGGCTGCTAGTACATTAAGGCAAAGGGATAAATTTGGTTCAGACATCCAAGGAAGTATTTTAACCATCATCGAACAGAGTTCTCCGGTAGAAACCACGAATGTTTGATTGGAACCATCATCATCACCAAAATATTCTCTGTATTTTATATTCTTTGCACGACTGTTTTCATTTTCTGCCACGTTTGATCATGTTTAGTGAGGCACCGTCTGACTTGGTCGTACCTCATTTTTATTCCAGATCCAAAAACCTAACTTCACAATTAGGCCAAAGAACTAGTCTTCTTAATTCAGATTGTTTGTCTTCAGAAATCTGCTACGGCAACCCTTTGCCACGGCCCAGTTTGCTTCAACAAATGGGTTCAGCATTGCCGATTGCCATAGCCAATTATGAGGGCCGATATCTGGTTCGAATTTAAAAAATGACCCTATTTTGACACTCATACATTGGAATGGTATATAATTCATTTTTGTTCAGCTTTTCAGGATAATTACAAGCCTGAGTTTAGTGTGCCTGTCATTTGCAGAATGAGGTTCCCAGATGGTGAATTTAGTGAAGCTATCCCGCATAGCATGCTAGCATACCAAATTCACCCTCTGGGGACCTTATTCTGCATGACCTCATCTGCTATGGAGACAGACTCGGATTGAAGTTCCCAAATGGTGAATATTGTGATGTATATTCATTGGGAACCTTGATTATTCTACAGAAAATTTATAATTAAAAACTTTTGAGAGAAGATGAGGCCCCGAGTAGAATGAGGTCCCCAGAGTTGCATTTATTGATGCTAGCCCGCTATACAGGATAGCGTCACTAAATTCACCCTCTGGGGACCTCATTCTGCAAAGGACAGGCACACTAAACTCAGCCTTGTTCATATCCAGTATACGATAATAAAATAAACTAAATATTCCCAATTATAAATTGCATTAACGCTTTTGCATTCATCAGTCCATAGAGAGAAAACAAAACACTGCTATCAAGTATTCCTACACTAAACTATCGGATAATGATCAACAATAAAAACTAAGTTTTGACTGCCATTTCGACCAAATGAATATTATACCCAGTTTATAACAATTAACAACAAAATATACCTATTAAGCATTTAATAGGAGTGACCCTGTTTACCATTAAATATTTATAGGGGCATGTGTGGGTGGGGTTTAAGGGATATACAACGGGCGTGATATAATTACTCAATAAGTGGGAGTCGTGATCCAAAAATAACAAGCAGTCGAAGACGGCGGTATACCCCGCCGAATTGTGCAGTTGGTGAAGTGCATTCTCAATAATGGTTGCGTTCTCAGTATGCTAAACAAGAGGTGGGATTTTGTGGGAAATGAGCCCTGTGACGTCGTCCTTTTGCACCAAAAAAAATAAACAAAGTCCAATACCTCTGCTGAAAATATCCGGCCGGACCTGGTTTGCGAACTCGTTCTAGATACTGGTCATGTGAACTCATATACCATATATCTTTGAAATCCGTTGAGATTTGTGGAAATGAGCCCTGTGACGTCGTCTATTTGCCATTTGTTAAATTCGACAAATAATAAACAAAGTCCAATAACTCCGGTAAAAATATCCGGCCAGACATGGCTTGCGAACTCATTCTAGGTAATGGTCAGATGAACTCATATACCATAAATCTTTGAAATCCATTTCCATTTGTTCAAGTTATGACTTACAAATTCGGGACAGACGGAACCCATTACTATATCCCCCCGCAAATTTTTAATTTGGCAGGGGATAATTAACAAAATATACCTATTAATCATTTGGAGTGACAATGTTTACCACTAAATATTTATAGGAGCACCTGTATAATCACATAAAGTGCGAGTCGTGGGACTGACAATTTCTGACATGCAGCACATGTCCATACACATGCGATTCTCATTAGTAAACAAAGTACCAATGTAAATATTCGCACATGTAAGAATTCATTTAGCACACGCTACCAAGTACAAGCCTATATAAAGGCAGGCACCCGTTATGAGTGCGGGATAAGACTAAGGTTCATAGACTCTTTAAAGCCCATCTGATTACCTACACTATACTACTACCGTAGTTGTATTCTCAATTAACTTCTTTTTTGCTGATATTACAGACCATTCTTAAACAAGTTTCAGGACCTGAACTTATAAAATATGAGTCATTAAAGTGGCCCAGCATGCCCAGTGACAATATGAGTTATTAAAGTGGCCCAGAAATGCCTCGTTTCATCATTGTTTTCAAAGGCTTTTCAACACTAGCATCGCCAAGGCGTGACAAAATACGCCCATGCAGGAAGCAAATTACTTTTGAAATTTTGATTAGCAAATAACCTCACATTGACATGATTAGATAGCATTGTTCTGAAATCATAAAATTCATACCAAATTGCATAGCTTTTATCCAAATTTGGCTAGCAAATTGAGATTTTTATACCAGTTAATTTGCTCCATGCGCCACGGTAATTTCAACAAAGAGCCATAACGAGTAATCCATATGCCAAATTTGAAAACAAACTGATAACTAAAGCCATCACCCGGAAACCAAAATAATAGTCTAAATTATAAGTCAACAAGGACCATAACTCCGGTCAAAATAGGTGGTCAAAACCTAAAATTGAACTTGACCTGTATTTTAATGAGTAATCCTTATACCTGTGGCTAATCAGGAAAACTAAAATTATCTACGACAAAAGGCAATGCTGCAGATGAAAAAATCCAAATCAAGGGTGTAATGAGCCGTCTACAGGGCTACATCTTCAAACTATCTGATTCATTGAAAGTACAATGACAAGTACAGTACAATAATTATTAATAGCACACTTAAGACTTCGTCTGGCTCGACAAATGGAAAAACATTTGTAACACAGAAACATGTCCATACACATGTGATTCTCATTAGTAAAACAAAGTACCAATGTAAATATTCACACATGTAAGAATTTATATAGCACACGCTACCAAGTGCAAGCCTATATAGAGGCAGGCACCCGTTATGAGTGCGAGTTAAATTGTTATGTTCATGATGCAAGCCTATATAGAGGCAGGCACCCGTTATGAGTGCGAGTTAAATTGTTATGTTCATGATCATCATACCATGATTCTTGATTGAAGGCTCGCCAAAATAATTTCTCAGGAATATCAAAAGGTCTTTCTGATCTTTAAGTCCATCAATGAATGCTTGCAACATTTCATGTCCTGAAAGTAGAAAACGCTTGCTAATAATTGTCATGGTTTAGGCCGTTTTTAGACTTGAAATATGAACATTTCATTCAAATGAATAGAAATGGCAATATCATACGACTTACACATCACCCAATGTTGTGAGCGTTTCAAAGAAATATAACTCTTAGTATGCCCGATATTTAGTCAAAAATCACCTTTACTAAATAATGGCCACCCCAAAAAAATCAAAAAACAGAGGCACATTTCAAGAACACTATAGGAAATAAACCTGGCAGGATGGGTGCTTAAGTGGGAGGATGGCGGCAAACTTTAGCCCAAAATTTACTTGACAGGGAAGTCCTGTGAGATTGCCACAGGAATCCATTTTCATATTTCCTAACAATAGACCATTCCAATGTATACTTTCACAACCGGGTGTAAATGGGTGGGTCAGTAAACAATTCCACTTCTAATGAGTTATAATATATATATTCTACTTACCATTGGGTGCATTTTTGAAGCGCAAGTAGTTTAAAAATCTGACTCTTCGACCTTGTTTAGCAGACACCAGAACGAGTGAAATTTTACAGCCGGTTTGAGTCAGAGCTGTGCTCATAACAGTTTTTCTGAACCAATTTTTACAAGGGATACACTAAATTGAACAGTAATAAAATATCTTTCTACCTATATAGGAGGCATTTATGAAACAAATATTGTTTTTGTGTATTTTACTATTTTGAACCTGGTTTATGGACTTGGGGGGGGGGGGGGGGGGGGGGGGAATGATAAAAAATTAGGCCCGGCCAAGTTGGATACTTTCTCAATGATTAAGTACTATTGGGGGCGGGGTCAATTTCTGTTCTGGGGACCTGTGAGAGTAACCACTATTAATATTATCTGCTAATAGTCACAATTTTCTATGGCCTCAGATTTTAACTTTTCAACAGGTGTTTCTTCAGACAGCAGTTGAACAGTTGGATCATCATCCGCAAACAAATTGTGGCCATTAGTTTCAAGGGGAAAATTATCCCATTTGGAATAAGTAGTCAGTTGAATGGAATTATGTTGATGAAATTCCAAAGAAATTAAGGTAGATACAGGTATATTGTTTTTATTTCTGCAAGACAGATTCATTAACTTTATCTGCTTATAACCCAGGGGTATTATGTAATCAGTCAACATTTAGGATATGATGTTCAAAGCTAGAATTCAGACGTATTTAGTGATCCTAATCTGGTGGCTAATTACTGACCATAAATATATTTAATAGCATGCGTACATTCGTGATGTACAATAAGAATTATAAAGCGCACATATTCATAATTTTAGGGAATTAAATGGCACAGAAACAGCTAAGATCGACGTGTGTACATGTTCGTAAGCAGCTAATAATTTCATCCATATATATTCAAAATTTCGACTCGAATTCGAATCAAATTTGACTTACGAATCGAATATCGAATATTCGCAGGACCCTACTGTGAGAGTGACCACTATTAATATTATCTGCTAATAGTCACAATTTTCTATGGCCTCAGATTTTAACTTTTCAACAGGTGTTTCTTCAGACAGCAGTTGAACAGTTGGATCATCATCGGCAAAACATTTGTGGCCATGAGGAAAATTATCCCATTTGTAATAAGTAGTCAGTTGAATGGAATTATGTTGATGAAATTCCAAAGAAATTAAGGTAGATACAGGTATATTGTTTTTATTTCTGCAAGACAGATTCCTTAACTTTACCTGCTTATACCCCAGGGGTATATTATGTAATAAATCGGTCAACATTTAGGATATGACTTTCAATCAACTCAAAACTTTGGAGGATTGTATGTGGTTTAATCAAGATAACAGGTGTAAAGTTTTATCATGGGGTCAGTCCCACAAATTTTGCCTGCGTTATAACCTTTGTCAAACTGAGAAAACGCCAAATTTTTATTTTCCAGCTAATAACTTAAGTATTATTGTTTGGACAGACTGAAAACCTGGTACCTGTATGTGGTTTATATCCCAAATGAATTTTTCTGATGTGAATCAACCAATTTATTTTTTAAAGATAATTAATGGACAAGCTTCACCATCAGATAGAGCTAATACAATTAGTTATAATCACGGTAATCATATCAACTGTTCATCATTGGTGAAGCTGGGGGATGCGGGCCTGCACATTTCAAAATTTTGTGTGTCCCGTTTTTCATTTGCCTAGTTTGTGCTTTGGTACCACTAACAGTTTGTTACCCTGGAATATGTTCAGATAACCCATATAAAATACACAAAGCTTGCACAAATTTCCCACCCAAATTTGGGTTATATAGAGCGATACATATACATTGAGATATTGATCAAATAAACGACTATGGATATTGCTTACTTTAAATCCCAACTAGAGGTATTCCGTTGCATTATAGGCAGTTTAAATAACTCCAATCTTCCACTGGTATTATTCACTAGTGATGTGAAGCACTCCGGTATGGTGATCAAATGGAAATGGAGAATGATCTTGTTCAAAGTAGTAATTTTTACAAATATTATATCCAAATTGACAACACCCACCATCATTCCTATATGTGAATTAAATCCAGTGACTCTCGATGGCGAAATCGATTTCGTTAGTTTATCGCTGATAGATGTGTCCCAAATAGAGCAGTAAATATTTACAATTTAGCGTAGTTCCGACGATGTTTTCTATGGAGTGGCAAGGTAGATTTGCTTAAAATTTTCGGCAATGTTAGTAGAATGTTACATTCCTTCAGTTGCCATAGCGCCTGAATACTAACTTTTCAGTTTCACACACCCGAACAAGATATGACCTTCACCAGACTTTTAGGAAACCTGTTTTTCATTCATGTCATATTAGATAACCTCCAGGTGAACTCTGGATGGCCGTTAACCGCAAATTTTCAGAGGGGAGGGGGCTTACTTTAATCTTACAAGGTCATTGATTATATCTTACATGTATATCACAGTCCATAATATCTTTTAGATTAGACACTTCAATCTTAAGAGCGAGTTCTGATTGACGGTTATGACCGATACCAGTTTGAAAATAGAAACTACAATGTACATGCAGGTAAATTAATGAGACCCCTCCATTATTATACGGGACGGAAGTTTACCGAGTCTTCTCAATAACAACTAGAATGCTTCTTTTACTAATAAATTTCTGGTGTTCAGATCTGATAACTAATCACTGAAGATCATTTGTCCCTATCGAATGTCATCACTACACCAGTTTCATTTGGGAAGCAATCATCGGCTATTAACTAACACAAATGATTTTATCATCAAGAGTCATTGCATTTAATTAATATATAAGAACGACGGTGTGTGTTGTCATTTGGATTAATATTCATAAAAAATAACTTCTTTAGAGCAATATTATTCTTAATTTCCATTTGGTCACCCTACTGGAGTGTTTCACATCACTTTAAGTACACGAAGATACAACTACCGGTAACTGTTTTTTGTAATAAATTTTTCACGCAAATATTTTGTTTACTTTAAATGTTGTATATTAGTGAAAATAGAATCCAAAACAAGTCCAGGAAAACAATGGCGTGCAAGAGCAATTGTGAGTTTCAAAATTGAGATCCTTCACTGGTCATATGGAAAATGCTCAATAACTGTTCACAAATTGGCTGGAAAGAGATACCGTTAAACCTTATCTAGTAATGCCCTAAATAATTGACTCCTTAATCACAGAAGAATTATGGGTAATTTTTCAGGATTTTGTCGGAAATATGGCTTGTTGCCATTCATCGGAAAGCTCTCACCGAGAGCTTTCCGATGAATGGCAACAAGCCATATTTCCATTTAAATCCTGAAAAATTACCCATGATTCTGCTGTGGTTAAGGAGTAAATTATTTAGGGCATTACTGTATGCTAAGTTGCTAACCTTATGACACTATAGCAGGTCTCTATTTAACTGGATTCGCAATTTCGCATCGCAATTTGCCACATGATTTACGATTTCTGCTAACCAATTTACAATGAAGACGTGCATTGATAGGGAATGATATACAAAACCAACCCACTGTACCCAGTGCTGCAAAATGCTATACAAATTTAAAACATTAAATCGACCCCTGCTCAATAGACTATCCAAATTTATTGCAGTGAACTTGAGGTGGCATGAACAGATTCGCTTAACAGTGTAAATTTTGCCCCTAAAAAATTCACATCTTCAAGTTAATTGACAACGTGGAGCCTCAGGTTTGGTGACTTGGTCAGCAGATCATGGATCTAAAACTTGCCGATCATCATCAGCCCCAGCGTTGTCAAGATAAAACAAGTTGCACCTCGGGTGCTGAGATACCCCCATGGTGCCAATTGAAATATGGGCAGGATGCAAACCAAATATAAAAGGTTGCAGAACATTTTCATATGAACAAAGACGGATAACTCTTAAACGGAAAATGCAAACATAACTCATTTGAAAGCCCTCCTGATTGATGCCAAACCTCCATACCAAATTTCAACAGAATCCAATAACCCATGGCAGATACGAGCGGACAGACGGAAATCCTACATTCAGATAAACAAAGAAATGGAAAATGAACTCTAATGGAAAACGTGAAAGCAACTTCAATGAACGATCTTTTGAAAGACCAGTCTCTCGGATGAAATCTGAAGGTACTAAAAAGTGCGACGGACGAACGAACAGAGCCCGTTTCTATAGTGCCGCAAAAATTTATTTTTCGGGGGATAATAATAAATGTGAAAAGGGCCTCCCATAAAATTCACCATCTGGGGACCTCATTCTGCAAAGTGGGGGCCACTCTACATTCAATGACTTATCAAACTCAAATTTTTTTTTTGAATAGTGCTTATGACGTTATAATTATCCAGTGACAAATTGTTAATTCCAATTGACATGATGTGCAGTAGTTATTACCCAGCGAATTTAACCCTCTGGAGTCTCCTGTAATAAAACGGGCATTGTTTGTTGCAGTTCCAAGGTCATTACGCAAACAGTCATCTGGAAACATTAATAACCCAGGGCAGCTTCCAATTTAATGGACCCCGAATTTTTTTTTATTAATCAACACAGATCTGACAACCAACGGCTGAGATATTGATGGCCTTGCAGGTGCAACAAACCCTCAAACTAATAGGCATATTACTATGTTTGAAACCCAAGACAGCTTCTAACTGATGGTCCCCGGTCTTCGACAACACACACACTAATGGCTGGATGAATATTATAATATCAATAAATGTTCTGTAGGGTGTGATTATGCTGACTTGTGTCTCCTGCTTTTCACGATTTGTATAAACATTACAAATACCGAAGTTAGTTCGAGATTCATTTAAAGAAGATTGCTTCACCACATGTGGCGTCATTTTTGACATTCTATCCCAGACTACACCCTGCCCCCCCCAGACTACACCCTGCCACCCCCATCCTATAAGAAAATCAGATAAATAACATGTGAGCAGAAAATGACTGGATTTTCACAATTGAAAAGGAACTGAGCCATCAATTGCACCCAATTCCACAGACGAGCTAACCTGGTATGAATTTGTCTACAGTGGGGCCTCGAGCAATGCACCCCTTCACAAAAAGAACCATTATTAAAGTGACCAAAGGCACTCAGTGGGTAAATGTCCACACAAAAATATAGTCTTAAAACAACAAGAACATGGGGGAAATTGATCAACTTTGTTCTTATATTCATTTAATATTGATAGTTCTCCAATTATGAAATTTTGCGAGTTGAAACCATTGTTATTTAATCAAGACTGTTGCTGTCAACAAACATTGCCAAGGCCAAAAAAAAAAGATGCTATGTTTCCGTACATCGACCGACCCTAAAAATAACCCGCCGACCCTAATCTTTTTATTGATATTTTGAGAAAAAGTCAAAATTTTCTAAAAAAAAAAATAAAAAAAAATTCACTGTTTTTGCAACTAATGCTAATAAATATTGATGAACATTAGTGTGCAAAACACATGGTTTCTAACATATGCCTGTGAAAAGTGACCATGAAGTGAGAGTTATCTCAAAAGCCCCAGGTGTGTGATGGGTTCAATTTTAATTTCATGAGTGGATCTCATGCCTGCTTTACCTGTATGCCTTGCTTGGGACTTATGGAACATACTCATGGGTTCCAAATAAACATGCACGCACATTTATTATTTTCTTGGGAAATTTCCTCCCTGCACAGTGCTTATTTGAGTCTACAAGTTTATTAATTTTGAGGCTATGAAAATTGAAATCGGCACAAACTCAAGATTTCTATATGATTCCGATACCAAATTGATGAGCTTATAACTTTATGCATGTACATATTCAAATATATGGCATACATGTGAACATTTAAATATTGAATAAAACACTACATGACACATACTATGTTGATTCCTATGCTTGATCTACATGTACTATAATTTTTTTTAACTATAGTTGATGTTTTGCTCAGAGTTTCCACTGTGCTATTATTAACTTTCAATGGAATTTTTCCCCTGCCCTATTATTTGGAGCCCGAGAGTACCGGTAGGAGCACTATCAACAGACATGGTGTGTGTATCTGTATATATACATGTATAGAGGTTATCACCACATATGTTAGGGGTACAGCTACTGTTTCCAAAAACCAGGCATGCTAGGTTGGGTGTACTGGCTACCTCCAGACAATGTGGGATGTAGTCGTCACAATACAAGTAAGGTATAATGGCGGTATTATGGGTAAAATTCTTATAAAAGTTAGTGACATCAATTTCGTACCAAGTTTATAGCCAAATTTATGAAAATGTGGTATGTGAATAATAAATAACATACTTAAGCATGAAGTAAGTTTGATCTTTCATCAATCTTAATGTCTATTTCCACTGTGTTTATCAAGTAATACTTTCCCCACAACACATGTTGGCATTTTATGTCACTTCAGTAGAGATAATTCAATATTTCTGCAGCTGGATAAAAAATATCAAAATAAAAAAAAAAAAAAAAATTCCCTACCTACCCTAATTTTTTCACTCCGTTATCGGAAACATACAATCTTTTTTTTTTGGCCATATCGTTTATTAATTAAAACATTTGTTCAATTCTTTGATCTTTCCAATAAAAAGTTAACTCCACTGTAACAGCACTGTTTATATAACCATGGTTTTGACATGCAACATCTTTATTTTTTAGAATTAATCATTTAAAAAAAGTACAAGATCAATCTAATTTTCATTTAAATGTACTTGTTGTTTCAGACTTGTATGTGCGTATTAACCCACTTCAAAGGCCTGGAATCGGTCTCTTAAAAATGGAAATTGTAGCCCGAGGACAGGTGTGACCTGTCAAGCTGTAGTTATTCATCCAGGTTCAACTCAGTGCTGGGCGGTATTTAAGCATAAAAATACCGCGGTAATCCTAAAATAATACCGCGGTATAAGGGATTAGTTTAAATAATCGGTAATACCGTAAAACCCCCGTTTAGTAGCATTCGTTTGGTGCACAGATCGACTGTTTATGGAGGAAAATCTAATCGCTACAGATTACATAAAATAAGGAAATTTACGCTCCGTTTTATTAAATTATGGATTGCAATCAATGAATGTATCATTATCTGCAAGCATGGATTCATGAGCTGATCTTAAATACAGGTAATAATTGCGATTTATGCAACTTAATGCAAGCATCATTCAGCGAAGCCGGATACACCCAAGAGCTTTGAAACAATCCCCACTGACAGTGCCGACTTGCAGAGCATGTTGATGTTGGAATGTTCCGCCGGGTGTGAATAACTTAAGAATAAGTACAATGATTTTATTAAATGCCGGGAAATAAAGTGTATTACTTCCAAAGTATTTAACTTCTAGAACTATTATTGACTTCCCGTTGAATTATTATAATCATACTTTTAAATCCCGGTTTATGAATGTGATCAATTATTCCCATTCGAAACACCCCTGAAATAATGAGCTGCCCCATAAATTCGGTCGATAAAAAATAGCGCAGAATGATGCAATCATACCTTGCAATATAATGTTGGGCTGGGTTTTGTCCCAGGTAGCGACGGAATACATTTTGTTTGGAAATGACATGGGGAAAGAAGTGACATGAGTGAAGATTGAACAGTTTTTTCCAACTAAAAGATAATGCAACATGGGATGAATACACATAAAGGGCGTTGCATAAACTTGCACACGCCAATCATTGAAACGGACTAGTCATTTTAAAATTGTCGATGAGCACGTGCATGGGGTACACAACGTAAATCTTGAAATATATTCGCGCCAATTTCGCGGATGACTTGGTAAACAGAATCCGCAACACTAGTAGCTACCTCAGCCCAATTTACAGCAACGCTGTCTCCTGACACAAACTCGCTACCTCTTAATTATGATTTCGATGAAATACGGTGTATAGAAACGAAGTAATTTCTTTGTATCCCGACAAAGGAAAACCACAATATACTCGGTAATGTGCCTGTATGACATGTAACCGCGATAATACCGTCTTCAAGGTTTACCGATTATGGAAAAGAATGACGGTAACGGCAACGGTATTGAAAATCTTACCGATTATAATCGGTATACCGAAATACCGCCCAGCACTAGTTCAACTCATTAATAAACACTCAGATTAGTATTACTTAATAACCAGAGCATCGCTAGGGCATGGAAAACTACATCCCTGGTAATTACATCTGGTGAAAATTGGCAGGCAGAACATGAATTCGAACTTGAGGTATATTTTGCTAGTAAACACATACAAAATTTCATTACATTCAGTTGAGATCTAAAGTTATTATCAAGAACCAACAGCGGACAGACTGTCCAATAACAATCATTCAGTTGTTAACCGTTTCATGACTGGAGCTTCCAGAAATTGTGTGTAAACCCTGTGCAGCTGTGCCAATGCATTCTATTATACATGTGAGTCTCGCATATATGTAAGAAAACATTGGCCAAACACAATATAAATGACAAATGCATCATTCACTACATATCAGTAATATTTTATATGCGAGAGATGTGTAGTATCAGACATTGAAAATCAACACAGGGTTTCAGAGAGATTCCCATTCAAATGGTCATCACGCACTACACACTGAAAACCAGATAGCTAAATTAGATCACCACACTACACACTGAAAACCAGATAGCTAAATTAGATCACCACACTACACACTGAAAACCAGATACCTAAATTATATCACCACACTACACACTGAAAACCAGATAGCTAATTTATATCACCACACTACACACTGAAAACCAGGTACCTAAATTATATCACCACACTACACACTGAAAACCAGATAGCTAAATTAGATCATCACACACTTAAAACCAGGTACCTAAATTAGATCACCACACTACACACTGAAAACCAGATACCTAAATTACCATAATCACGCACAAGCCAAAAACCAGATACCTAAATCAGTATATCACACACTGAAAACCAGATACATGTATCTAAATTAGCATAATCACACGCTACAAGTTGAAAACCAGATACCTAGTATTGGATGGAGAGTATATGCCTCACATTTTACAAGAAAATTCAACTATTAGACTAAATTTAAAGTAAAATTTGATAATTAATCTTAATTGGACTCTAGATTGAACAGATCTGGACTACACGTAATTGGGGAACGGGACACTATCGGGGACCACTGGTACCGACCGAGGAAAATCCCTGGATCTACTAGTACTTATGTCTAAATAGCAATTTAAGCACATTTTAATTTCGAGTGAAAGGAATTATGAGCATTTTACAAGCATCTATTAAATGGTTTAATTTTGTTTGATGTTCAAATTTGAGACAAATAACAAATGACGAAAAATCAAAAGAGCCATTTCGATAACCCTTCATGTACTTGGTTGATTAATGTCATACTCAGTGAGAACTAATCACTCAGTCATGAATACTCAGACTGGGGCGGTAGTCAATCATCACCGTATGTACATATAACCAGACTGGGGCGATAGTCAATCATCACAGTATGTACATATAACAACGAATAATTAATTGAAGGAGTTCCACTAATGTATGTAGACACATGATAGAAAGTTAGATCCAGTTAACATATGAAAACTAAAATATACAAATGAAATGAAGACTTATAAATTAATAGAAACACAAACGCTCGACAATACCCGTTTGAACTGCTTCACTATTATTTTGAGCCAATATTTCGGGTAGTTGTGTACTTTTTGGTTCAGACATCCAAGGAAGTATTTTAACCATCATCGAACCGAGTTCTCCGGTAGAAACCACGAATGTTTGATTGGAACCATCATCATCACCAAAATATTCCCCTTATTTTATATTCTAAGACTATTTTCATTTTCTGCCGCTTTTGATCATGTTTAGTGAGGCACCGTCTGACTTGGTCGTACCTCATTTTTATTCCAGATCCAAAAACCTAACTTCACTCTTAGGCCGAAGAACTAGTCTTCTTAATTCAGATTGTTTGGCTTCAGAAATCTGTTACTGCAACCCTTTGCAGTGGCCCAGTTTGCTTCAGCAAATGGGTTTAGCATTGCTGATTGCCGTAGCCAATTATGAGGGCCGATATCTGGTTCTAATTTAAAAAATGACCCTATTTTGACACTCTCATACAAAAGTATACATTGGAATGGTATATAATTCATTTCTGTTCTGGTTTTCAGGATGATTACAAGCCTGAATTTAGTGCGACAGTCATTTGCAGAATGAGGTGCCCAGATGGTGAATTTAGTAAAGCTATCCCGCATAGCATGCTAGCATACCAAATTCACACTCTGGGGACCTTATTCTGCATGACCTCATCTGCTATGGAGACAGACTCGGATTGAAGTTCCCAAATGGTGAATATTGTGATGTATAGCCATTGGGAACCTTGATTATGCGAAATGTCGTCTGCCAATTTGGGGATATAGAGAAACTGAAGTAAAAAAGAAGAAAAAATTCTACAGAAAATTTATAATTTAGAAACTTTTGAGAGAAGATGAGGCCCGAGTAGAATGAGGGCCCCAGATAGTGATGTTCCGATAATGAAAAAGCTTATCGGACCGATTTCCGATAACTGGAGGCACAATCGGCCGATTTCCGTTTCCGATTCCGATGTTTATATATATTGTGCGTTTGTTCCTATAATGGACTTATATACACCCAATGCACTCCATATCCCGCATAGTTTCAAAGCTAAATACATCAAAGAAATATATACACACTGTCGTGACAGTATTTCTGCCGACGTCGGTTGTGTGCTTCCTTTGATGTATACCGGTAGTTGTTTTGACAAAGAGATCAAAGGTGCCGACTCAGAGTAACGCTATGACCATGTGTGGAACACTTGCATGCGGAGTAAAAGTCTTGATTGAATACTTGTAAGTTGCAACAATGTATGGAATGGCGATGATTATTAACTAAATTTTGATTGATGGATAATAATTGCTGTCATATTTGTCTGAGATTTCCCAAGTTTCCATTGGTCACACCTTTTATCTTTTAACAACTCGGAAGCTTTTATAGTTCCGCCTGCTCAATTTTTGTTTCGCAAGTTCAACGTGGAGCAAAGCGTATTTCATAGCATACGTTGTACAGACGAAAAAGCTAATTATGCCCCTACTAACGTTGATCGTTATTGAAGACAGTTCTGATAACAACTGTATTAATTCATTCAGTGTGTGCTTCAAGTTATTGACATAGCATGTGACGTCACATGACACGTGCTCTAGAGGAAGCCTCACTGTAATCAGGTCAGCTTTTTAATTAAAGCTTTCTTTGAATCTATTTCGTGTCAACGCGATTGAACCAATAACTTCATATTACACGGGATGTCGGGCATGTGTATTGCCATTCTTATAATACATCATCACATCAGACTGCTTTGATGATGCCAATGGCTTCTTTTTAGGCTGTTACAACTGCGTTTTACATTCAATACCACAGTTGTATTGCGTATGTTTATTAAAGCGTGCACATTGCGCTTAGATACTAGAACGTTTTTATTTATTTTGACAATCGGTAAAAGCCGATGTTCAACTGCGAGGTACGATTAATTTCCGATGGGCTATTATCAGCCGATGGCCGATTCCGATTCCGATTATCGGAACATCACTAGCCCCAGAGTTGCATTTATTGATGCTAGCCGGCCAAGCAGGATTCATCCTCTGGGGACCTCATTCTGCAAAGGACAGGCACACTAAACTCAGGCTTGTTCATATCCAGTATACGATAATAAAATAAACTAAATATTCCCAATTATAAATTGTATTAACGCTTTTGCATTCATCAGTCCAAAGCGAGAAACAAAACACTGCTATCAAGTACTCCTAAACTATACTGCCATTTCGACCAAATGAATATTATACCCAGAACGTGAAGAGTTTATAACAATTAACAACAAAATATACCTATTAAGCATTTAATAGGAGTGACCCTGTTTACCACTAAATATTTATAGGGGCATGTGTGGGTGGGGTTTAAGGGATATACATTATACAAAGGGCGTGATATAATTACTCAATAAGTGCGAGTCGTGATAAAAAAATATACCTATTAATCATTTGGAGTGACCTTAATGTTTACCACTAAATATTTATAGGAGCACCTGTATAATCACATAAAGTGCGAGTCGTGGGACGGACAATGTCCGACACGCAGCACATGTCCATACACATGCGATTCTCATTAGTAAACAAAGTACCAATTTAAATATTCACACATGTAAGAATTCATATAGCACACGCTACCAAGTGCAAGCCTATATAGAGGCAGGCACCCGTTATGAGTGCGGGATAAGACTAAGGTTCACAGACTCTTGAAAGCTCATCTGATTACCTACACTATACTACTACCGTAGTTGTATTCTCAAGTAACTTCTTTTTTGCTGATATTACAGACCATTCTTGAACAAGTTTCAGGACCTGAAATTATAAAATATGAGTCATTAAAGTGGCCCAGCGACAATACGAGTTATTAAAGTGGCCCAGAAATGCCTCATTTCATCATTATTTTCAAAGGCTTTTCAACACGAGCATCGCTCAGGCGTGACAAAATACGCCCATGCAGGAAGCAAATTACTTTTGAAATTTTGATTAGCAAATAACCTCACATTGACATGATTAGATAGCATTGTTCTGAAATCATAAAATTCATACCAAATTGCATAGCTTTTATCGAAATTTGGGTAGCAAATTGCGATGCGATACCAGTTAATTTGCTCCCTGCGCCACGGTAATTTCAACAAAGAGCCATAACGAGTATTCCATATGCCAAATTTGAAAACAAACTGATAACTAAAGCCATCACCCGGAAACCAAAATAGTCTAAATTATAAGTCAACAAGGACTATAACTCCTGTCAAAATAGGTGGTCAAAACCTAAAATTGAACTTGACATATATTTTCATGAGTAATCCTTATCCCTGTGCCAAGGCCAAAAAAAAAACATGTCTGTTTCCGATAACATGGGGAATGGGGAAAATTTTCCAGGCAGGCAGGCAGGGTTTTTTTTTTTTAACCGGCCATTTGAAAGTGATAAAATTGTGTACTAAGTACACCCTTTTAACATGTATTATAAAATTTGCATGCTTTTATACATGCTAACCAGTGCTAACTGGTAATATATTATGCAGCTTGCTGGACTATTATGTCATGTATTAGGTGTTAAAGATATTTTCTAGCTCTTAGTATGTGCTCCAGTGTGAAAATTCAATGTATTAGGCTATGGCCATGGGTTTAGAGTTATTCCTCTTACATACATGTAGTCCATGCTACTACCAGCCCACAATGCAACAGTAGTATCTGAAACCTTTATTTACAAATTACATGTGACCAGAACAATGTTACTGACTGTTCTTGGATATGCAGGAATAAACATGTTTTGTTCCAATCTTCCCCTGAATATCTCTGGTGTAGATTGGGCCCGAGGTTACACATTTTATGCCATTCTATTCATCACTGCCGACGCAATTTTACAGGTGTTGACAGAGATCGTTTTATGGAATAAATACTTGCCATTTCAATAAAACCTATTGTATTTTCATCCCCTCTTATTTCTCTTCATAGATGATCATTATTTTTCGGTGACAACTTGTCCATATTACCAAATCACTAACTAGTATTGTGGTTTAAAGTCACCTATTTCCGACTTATTTTGTTTCAATCCCGGAAAGTTTTAAATAGCAGAATTGATTATCTGCCAACTTTCAGTGTAATTAACAGCAAGTTATCAAATAATCATTACATGCAGACGATGCAGTACATGTATGCACATCCGATGATCAGAAATGTGTGTTTAATACTTGAGGCCCCACCCCCCTTTTTTCGTACGCCGTATTCCATGCCCTGTTATGAGGTACGCCGTATTCCGGCCCCTCTGTTAGGAGGTATTCGGTATTCCAAAAATACCGGTATTCATACGCCGACCTTAAAAAAATATGAAGTTTTCATATATTTTTATGTATTCCACATGGCTGTTAATTGGTATTCCGTCATCTGTGTTAAGTGGTATTCCGTATTACATGGGGGGGGAAGGGGTGGGGCCTCGTACTTTCATACAGTGCGAGTTGTTTTTATGTCAGTGGTATCTGCTGCTTGGTCGGAAAACATCAAAGAGAGTCTGTCGTAAATAGTTATACAGAGTTTATTCACTGATGCGTTTGGTTGGTGACACAGTGACCCAGTTGTGTCATTCATAACAGACAGTTGTTTATTTAAAGTGGGTTAAAATCGGGTTTATGTGAATATTCAAGGATGCCAATGCATTTTAATCTTTGATGACGATTTCGTCTTGTCAATGGTGATGGTGATTTCGGCTTTTGATGACGCTAATTTCCAGGACTGATGACGTAATACGGACTCATTTTCCCGCCAAAAACGCACATGCTTTTCACTGTTTAATTTTGTCGCGAACAGATGGTCTTTCAGGCAAGTTTTGCCCCCAATTAGGCGAAGGAAGTTAAGGGAGCTACCGGTATAATTAATACATTGTACTTTTTAAAATACACAGTGTACACAGCCCACAAAAGACTGGGGGATTTCCGTAGTGACTCGTCAGGGTAGAGTTTGATTTACGCGACGGTATTCACTGCGTAGCATGGCCGACCTAGTTGTCTTATTTATATCAAGAATGCGCGATCGCGCACATGGCCTACACATGCGTCAGGTGTGTATGCGATTGGTGGTTAGTTCGGCTTCTGCTGTTGGTATTGGGGAAAACCATAGCCATTAACTCAGACAGACAGGTTACTATGGACTTCGTGAAAATTAAAAACAAAATTGAGGCCGGCAAGAAAATCTCAGCCAGGCCGGGTACCGGAAACAGAAGTTTTTTTTTTTTGGCCTAATCAGGAAAACTAAAATTATCTATGACAAAAGGCAATGCTGCAGATGAAAAAATCCAAATCAAGGGTGTAATGAGCCGTCAACAGGGCTACATCTTCAAACTATCGGATTCATTGAAAGTACAATGATAAGTGCAGTACAATAATTATTAATGGCACACTTAAGACTTCGTCTGGCTCGACAAATGGAAAAACATTTGTAACACAGAACCATGTCCATACACATGTGATTCTCATTAGTAAGCAAAGTACGAATGTAAATATTCACACATGTAAGAATTTATATAGCACACGCTACCAAGTGCAAGCCAATATAGAGACAGGCACCCGTTATGAGTGCGAGTTAAATTGTTATGTTCATCATACCATGATTCTTGATTGAAGGCTCGCCAAAATAATTTCTCACGAATATCAAAAGGTCTTTCTGATTTTAAGTCCATCAATGAATGCTTGCAACAATTTCATGTCCTGAAAGTTGAAAACACTTGCTAATAATTGTCATGGCTTAGGCCATTGAAATATGAACATTTCGTACAAATGAATAGAAATGGCAATATCATGACTTCCCAGTCACCAAATGTTGTGAGCGTTTCAAAGAAATATAACCCTAGTATGCCTGATATTTAGTCAAAAATCATCTTTACTAAATAATGGCCAAAAAAAAAAGGGGGGGCACATTTCAAGAACACTATAGGAAATAAACATGGCAGGATGGGTGCTTAAGTGCGAGGATGGCGGCAAACTTTAGCCCAAAATTTACTTGACAGGGAAGTCCTGTGAGATTGCCACACGAATCCATTTTCATATTTCCTAACAATAGACCATTCAAATGTATACTTTTACAACCGGGTGTAAATGAGTGGGTCAGTAAACAATTCCACTTCTAATGATTTATAATATATATATTCTACTTACCATTGAGTGCATTTTTGAAGCGCAAGTAGTTTAAAAATCTGACTCTTCGACCTTGTTTAAACTTTAGCAGACACCAGAACGAGTGAAATTTTACAGCCGGTTTGAGTCGGAGCTGTGCTCATAACAGTTTTTCTGAACCAATTTTTACAAGGGATACACTAAATTGAACAATAATAAAATATCTTTCTACCTATATAGGAGGCATTTATGAAACAAATATTGTTTTTGTGTATTTTACTATTTTGAACCTGGTTTATGGACTTTGGGGGGGGGGGGAAATGATAAAAAATTAGGCCCGGCCAAGTTGGATACCTTTCTCAATGATTAAGTACTATTGGGGGCGGGGTCAATTTCTGTTCTGGGGACCTGTGAGAGTAACCACTATTAATATTATCTGCTAATAGTCACAATTTTCTATGGCCTCAGATTTTAACTTTTCAACAGGTGTTTCTTCAGACAGCAGTTGAACAGTTGGATCATCATCGGCAAAACATTTGTGGCCATGAGGAAAATTATCCCATTTGGAATAAGTAGTCAGTTGAATGGAATTATGTTGATGAAATTCCAAAGAAATTAAGGTAGATACAGGTATATTGTTTTTATTTCTGCAAGACAGATTCCTTAACTTTACCTGCTTATACCCCAGGGGTATATTATGTAACCAATCGGTCAACATTTAGGATATGACTTTCAATCAACTCAAAACTTTGGAGGATTGTATGTGGTTTAATCAAGATAACAGGTGTCAAGTTTTATCATGGGGTCGGTCCCACAAATTTTGCCTGCGTTATAACCTTTGTCAAACTGAGAAAACGCCAAATTTTTATTTTCCAGCTAATAACTTAAGTATTATTGTTTGGACAGACTGAAACCTGGTACCTGTACGTGGTTTAATCCCAAATGAATTTTTCTTACGTGTTCAACCAATTTATTTGTTAAAGATAATTAATGGACAAGCTTCACCATCAGATAGAGCTAATACAATTAGTTATAATCACGGTCATCATATCAACTGTTCATCATTGGTGAAGCTGGGGGATGTTTCGGCTCACTTGATTAAAGTGATGTGAAGCACTCCCGTATGGTGATCAAATGGAAATGGAGAATGATCTTGTTCAAAGTAGTAATTTATACAAATAGGATATCCAAATTGACAACACCCACCATCATTCCTATATGTGAATTAAATGCAGTGACTCCAGATGGGGGAATCGATTTCGTTAGTTTATCGCCGAATCGAGTAGTAAATATTTACAATTTAGCATAGTTCCGACGATGTTTTCCATGGAGTGGTGAGGTCGATTTGCTTCAAATTTTCGGCAATGTTAGTAGAATGTTACGTTCCTCCAGTTGCCATAGCGCCTGAATACTAACTTTTCAGTTTCATGCACCCAAACAAGATTTAACCTTCACCAGACTTTTAGGCAACCTGTTTTTCATTCATGTCATATTAGGTATATCCTCCAGGTGAACTCTGGATGGCCGTTGAGCTCAAATTTTCGGAGGGGGGGGGGGGGGGCTTACTTTAATCTGACAAGGTCATTGATTATATCTTATATCACAGTGCATAATATCTTTCAGATTAGACACTTCCATCTTAAGAGCGAGTTCTGGTTGACGGTTATGACAGATACCAGTTTGAAAATAGAAACTCCAATGTACATGCAGGTATATTAATGAGACCCCTCCATTATTATACGGGACGGAAGTTTACAGAGTCTTCTCAATAACAACTAGAATGCTTCTTTTACTAATAAATTTCTGGTGTTCAGATCTGATAACTAATCACTGAAGATCATTTGTCCCTATCGAATGTCATCACTACACCAGTTTCATTTGGGAAGTAATCATCGGCTATTAACTAACACAAATGATTTTATCATCAAGAGTCATTGCATTTAATTAATATATAAGAACGACGGTGCGAGTTGTCAATTGGATTAATATTCGTAAAAAATAACTTTTTTAGAGCAATATTATTCTTAATTTCCATTTGGTCACCCTGCAGGAGTGTTTCACATCACTTTAAGTACATGAAGATATAACTACCGGTAACTGTTTTTTGAAATAAATTTTTCACGCAAATATTTTGGTTGTATATTAGTGAAAATAGAATCCAAAACAAGTCCAGGAAAACAATGGTGTGCAAGAGCAATTGTGAGTTTAAAAATTGAGATCCTTCACTGGTCATATGGAAAATGCTCAATAACTGTCCACAAAGATGCTGGAAAGAGATACCGTTAAACCTTATCCAGTAATGCCCTAAATAATTGACTCCTTAACCACAGCAGAATTATGGGTAATTTTTCAGGATTTAGTCTGAAATATGGCTTGTTGCCATTCATCGGAAAGCTCTCACCGAGAGCTTTCCGATTAATGGCAAAAAGCCACATTTCAGACTAAATCCTGAAATTACCCATAATTCTGCTCTGGTTAAGAAGTCAATTATTTAGGGCATTAATGTATGCTAACCTTACAACACTATAGCAGGTCTCTATTTAACTGGATTTGCAATTTCGCATCGCAATTTGCCACATGATTTACGATTTCTGCTAACCAATTTACAATGAAGACGTGCATTGATAGGGAATGATATACAAAACCAACCCACTGTACCCAGTGCTGCAAAATGCTATACAAATTTAAAACATTAAATCGACCCCTGCTCAATAGACTATCCAAATTTATTGCAGTTAACTTGAGGTGGCATGAACAGATTCGCTTAACAGTGTAAATTTTGCCCCTAAAAAATTCACATCTTCAAGTTAATTGACAACGTGGAGCCTCAGGTTTGGTGACTTGGTCAGCAGATCATGGATCTAAAACTTGCCGATCATCATCAGCCCCAGCGTTGTCAAGATAAAACAAGTTGCACCTCGGGTGCTGAGATACCCCCATGGTGCCAATTGAAATATGGGCAGGATGCAAACCAAATATAAAAAGTTACAGAACATGAGTAGATGAAAAAAAATATTTCAACATTTTCATATGAACAAAGGAGGATAACTCAAATGGAAAATGCAAACATAACTCATTTGAAAGCCCTCCTGATTGATGCCAAACCTCCATACCAAATTTCAACAGAATCCAATAACCCATGGCAGATACGAGCGGACAGACGGAAATCCTACATTCAGATAAACAAAGAAATGGAAAATGAACTCTAATGGAAAACGTGAAAGCAACTTCAATGAACGATCTTTTGAAAGACCACAGTCTCTCGGATGAAATCTGAAGGTACTAAAAAGTGCGACGGACGAACGAACATTCAATGACTTATCAAACTCAAATTTTGTTTTTTAATAGTGCTTAAGACGTTATAATTATCCAGTGACAAATTGTTAATTCCAATTGACATGATGTGCAGTGGAGTTATTACCCAGCGAATTTAACCCTCTGGAGACTCCTGTAATAAAACGGGCATTGTTTGTTGCAGTTCCAAGGTCATTACGCAAACAGTCATCTGGAAACATTAATAACCCAGGGCAGCTTCCAATTTAATGGACCCCAAAATTTGTTTTATTAATCAACACAGATCTGACAACCAACGGTTGAGATATTGATGGCCTTGCAGCTGCAACAAACCCTCAAACTAATAGGCATATTAGTATATTTGAAACCCAAGACAGCTTCTAACTGATGGTCCCCGGTCTTCGACAACACACACACACACTAATGGCTGGATGAATAATATAATATCAATAAATGTTCTGTAGGGTGTGATTACGCTGACTTGTGTCTCCTGCTTTTCACGATTTGTATAAACATTACAAATACCGAAGTTAGTTCGAGATTCATTTAAAGAAGATTGCTTCACCACATGTGGCGTCATTTTCGACATTCTATCCCAGACTACACCCTGCCCCCCCCAGACTACACCCTGCCACCCCCATCCTATAAGAAAATCAGATAAATAACATGTGAGCAGAAAATGACTGGATTTTCACAATTGAACAGGAACTGAGCCATCAATTGCACCCAATTCCACAGACGAGCTAACCTGGTATGAATTTGTCTACAGTGGGGCCTCGAGCAATGCACCCCTTCACAAAAAGAACCATTATTAAAGTGACCAAAGGCACTCGGTGGGTAAATGTCCACACAAAAATATAGTCTTAAAACATCAACAAGAACATGGGTGGGGGGAAATTGATCAACTTTGTTCTTATATTCATTATTGATAGTTGTCAAATAAAAATATTTGCATGTTGAAACCATTGTTATGTAAACAAGAGTTGCCATCAACAATTAAAACATGTTTAACTCCACTGCAACAGCACTGTTTATATATAACCGTGGTTTTGACATGCAACATGTTATTTTTAGAGTTAATAATAATTAAAATAAAAACAATGTCAATCTAATTTTCATTTAAATGTACTTGTTTCAGACTTGTATGTGCAGATTAACCCACTTCGAAGGCCTGGGGTCCCTTTAAAATGGAAATTGTAGCCCGAGGACAGGTGTGACCTGTCAAGCTGTAGTTATTCATCCAGGTTCAGCTCGTTAATAAACACTCTAATTAGTATTACTTAACCCTTTTACTGCTAAATAGATTTCCAGACATGTGCATCACTGCTGAATATATTTCCATAATATAATATAAGTATGTATAGCATTATGGATATGTCACACCTGGATTTCAGACTACAGGTGAAGAAAAAAAACGTTGGTATCCGTGATAAATTTATATTTAATTTGTTTTGCAATTGTATCAATTGATATTCTCCATTACGAGCAGGGTTGGTGATTTTTTTGATTTTTTTTAAATAAATCAAAAAAATCGATTTATTTGATTTAAATCAGATTTATTTGATTTAAATCGATTTTTTTGATTTGTTTTCTAATTGTTATGAAAATATGCAATTGTGCAATGTCTTTGATAAATGAAGGTTCTAAAATGTGTTGCTTAATCAAGGCTGGATTAATCAAAATTCTATTATTATTTTTTGTATAACTACATGTATCAAGCACAAATATCGTGGCAGAACAGTTATAGCGACCATGTACTTTAATTATGCATACACTTAGGTCCATGTGAGTTCCAATGTTGTGATATTTGGATAACTAGACCTGTGCTTAAAGATTTACTAAAACATTTAGTAAATTTTAGCTGAGAACTGAATATATTATCAATCACCTTTTCTCCTCGGTGACGAGGACATACATGTAATCACACCATACATATATCAAGTATGGATAACTAGAGTAGTTTAGATGGCACAGTATATGGTATAATTACTTGGTTGGCATTTACATGTATGGCAATCAGAAAAGGAAAGGAAATTTAATAGGAGTGCTGAATCTGATTGTAGTTACAAATAAGCGGAACAGGTCGTTGCTGGAGCAGTAGTCACAGAACCATGCAGTATGCCTGTTTCTATAGTGTTGACAATTACTTCACAATTTCATATCTATTATCCAATTTTGTATATTGTTTAATCATAATCATGTTATAGTTTACAAAAAACCTTGTTAGATATTGCAAATTCTTGAGATATGCAATCATTTCAAAAATTTTGATTTAAATAAATGATTTTTTTGAAAAAAAATCATTGATTTAAATCAACGATTTAAATCGCTTGATTTAAATCAGCCAACCCTGATTATGAGATATATATTCTGGTAATTTGTGGGAGATTGTTCCAATTACAGGAATTACAAGTGCGATTTTCATGTAGGTATGGGTCATATACATGTATATATATATATAAACGTGATACACGCGGTATTTACAATGGTACAGTCTATATAGGCCTACCTATAGTCTACTAAGAGAAACCCGTCAGTATAGAGGTCACATAATTGGTCATTAGGAATGTGAACGAAATAATTCACGCAGGTCTGCCTGATCAACTCATACATGTATTTATACAAATATTGGACTATTGCCATCAAAAATACGCTTTGCTACGATCCCAGTGCAAATGGTGGCCACATTATTGTGCCTGGAGCTGTACAATGGTCTCCATTGTGTATATCCGTGTTATATGCCATAACAATCCTGAGATTCTGATGTAGGATTGAAACTGTTTACTTGTCTCGCACCTTAAATTGTGCCCATAACGAAAAGATTTCCCGCCGTCATGTAATGTCTAAAGGCGCCGCAGATCCCGCATTGTTCAATAGATGATTACCTGTAGCTCTACGACGTCACAAGTTATATAGTTACACAGGAATTACAACCAGTGACGTTAATATTGCCGCGCATTTCAAGAAGAAGGTCGCTGAATGGTCACTGTCGTAAAAAACTAACCAATCAATGTTGTTAAATAGTCATACCTGAAGCCGATATATCGGCTTGCCGCAGTCTACCGGGAAGCCGATGCTTGCCGCGCTGAAAGGGTTAATAACTGGAGCATCGCTGGGGCATGGCAAACTACACCCCTGGTAATTACATCTGGTGAAATAGGCAGGCAAACCCGAGTTGTGCTAGTAAACACACAGCAAATTTTATTACATTCAGTTGAGATCTCAAGTTATTATCCAGACTGTCCAATAACATAATAGTTTAATACATTCCGTTTTTTAACAGTTTCATGACTGGAGCTTCCTGAAATTTTATGTAAACTCTGTGCCAATGCATTCTATTATACATCCGAGTCTCGCATATATTGGTCTAACAATATTTACCTTGACCTTTTAAGCCAGTGCATTCACTTATATATGCGAGGCTCCCTAAGGAGAATGCACTGGCACATGATCTTTAATGCTGCACCAGCGCAACCATCATCAAATGGTTAATAAGCAGTCGCAGACAGCGGTATCCCCCGCCGAATTGTGCAGTTGGGGAAGTGCATTCTCAATAATATTTGCGTTCTCAGTATGTGCTAAACAAGAGGTGGGATTTTGTCAAAAAGCCTGGCTTGCGAACTCATTTTAGGTACTGGTCATGGGAACGAATATACCAAAAATATTTTAAATCCGTTGACATTCGTGGAAATTAGCCCCGTGATGTCGTCCTTTTGCATCGTCCTTTTGCACACAACAAAATAAACAAAAGTCCAATAACTCTGCTGAAAATATCCGGCCGGACCTGGTTTGCAAACTCGTTCTAGATACTGGTCAGGTGAACTCATATACCACAAATCTAAATCCATTTACATTTGTTCAAGTTATGACTTACAAATTTGGGACAGACGGATGGACGGATGGAACCCATTACTGTATCCCCAGCAAATTTTAAATTTGGCGGGGTATAAAAATGAGCATACAAAAACACAATGGCTGGACAAAAACCCCCAATTTGAACTCCACCACTGTTATTTTGGACCAACTCTTGACTGCTAGTTTGGAGTTGGCTGGGCACAAATGTGTTTTCTGCAGTTACTCGTTCGTATGTTTCCTTTTAACCCCGGGTTTGTGTTATTCGCACATTTTTTTTTTTAAATGACTGCATGGTGAAGAGATGCACTATGAAAACTGACCAGACTGAAAACTGCTGTGCTTCCAGGTTCTAGTCATTGGAAAAGTCAGATTCTTGCATGTGAAACGCAGGACACAGATGTTAAATGTTGCAGCAGCGTTTTGCAAATTTTGTGAATCACCCATCATGTGCAAGCATCCACTCCAGTGTTATAATTTGACGAACCACGCTGTGTGTAAACACTGTGAATGGCCTTAACCCTTTACCCAACAAACCGGCCAAATAAAGCTTCAACAGCCTAAAATATCTTCGGTCTGTCTCAATAGAACCATACACATATGGATATCATTGGAACCGGCTCCTTGACCACATTGTGATAGTTACAGTTATGCCATGTGCCAATGCATTCTCTTATATATGCGAGTCGACCATAGGTCGCCTCGCATATATAAGAGAATGCATTGGCCTAAAAAAAATCTGTTTTTAACACTTTTTACCATTTTTTCTTACATTCTTTAACAATTTTATAATTCTTAATGTGTTAAGCCAATGCATTCTCTTATACTAGTATATGCGAGGCGACCTATGGTCGACTCGCATATATAAGAGAATGCATTGGCACAGGGCCCTTCTGTTGGGTAAAGGGTTAAGGCAAAGGGATAAATTTGGTTCAGACATCAAAGGAAGGATAATAACCATCATTAAACTGTCCTCTGATAGAAACCATGAATGTATGATAGGAACCATCATCACCAACATATATACAAATAGAATATGATATAGAAATATCCCGCATGCACCGTAGCATTTAACTAGCAGAACTATTGAAATCTTCAGCCATTTCTACAATTTGCTACTAGGAACTCGAACACAGAGGACCTCTGCTAATCTCTCCTGTATTAAAGATCAGTAATAAAAATAATGGTTAAAAGACCACCCGTATAAGAGCCAGACGGACAAAAATCATGAAAAAATGACAAACTAAGGGCCTCAAAACAGGCAAAAATGCAAATGTCATTGGACGCTCCTTTCAAAGCAAATCTAAAAATTCAATGCCCCTCTTTTGAAAGCAGTCATGATGGCAAACATCCAAACGAACAAGCCTTGAAATAGTGTGTGTCATTTGCAGAATGAGGTCCCCAGATATCACTAAATTCACCCTCTGGGGACCTCATTCTGAAAATGACAGGCTCACTATTTCAAGGTTTGCATACGAAATTTAATTCATCCATGGCTAAAATATACACTAATGCCCTAATTAATCTACTCCGTAACCACAGCAGAATTATGGGTAACTTTTCAGGATTTAGTCTGAAATATGGCTTGTTGCCATTCATCGGAAAGTTCTCCCCGAGAGCTTTCCGATGAATGGCAACAAGCCATATTTCCGACTAAATCCTGAAAAGTTTACCCATAATTCTGCTGTGGTTAAAGGAGTCGATTAATTAGGGCATTACTGTATGCCCGGACAATGTAGTCAATCCAGTATACCCAATTTTCCTAAAAGTGGGAGTAAACAAATCACGAAATTCCCATCCAAACTTTTTACATTGGGCATGGAATTGACTAACATATTTTAATAGTAGCCGCTCATGAGAAATCCTTTACTAATTATTTCTGGTGTTCAGATCTGATAACTAATCACTGAAGATCATTTGTCCCTATCGAATGTCATCACTACACCAGTTTCATTACTGTCGTCTGGTCCCCAGTCAAATACTCACAATTTATTCCCTTGTGGGGATAAGTACATGTAGATGTAGATACATCTAACTTCAAGCAGTCACAGGCACAATCTTTTTGCTTCTAACTTTAAAATAAACGTTTATATTAGTTAAAATACTACATAGAGAATTCAAAATATTAAGTCGAGTCCATTCAACATAAGTCAGACATTGAAATTATAGAAAATGGGTTCATGTAGACATTTCAAAAATAACACGTTTTAGTAACTAACTAAATGATATCATGGAAAATGCTCCGTAACTGTTCAAAGTTGCTAGAAAGTTGTAGAAACATTGTCAGTTGAACGATATTCATGTATGCTAACCTTATCACTATCAAAATGTATTGTAGTCAATTTAATAGATGGCCTGAAGTTCATGTACAGATTCAGATTCATTTAGTGTAAATTAGCCTCATAAACAAAATTTAGAGCCAGAGGTCATACAGATGAGCTCAGAATCCACGAGAAACCAAATTGCAGGCCACAATATAAATGACAAATGTATCATTCACTTCATATGAGTTATTTTATGAGCGAGAGATGTGTAGTATCAGACAATGAAAATCAACACAGGGTTTCAGAGAGATTCCCATTCAAATGGTCATCACGCACTACACATCGAAAACCAGATACATGTATCTAAATTACCATAATCACGCACAAGCCGAAAACCAGATACCTAAATTAGATCACCACACTACACACTGAAAACCAGATAGCTAATTTAGATCACCACACTACACACTGAAAACCAGATAGCTAAATTAGATCACCACACTACACACTGAAAACCAGATAGCTAATTTAGATCACCACACTACACACTGAAAACCAGATAGCTAAATTAGATCACCACACTACACACTGAAAACCAGATAGCTAAATTAGATCACCACACTACACACTGAAAACCAGATAGCTAAATCAGTCTAATCACACACTGAAAACCAGATAGCTAAATCAGTCTAATCACACACTGAAAACCAGATAGCTAAATTAGATCACCACACTACACACTGAAAACCAGATAGCTTAATCAGTCTAATCACACACTGAAAACCAGATAGCTAAATTAGATCACCACACTACACACTGAAAACCAGATAGCTAAATTAGATCACCACACTACACACTGAAAACCAGATAGCTAAATTAGATCACCACACTACACACTGAAAACCAGATAGCTAAATCAGTCTAATCACACACTGAAAACCAGATAGCTAAATTAGATCACCACACTACACACTGAAAACCAGATAGCTAAATTAGATCATCACACACTTAAAACCAGATAGCTAAATTAGATCATCACACACTTAAAACCAGGTACCTAGCAACTGATGGAGAGTAAATGCCTCACATTTTACTAGAAAATTGAACTCAATTTAAAATAGAATTTGATAATTAATCTTAATTGGACTCTTGATTGGAACAGATCTTGGACAACTGGAAATTGGGAAACGTGACACTATTGGGACCACTGTTGGCAACCGAGAAAAATCCCTACACCTACTTATGTCTCTATAGCAATTTAATCACTTTAATTTTGAGTGAAAGGAATTATGAGCATTGTACAAACATATTTTTAATGGTCGAGGTCAAAATTAGGGACAAATCGATGCCTATTTTAAAGTATTTTCTGCATATATTTCATTTATAGATAGTTTTTAATGATTACCGATTTTTTAATGTACATAATGAATTTCCTCAGCTCATGTACTAGGTTTATCCTGCGAGAAACGTTTATGTTTTAATCAAATTTAAAATAAAAACAGCTTTGGGATAGAGAGATTTGCAGTGTAGGTTCTTGGCCATGCGATTACAGTTATGACTTTTTTCCATTCATTTCTACAGAATGGTTTAATTTAGCTGAGGGAGCAATAGTTCACACATTCTAATATGCGAGTGCATTTCGTTTTGGGCCAACATAATTTGGTTTGAAAGTTGCCATTTCTTCCAGTCATTCTGAGACATTGCCTCCATCTGACAACTTTCAAGAGAAAACAATAACAAATGACCAAATATCAATTTGTTAAGAACCATTTCAATTAAACTTCTGTACTTGGTTGATTAATGTCATACTCAGTGAGAACTAATCACTCAGTCACGAATACTCAGACTGGGGCGGTAGTCAATCATCACAGTATGTACATCAACGAATAATTAATTGAATGAATTCCATATGTTACGTAATGCTTTTAGTCACAAACTTCTGATTTCATTGTGCATGAAATTCTATCCCAGATAACATCCTGCCCCCCAAATCAGATAAATGGTAGATAAATACACAACTAAAAAGTAAAATAGCTGGAAGATGAACGGAGCGAGCCACTAATCGCATCCTAGTCCATAGATGTGTTTTTTTTGCCTGTTAGGCAACAGCAACTATATATTTGATTGGTTTGTTGACTAAAATATAAAGCATGTGGTCACACCGTAAAGAAATAGTTCATTGCAGACTCTTTTTGCCTTCACCTTTTTCTATTTATAGTTCACAAGGAAAAAATTCCGGTTTATTATTATATTTTGAGTAAAACTTATCTATTCAAAAATCTTGTAAAATTAATGGATATTAAATTACCGGTATGCTATTTGTGGATTTGTGGTGATGCACTTATTTATGTTTACCCTCCTGTGTCTTATTTTTTCAACACAAATGTTTGTAAACCAGGCTATTTTATTAAATGTTTGTATGGGTATTATGAAGTACTTGAAATTACATGTATCAATATTAACCTTTCTATACTAAATAAATACTCATTACAAAATGTTTTGACAGTTAATAATATCAACAAACGAAAATAAGCACTTTTATTTGTCTGCTTATATTTCCTGAACACCTCTCCAAATGAATAATAGACTATTCCAATGTATAATTTTATAACTGAATGGGAGAATCCATTTAGTAAAGAAAAGGTTAAATGACAAAAATTAGTTCCTTGCAATCTCATCACAATATTCTCGACGGCCAGTTTGATAAGGCAAATGAATCTTTGGTTCAGACATCCAAGGAAGTATTTTAACCATCATCGAACATGTTCTCCGGTAGAAACCACGAATGTTTGATTGGAACCATCATCATCACCAAGATATGCCCCTTGTTTTATATTTTATATGTCTCAGAATGGGCTGTTGAGCAAAAATAGCTTTATGGATCTTTATCTCAGCTCAGTTGGTGTCTCAGACTCGCGACTTGTTTATATGTGAGTGGGATGTACCTAAGTAATGACACTTGTGTCCCAATTCCCAAATGTTGTATTTACAGTAATGGTCAAAATAATCGACTCCTTAACCACAGCGGAATTATGAGTAATTTTTCAGGATTTAGTCAGAAATATGGCTTGTTGCCATTCATTGGAAAGCCGTGAGAGCTTTCCAATGAATGGCAACAAGCCATATTTCCAACTAAATCTGAAAAATTCCCCATAATTCCACTGTGGTTAAGGAGTCAATTATTTAGACCATTACTGTATATCCAGTATATGACAATAAAATAAATTCCCAATTAAAAATTGTATTAACTCTGCACTCATCAATCCAAAACGAGAAAACAAGAGATTACCATCAACTATTTCCTACACTAAACTCTCAGATAATGAATCCGCAATAAAAACAATGTTTTGACTGCCATTTCGACCAAATGATTATATTATACACAGAATGTGAGGACCCTAATGTTTACAACTAAATATTTATTGGGCATGTGTGGGTGGGGTTTAAGGGATACATATGGGGGGGGGGGGGGACGATATAATCACTTAATGAGTGGGAGTAGAGACCAAAATAATTAACAAAATATAACTATTATGCATTAGAAGTAATCGAAATGGTTACCACTAATATTTATCGGGGAGCGTGCAGGTTTGTTAAAGAGATATACAGGGGCGTGATATAATCACTGAATGAGCGAGTCGTGACTCCCAAATGGACAGACAATGTCCCGACATGCAGCACATGTCCATACACAGTGATTCTCATTAGTAATCTAAGTACCAATGTAAATATTCACACATATAAGAATTTATATAGCACACGCTACCAAGTACAAGCCTATATAAAGACAGGCACCCGTTATGAGTGCGGGATAAGACTAAGAGGTTCAAAGACTCTTGAAAGCTCATCTGATTACCTATATATATGTACTACTCCCGTAGTTGTATTCTCAATTTTATCAAGTAAAATCATTTTTGCTGATGTTCCAGACACCGTTCTTAAAGCCTTAAACAAGTTTCAGGACCTGAAATTAGAAAGTAAGTCATTGAGAGTCGTTTCACCATTAGCTTCCAAGGCAAGCTTTTCAACAAGAGCATCTCTAGGGCATGGCAAAATATGCCGGTGGTAATTTCAACATAGGTCCATAACGAGTAATCCATATGGCAATTTGAAAACAAACAGAACTATAACTAAAGCAATCACCCGGAAACCAAAATAATAGTCAAAATTGTAAGTCAACAAAGACCATAACTCTGTGTCAAAATAAACTGACGGAACTTAAAATTGAACTTGATCGGTATTTTCATGAGTAATCCATATACTAATCTGAAAACAAAAGGCAATTCTAAATGAATGCCGAAGAAAAATCAAAAATAAAGAGTACTAGTAATGTGCAGTCAACAGGGCTACATCTTCAAACTATCGGATTCATTGAAAGTACAATCAAGCCTTGAAATAGTGTGTATGTCATTTGCAGAATGAGGTCCCCAGATGGTGAATTTAGTGATGCTACCCCCGCATAGCAGGCTAGCATCACCAAAATCACCCTCTGGGGACCTCATTCTGCTTACACCTCGGCAGAATGAGGTTCCCAGAGGGTGAATTTGGTGATGCTATCCAGCTATGCGGGGGTAGCATCACTAAATAAATTCACCCTCTGGAGACCTCATTCTGCAAATGACAGGCACCCTATTTCAAGGCGACAGTACAATAATTATTAATAGCACACTGGCTCGACAAATGGAAAAACATTTGTAACACAGTACCATGTCCATACACGTGTGATTCTCATTAGTAAAACAAAGTACCCATGTAAATATTCACACATGTAAGAATTTATATAGCACACGCTACCAAGTGCAAGCCTATATAGAGGCAGGCACCCGTTATGAGTGCGAGTTAAATTGTTATGTTCTTGATGCAAGCCTATATAGAGGCAGGCACCCGTTATGAGTGCGAGTTAGAGGCAGGCACCCGTTGTGAGTGCGAGTTAAATTGTTATGTTCATGATCATCATACCATGATTCTTGATTGAAGGCTCGCCAAAATAATTTCTCAGGAATACTAGTATCAAAAGGTCTTTCTGATCTTTAAGTCCATCAATGAATGCTTGCAACATTTCATGTCCTGAAAGTAGAAAACGCTTGCTAATAATTGTCATGGCTTAGGCCGTTTGTTAGACTTGAAATATGAACATTTCGTACAAATGAATAGGAATGGCAATAACATACTACTTCCCCCCCCCCCAATGTTTTTAGCGTTTCAAAGAAATATAACTCTAGTATGCCAGATATTTAGTAAAAAATCACCTTGACTAAATAATGGCCACAAAAAGAATCACACCACAAGAGAGGAACATTTCAAGAGCACTATAGGAAATAAACCTGGCAGGATGAGTGTTTAAGTGGGAGGAAGGAGGCACAAACTTTAGCCCAAAATTTACTTGACAGGGAAGTCGCGTGAGATTGCCACAGGAATCCATTTTCATATTTCCTAAAAATAAGACCATTCCAATATATACTTTTACAACCGTTGGGAGAATCCATTTATTAAATCAAGGGTTAACAATAACAGACCTAACCCATTAGACTACTGACTGTTGAGTGTTTTGAGCTGTAGTCATGTGTCAAGTTAATTGGTGCCACAAGTGAACACATGGTGTGAGTGGCTACTGTATGTGAGAGAGGACTTCAGTGTCGATGAACATGGGTCGGTCGGGTTAGCAGAAACACGGATAATTTTTTGTTAGGCCTTACCAAAGTCTTTGTAAAGATACTCAGATTCATACTGATACTGAGTTTATTGCACTCCCATCAACTTTTCATTTCTGTACGTTGCGGCCTTCCGCCAAATTACGTCACATCGCGCTAAATATAAATGTAAAATTAGTCGTGATTGACAGGTGTAAACATGGCCACGTGCCAGTGCCGTCATGGCCGCTTCAACGCCTGTGAAGCCGATTTTCAGAATCGGAATTAATAGTTGCAGGGTTTGCGACTTTTCGTTCGGCGGTAGTTTTACCTACAATAAAGGTAAACTACATCCAGGTTCCAAAATAAAATGTATTTTAAAGACAGATCTGCTTGAAATAATAAAAAAATGTCAATTTATGTGGATTTCTTGGACTTGGAACAAATTACTTCTCTCTACCGGTATAACACGACGTCATGGATACTATTTTTAACAACCTTTAGCCACACCTTCGGAATTTCCACACCAAGACCACATGACATGTTAATAGTTTTTTATTGGCGCACACATTTCTTAGAGCAAGTTTTGATTGGCGGTAAATACAAGGAATCCCGGGTTGGGAATTGAAAACTGAACGAAAGGTCGTCAGACCCACTATTTTTTATATGTGGGCATGTAGTTTACTCTAGACTGGCCTTACCATTGAGTGCATTTTTGAAGCGCAAGTGGTTTAAAAATCCGACTCTTCGACCTAGTTTAGCGGACACAAGAACGAGAGAAATTTTACAGCCGGATTGAGTCAGATCTGTGCTCAAGTTTTTCTGAACCAATTTTAACACGGGATACACTAAATTGAAGAGTAATAAAATATCTTTCTACCTGTATACGAGGCATTTATGAAACAAATATTGTTTATGTATTTTACTATTTTTAATTTTAACCTGGTTTATTGACTTGGAAAAAATGATAAAAAATTAGGCCCGGCCAAGTTGGATACCTTTCTCTAGGATTAAGTACTATTGGGGCGGGGTCAATTTCTGTTCTGGGGACCTGTGAGATAGGGTCCTGCGAATTGGAGATTTTGATCGAATCTAATATCGAATCGAAGAATACTAATCGAATATCGAATCGAATTATACATTTGTGTTGCATTCTCAATTAGGCATGTTTTGCCAACGATTAGATGATGTTTGAAACGTTCTATGAACTTCCATGAAGTTCCATCATAACTTATGTGGCAATCAACCGTCGATCGCGATACTATTACTTCAATTGATTATTGTCGAGAAGAAAAAAAACAGATCAAAACGTCCATGCAGACGTCACGACGATTTAATATATAACCGGCCTATTGGAACTAAAATCATGCAAAGTTTGTACAGTAAATAGGCATTCGGAAACACCCGTTGTTGTAAACTTGAAGATGCAACAGTCGCAGGGTAGCCTGTTTATGTAGTACTGGGTGCTTCTGGAACTGACGATTTCATAGATGGGTCGTTGTCCCAGATGCTTGCGATTTATACACTGTGTTGTATTCGTCACACGTATAAGTTCTTGCACTGCCAGAGAAGCTTATCATGTTTAAAATAAACACGAATAACGGACGACTTATTGTCAAGTGCCAAAGGAACGCCCCGAAACTGACAGTCAACTTCAAGAGAAAACTCCACCAACATGCACTTTTCGACCCCTGAAACACGTGAAGTTTACATCATCAACGATGTCACATACAAATAACGCGGAACCTGAGATAAACAGTCGGCGGATAACGCTAGCAGTTGCTCAGTCTCATAGTTGTATAATTTACGTGCGTCGTCGGTCCAACGGCGATTTCAGAGCTTTTGGCAACCATGTTCAAAGCTAGAATTCAGACGTATTTAGTGATCCTAATCTGGTGGCTAATTACTGACCATAAATATATTTAATAGCATGCGTACATTCGTGATGTACAATAAGAATTATAAAGCGCACATATTCATAATTTTAGGGAATTAAATGGCACAGAAACAGCTAAGATCGACGTGTGTACATGTTCGTAAGCAGCTAATAATTTCATCCATATATATTCAAAATTTCGACTCGAATTCGAATCAAATTTGACTTACGAATCGAATATCGAATATTCGCAGGACCCTACTGTGAGAGTGACCACTATTAATATTATCTGCTAATAGTCACAATTTTCTATGGCCTCAGATTTTAACTTTTCAACAGGTGTTTCTTCAGACAGCAGTTGAACAGTTGGATCATCATCGGCAAAACATTTGTGGCCATGAGGAAAATTATCCCATTTGTAATAAGTAGTCAGTTGAATGGAATTATGTTGATGAAATTCCAAAGAAATTAAGGTAGATACAGGTATATTGTTTTTATTTCTGCAAGACAGATTCCTTAACTTTACCTGCTTATACCCCAGGGGTATATTATGTAATAAATCGGTCAACATTTAGGATATGACTTTCAATCAACTCAAAACTTTGGAGGATTGTATGTGGTTTAATCAAGATAACAGGTGTAAAGTTTTATCATGGGGTCAGTCCCACAAATTTTGCCTGCGTTATAACCTTTGTCAAACTGAGAAAACGCCAAATTTTTATTTTCCAGCTAATAACTTAAGTATTATTGTTTGGACAGACTGAAAACCTGGTACCTGTATGTGGTTTATATCCCAAATGAATTTTTCTGATGTGAATCAACCAATTTATTTTTTAAAGATAATTAATGGACAAGCTTCACCATCAGATAGAGCTAATACAATTAGTTATAATCACGGTAATCATATCAACTGTTCATCATTGGTGAAGCTGGGGGATGCGGGCCTGCACATTTCAAAATTTTGTGTGTCCCGTTTTTCATTTGCCTAGTTTGTGCTTTGGTACCACTAACAGTTTGTTACCCTGGAATATGTTCAGATAACCCATATAAAATACACAAAGCTTGCACAAATTTCCCACCCAAATTTGGGTTATATAGAGCGATACATATACATTGAGATATTGATCAAATAAACGACTATGGATATTGCTTACTTTAAATCCCAACTAGAGGTATTCCGTTGCATTATAGGCAGTTTAAATAACTCCAATCTTCCACTGGTATTATTCACTAGTGATGTGAAGCACTCCGGTATGGTGATCAAATGGAAATGGAGAATGATCTTGTTCAAAGTAGTAATTTTTACAAATATTATATCCAAATTGACAACACCCACCATCATTCCTATATGTGAATTAAATCCAGTGACTCTCGATGGCGAAATCGATTTCGTTAGTTTATCGCTGATAGATGTGTCCCAAATAGAGCAGTAAATATTTACAATTTAGCGTAGTTCCGACGATGTTTTCTATGGAGTGGCAAGGTAGATTTGCTTAAAATTTTCGGCAATGTTAGTAGAATGTTACATTCCTTCAGTTGCCATAGCGCCTGAATACTAACTTTTCAGTTTCACACACCCGAACAAGATATGACCTTCACCAGACTTTTAGGAAACCTGTTTTTCATTCATGTCATATTAGATAACCTCCAGGTGAACTCTGGATGGCCGTTAACCGCAAATTTTCAGAGGGGAGGGGGCTTACTTTAATCTTACAAGGTCATTGATTATATCTTACATGTATATCACAGTCCATAATATCTTTTAGATTAGACACTTCAATCTTAAGAGCGAGTTCTGATTGACGGTTATGACCGATACCAGTTTGAAAATAGAAACTACAATGTACATGCAGGTAAATTAATGAGACCCCTCCATTATTATACGGGACGGAAGTTTACCGAGTCTTCTCAATAACAACTAGAATGCTTCTTTTACTAATAAATTTCTGGTGTTCAGATCTGATAACTAATCACTGAAGATCATTTGTCCCTATCGAATGTCATCACTACACCAGTTTCATTTGGGAAGCAATCATCGGCTATTAACTAACACAAATGATTTTATCATCAAGAGTCATTGCATTTAATTAATATATAAGAACGACGGTGTGTGTTGTCATTTGGATTAATATTCATAAAAAATAACTTCTTTAGAGCAATATTATTCTTAATTTCCATTTGGTCACCCTACTGGAGTGTTTCACATCACTTTAAGTACACGAAGATACAACTACCGGTAACTGTTTTTTGTAATAAATTTTTCACGCAAATATTTTGTTTACTTTAAATGTTGTATATTAGTGAAAATAGAATCCAAAACAAGTCCAGGAAAACAATGGCGTGCAAGAGCAATTGTGAGTTTCAAAATTGAGATCCTTCACTGGTCATATGGAAAATGCTCAATAACTGTTCACAAATTGGCTGGAAAGAGATACCGTTAAACCTTATCTAGTAATGCCCTAAATAATTGACTCCTTAATCACAGAAGAATTATGGGTAATTTTTCAGGATTTTGTCGGAAATATGGCTTGTTGCCATTCATCGGAAAGCTCTCACCGAGAGCTTTCCGATGAATGGCAACAAGCCATATTTCCATTTAAATCCTGAAAAATTACCCATGATTCTGCTGTGGTTAAGGAGTAAATTATTTAGGGCATTACTGTATGCTAAGTTGCTAACCTTATGACACTATAGCAGGTCTCTATTTAACTGGATTCGCAATTTCGCATCGCAATTTGCCACATGATTTACGATTTCTGCTAACCAATTTACAATGAAGACGTGCATTGATAGGGAATGATATACAAAACCAACCCACTGTACCCAGTGCTGCAAAATGCTATACAAATTTAAAACATTAAATCGACCCCTGCTCAATAGACTATCCAAATTTATTGCAGTGAACTTGAGGTGGCATGAACAGATTCGCTTAACAGTGTAAATTTTGCCCCTAAAAAATTCACATCTTCAAGTTAATTGACAACGTGGAGCCTCAGGTTTGGTGACTTGGTCAGCAGATCATGGATCTAAAACTTGCCGATCATCATCAGCCCCAGCGTTGTCAAGATAAAACAAGTTGCACCTCGGGTGCTGAGATACCCCCATGGTGCCAATTGAAATATGGGCAGGATGCAAACCAAATATAAAAGGTTGCAGAACATTTTCATATGAACAAAGACGGATAACTCTTAAACGGAAAATGCAAACATAACTCATTTGAAAGCCCTCCTGATTGATGCCAAACCTCCATACCAAATTTCAACAGAATCCAATAACCCATGGCAGATACGAGCGGACAGACGGAAATCCTACATTCAGATAAACAAAGAAATGGAAAATGAACTCTAATGGAAAACGTGAAAGCAACTTCAATGAACGATCTTTTGAAAGACCAGTCTCTCGGATGAAATCTGAAGGTACTAAAAAGTGCGACGGACGAACGAACAGAGCCCGTTTCTATAGTGCCGCAAAAATTTATTTTTCGGGGGATAATAATAAATGTGAAAAGGGCCTCCCATAAAATTCACCATCTGGGGACCTCATTCTGCAAAGTGGGGGCCACTCTACATTCAATGACTTATCAAACTCAAATTTTTTTTTTGAATAGTGCTTATGACGTTATAATTATCCAGTGACAAATTGTTAATTCCAATTGACATGATGTGCAGTAGTTATTACCCAGCGAATTTAACCCTCTGGAGTCTCCTGTAATAAAACGGGCATTGTTTGTTGCAGTTCCAAGGTCATTACGCAAACAGTCATCTGGAAACATTAATAACCCAGGGCAGCTTCCAATTTAATGGACCCCGAATTTTTTTTTATTAATCAACACAGATCTGACAACCAACGGCTGAGATATTGATGGCCTTGCAGGTGCAACAAACCCTCAAACTAATAGGCATATTACTATGTTTGAAACCCAAGACAGCTTCTAACTGATGGTCCCCGGTCTTCGACAACACACACACTAATGGCTGGATGAATATTATAATATCAATAAATGTTCTGTAGGGTGTGATTATGCTGACTTGTGTCTCCTGCTTTTCACGATTTGTATAAACATTACAAATACCGAAGTTAGTTCGAGATTCATTTAAAGAAGATTGCTTCACCACATGTGGCGTCATTTTTGACATTCTATCCCAGACTACACCCTGCCCCCCCCAGACTACACCCTGCCACCCCCATCCTATAAGAAAATCAGATAAATAACATGTGAGCAGAAAATGACTGGATTTTCACAATTGAAAAGGAACTGAGCCATCAATTGCACCCAATTCCACAGACGAGCTAACCTGGTATGAATTTGTCTACAGTGGGGCCTCGAGCAATGCACCCCTTCACAAAAAGAACCATTATTAAAGTGACCAAAGGCACTCAGTGGGTAAATGTCCACACAAAAATATAGTCTTAAAACAACAAGAACATGGGGGAAATTGATCAACTTTGTTCTTATATTCATTTAATATTGATAGTTCTCCAATTATGAAATTTTGCGAGTTGAAACCATTGTTATTTAATCAAGACTGTTGCTGTCAACAAACATTGCCAAGGCCAAAAAAAAAAGATGCTATGTTTCCGTACATCGACCGACCCTAAAAATAACCCGCCGACCCTAATCTTTTTATTGATATTTTGAGAAAAAGTCAAAATTTTCTAAAAAAAAAAATAAAAAAAAATTCACTGTTTTTGCAACTAATGCTAATAAATATTGATGAACATTAGTGTGCAAAACACATGGTTTCTAACATATGCCTGTGAAAAGTGACCATGAAGTGAGAGTTATCTCAAAAGCCCCAGGTGTGTGATGGGTTCAATTTTAATTTCATGAGTGGATCTCATGCCTGCTTTACCTGTATGCCTTGCTTGGGACTTATGGAACATACTCATGGGTTCCAAATAAACATGCACGCACATTTATTATTTTCTTGGGAAATTTCCTCCCTGCACAGTGCTTATTTGAGTCTACAAGTTTATTAATTTTGAGGCTATGAAAATTGAAATCGGCACAAACTCAAGATTTCTATATGATTCCGATACCAAATTGATGAGCTTATAACTTTATGCATGTACATATTCAAATATATGGCATACATGTGAACATTTAAATATTGAATAAAACACTACATGACACATACTATGTTGATTCCTATGCTTGATCTACATGTACTATAATTTTTTTTAACTATAGTTGATGTTTTGCTCAGAGTTTCCACTGTGCTATTATTAACTTTCAATGGAATTTTTCCCCTGCCCTATTATTTGGAGCCCGAGAGTACCGGTAGGAGCACTATCAACAGACATGGTGTGTGTATCTGTATATATACATGTATAGAGGTTATCACCACATATGTTAGGGGTACAGCTACTGTTTCCAAAAACCAGGCATGCTAGGTTGGGTGTACTGGCTACCTCCAGACAATGTGGGATGTAGTCGTCACAATACAAGTAAGGTATAATGGCGGTATTATGGGTAAAATTCTTATAAAAGTTAGTGACATCAATTTCGTACCAAGTTTATAGCCAAATTTATGAAAATGTGGTATGTGAATAATAAATAACATACTTAAGCATGAAGTAAGTTTGATCTTTCATCAATCTTAATGTCTATTTCCACTGTGTTTATCAAGTAATACTTTCCCCACAACACATGTTGGCATTTTATGTCACTTCAGTAGAGATAATTCAATATTTCTGCAGCTGGATAAAAAATATCAAAATAAAAAAAAAAAAAAAAATTCCCTACCTACCCTAATTTTTTCACTCCGTTATCGGAAACATACAATCTTTTTTTTTTGGCCATATCGTTTATTAATTAAAACATTTGTTCAATTCTTTGATCTTTCCAATAAAAAGTTAACTCCACTGTAACAGCACTGTTTATATAACCATGGTTTTGACATGCAACATCTTTATTTTTTAGAATTAATCATTTAAAAAAAGTACAAGATCAATCTAATTTTCATTTAAATGTACTTGTTGTTTCAGACTTGTATGTGCGTATTAACCCACTTCAAAGGCCTGGAATCGGTCTCTTAAAAATGGAAATTGTAGCCCGAGGACAGGTGTGACCTGTCAAGCTGTAGTTATTCATCCAGGTTCAACTCAGTGCTGGGCGGTATTTAAGCATAAAAATACCGCGGTAATCCTAAAATAATACCGCGGTATAAGGGATTAGTTTAAATAATCGGTAATACCGTAAAACCCCCGTTTAGTAGCATTCGTTTGGTGCACAGATCGACTGTTTATGGAGGAAAATCTAATCGCTACAGATTACATAAAATAAGGAAATTTACGCTCCGTTTTATTAAATTATGGATTGCAATCAATGAATGTATCATTATCTGCAAGCATGGATTCATGAGCTGATCTTAAATACAGGTAATAATTGCGATTTATGCAACTTAATGCAAGCATCATTCAGCGAAGCCGGATACACCCAAGAGCTTTGAAACAATCCCCACTGACAGTGCCGACTTGCAGAGCATGTTGATGTTGGAATGTTCCGCCGGGTGTGAATAACTTAAGAATAAGTACAATGATTTTATTAAATGCCGGGAAATAAAGTGTATTACTTCCAAAGTATTTAACTTCTAGAACTATTATTGACTTCCCGTTGAATTATTATAATCATACTTTTAAATCCCGGTTTATGAATGTGATCAATTATTCCCATTCGAAACACCCCTGAAATAATGAGCTGCCCCATAAATTCGGTCGATAAAAAATAGCGCAGAATGATGCAATCATACCTTGCAATATAATGTTGGGCTGGGTTTTGTCCCAGGTAGCGACGGAATACATTTTGTTTGGAAATGACATGGGGAAAGAAGTGACATGAGTGAAGATTGAACAGTTTTTTCCAACTAAAAGATAATGCAACATGGGATGAATACACATAAAGGGCGTTGCATAAACTTGCACACGCCAATCATTGAAACGGACTAGTCATTTTAAAATTGTCGATGAGCACGTGCATGGGGTACACAACGTAAATCTTGAAATATATTCGCGCCAATTTCGCGGATGACTTGGTAAACAGAATCCGCAACACTAGTAGCTACCTCAGCCCAATTTACAGCAACGCTGTCTCCTGACACAAACTCGCTACCTCTTAATTATGATTTCGATGAAATACGGTGTATAGAAACGAAGTAATTTCTTTGTATCCCGACAAAGGAAAACCACAATATACTCGGTAATGTGCCTGTATGACATGTAACCGCGATAATACCGTCTTCAAGGTTTACCGATTATGGAAAAGAATGACGGTAACGGCAACGGTATTGAAAATCTTACCGATTATAATCGGTATACCGAAATACCGCCCAGCACTAGTTCAACTCATTAATAAACACTCAGATTAGTATTACTTAATAACCAGAGCATCGCTAGGGCATGGAAAACTACATCCCTGGTAATTACATCTGGTGAAAATTGGCAGGCAGAACATGAATTCGAACTTGAGGTATATTTTGCTAGTAAACACATACAAAATTTCATTACATTCAGTTGAGATCTAAAGTTATTATCAAGAACCAACAGCGGACAGACTGTCCAATAACAATCATTCAGTTGTTAACCGTTTCATGACTGGAGCTTCCAGAAATTGTGTGTAAACCCTGTGCAGCTGTGCCAATGCATTCTATTATACATGTGAGTCTCGCATATATGTAAGAAAACATTGGCCAAACACAATATAAATGACAAATGCATCATTCACTACATATCAGTAATATTTTATATGCGAGAGATGTGTAGTATCAGACATTGAAAATCAACACAGGGTTTCAGAGAGATTCCCATTCAAATGGTCATCACGCACTACACACTGAAAACCAGATAGCTAAATTAGATCACCACACTACACACTGAAAACCAGATAGCTAAATTAGATCACCACACTACACACTGAAAACCAGATACCTAAATTATATCACCACACTACACACTGAAAACCAGATAGCTAATTTATATCACCACACTACACACTGAAAACCAGGTACCTAAATTATATCACCACACTACACACTGAAAACCAGATAGCTAAATTAGATCATCACACACTTAAAACCAGGTACCTAAATTAGATCACCACACTACACACTGAAAACCAGATACCTAAATTACCATAATCACGCACAAGCCAAAAACCAGATACCTAAATCAGTATATCACACACTGAAAACCAGATACATGTATCTAAATTAGCATAATCACACGCTACAAGTTGAAAACCAGATACCTAGTATTGGATGGAGAGTATATGCCTCACATTTTACAAGAAAATTCAACTATTAGACTAAATTTAAAGTAAAATTTGATAATTAATCTTAATTGGACTCTAGATTGAACAGATCTGGACTACACGTAATTGGGGAACGGGACACTATCGGGGACCACTGGTACCGACCGAGGAAAATCCCTGGATCTACTAGTACTTATGTCTAAATAGCAATTTAAGCACATTTTAATTTCGAGTGAAAGGAATTATGAGCATTTTACAAGCATCTATTAAATGGTTTAATTTTGTTTGATGTTCAAATTTGAGACAAATAACAAATGACGAAAAATCAAAAGAGCCATTTCGATAACCCTTCATGTACTTGGTTGATTAATGTCATACTCAGTGAGAACTAATCACTCAGTCATGAATACTCAGACTGGGGCGGTAGTCAATCATCACCGTATGTACATATAACCAGACTGGGGCGATAGTCAATCATCACAGTATGTACATATAACAACGAATAATTAATTGAAGGAGTTCCACTAATGTATGTAGACACATGATAGAAAGTTAGATCCAGTTAACATATGAAAACTAAAATATACAAATGAAATGAAGACTTATAAATTAATAGAAACACAAACGCTCGACAATACCCGTTTGAACTGCTTCACTATTATTTTGAGCCAATATTTCGGGTAGTTGTGTACTTTTTGGTTCAGACATCCAAGGAAGTATTTTAACCATCATCGAACCGAGTTCTCCGGTAGAAACCACGAATGTTTGATTGGAACCATCATCATCACCAAAATATTCCCCTTATTTTATATTCTAAGACTATTTTCATTTTCTGCCGCTTTTGATCATGTTTAGTGAGGCACCGTCTGACTTGGTCGTACCTCATTTTTATTCCAGATCCAAAAACCTAACTTCACTCTTAGGCCGAAGAACTAGTCTTCTTAATTCAGATTGTTTGGCTTCAGAAATCTGTTACTGCAACCCTTTGCAGTGGCCCAGTTTGCTTCAGCAAATGGGTTTAGCATTGCTGATTGCCGTAGCCAATTATGAGGGCCGATATCTGGTTCTAATTTAAAAAATGACCCTATTTTGACACTCTCATACAAAAGTATACATTGGAATGGTATATAATTCATTTCTGTTCTGGTTTTCAGGATGATTACAAGCCTGAATTTAGTGCGACAGTCATTTGCAGAATGAGGTGCCCAGATGGTGAATTTAGTAAAGCTATCCCGCATAGCATGCTAGCATACCAAATTCACACTCTGGGGACCTTATTCTGCATGACCTCATCTGCTATGGAGACAGACTCGGATTGAAGTTCCCAAATGGTGAATATTGTGATGTATAGCCATTGGGAACCTTGATTATGCGAAATGTCGTCTGCCAATTTGGGGATATAGAGAAACTGAAGTAAAAAAGAAGAAAAAATTCTACAGAAAATTTATAATTTAGAAACTTTTGAGAGAAGATGAGGCCCGAGTAGAATGAGGGCCCCAGATAGTGATGTTCCGATAATGAAAAAGCTTATCGGACCGATTTCCGATAACTGGAGGCACAATCGGCCGATTTCCGTTTCCGATTCCGATGTTTATATATATTGTGCGTTTGTTCCTATAATGGACTTATATACACCCAATGCACTCCATATCCCGCATAGTTTCAAAGCTAAATACATCAAAGAAATATATACACACTGTCGTGACAGTATTTCTGCCGACGTCGGTTGTGTGCTTCCTTTGATGTATACCGGTAGTTGTTTTGACAAAGAGATCAAAGGTGCCGACTCAGAGTAACGCTATGACCATGTGTGGAACACTTGCATGCGGAGTAAAAGTCTTGATTGAATACTTGTAAGTTGCAACAATGTATGGAATGGCGATGATTATTAACTAAATTTTGATTGATGGATAATAATTGCTGTCATATTTGTCTGAGATTTCCCAAGTTTCCATTGGTCACACCTTTTATCTTTTAACAACTCGGAAGCTTTTATAGTTCCGCCTGCTCAATTTTTGTTTCGCAAGTTCAACGTGGAGCAAAGCGTATTTCATAGCATACGTTGTACAGACGAAAAAGCTAATTATGCCCCTACTAACGTTGATCGTTATTGAAGACAGTTCTGATAACAACTGTATTAATTCATTCAGTGTGTGCTTCAAGTTATTGACATAGCATGTGACGTCACATGACACGTGCTCTAGAGGAAGCCTCACTGTAATCAGGTCAGCTTTTTAATTAAAGCTTTCTTTGAATCTATTTCGTGTCAACGCGATTGAACCAATAACTTCATATTACACGGGATGTCGGGCATGTGTATTGCCATTCTTATAATACATCATCACATCAGACTGCTTTGATGATGCCAATGGCTTCTTTTTAGGCTGTTACAACTGCGTTTTACATTCAATACCACAGTTGTATTGCGTATGTTTATTAAAGCGTGCACATTGCGCTTAGATACTAGAACGTTTTTATTTATTTTGACAATCGGTAAAAGCCGATGTTCAACTGCGAGGTACGATTAATTTCCGATGGGCTATTATCAGCCGATGGCCGATTCCGATTCCGATTATCGGAACATCACTAGCCCCAGAGTTGCATTTATTGATGCTAGCCGGCCAAGCAGGATTCATCCTCTGGGGACCTCATTCTGCAAAGGACAGGCACACTAAACTCAGGCTTGTTCATATCCAGTATACGATAATAAAATAAACTAAATATTCCCAATTATAAATTGTATTAACGCTTTTGCATTCATCAGTCCAAAGCGAGAAACAAAACACTGCTATCAAGTACTCCTAAACTATACTGCCATTTCGACCAAATGAATATTATACCCAGAACGTGAAGAGTTTATAACAATTAACAACAAAATATACCTATTAAGCATTTAATAGGAGTGACCCTGTTTACCACTAAATATTTATAGGGGCATGTGTGGGTGGGGTTTAAGGGATATACATTATACAAAGGGCGTGATATAATTACTCAATAAGTGCGAGTCGTGATAAAAAAATATACCTATTAATCATTTGGAGTGACCTTAATGTTTACCACTAAATATTTATAGGAGCACCTGTATAATCACATAAAGTGCGAGTCGTGGGACGGACAATGTCCGACACGCAGCACATGTCCATACACATGCGATTCTCATTAGTAAACAAAGTACCAATTTAAATATTCACACATGTAAGAATTCATATAGCACACGCTACCAAGTGCAAGCCTATATAGAGGCAGGCACCCGTTATGAGTGCGGGATAAGACTAAGGTTCACAGACTCTTGAAAGCTCATCTGATTACCTACACTATACTACTACCGTAGTTGTATTCTCAAGTAACTTCTTTTTTGCTGATATTACAGACCATTCTTGAACAAGTTTCAGGACCTGAAATTATAAAATATGAGTCATTAAAGTGGCCCAGCGACAATACGAGTTATTAAAGTGGCCCAGAAATGCCTCATTTCATCATTATTTTCAAAGGCTTTTCAACACGAGCATCGCTCAGGCGTGACAAAATACGCCCATGCAGGAAGCAAATTACTTTTGAAATTTTGATTAGCAAATAACCTCACATTGACATGATTAGATAGCATTGTTCTGAAATCATAAAATTCATACCAAATTGCATAGCTTTTATCGAAATTTGGGTAGCAAATTGCGATGCGATACCAGTTAATTTGCTCCCTGCGCCACGGTAATTTCAACAAAGAGCCATAACGAGTATTCCATATGCCAAATTTGAAAACAAACTGATAACTAAAGCCATCACCCGGAAACCAAAATAGTCTAAATTATAAGTCAACAAGGACTATAACTCCTGTCAAAATAGGTGGTCAAAACCTAAAATTGAACTTGACATATATTTTCATGAGTAATCCTTATCCCTGTGCCAAGGCCAAAAAAAAAACATGTCTGTTTCCGATAACATGGGGAATGGGGAAAATTTTCCAGGCAGGCAGGCAGGGTTTTTTTTTTTTAACCGGCCATTTGAAAGTGATAAAATTGTGTACTAAGTACACCCTTTTAACATGTATTATAAAATTTGCATGCTTTTATACATGCTAACCAGTGCTAACTGGTAATATATTATGCAGCTTGCTGGACTATTATGTCATGTATTAGGTGTTAAAGATATTTTCTAGCTCTTAGTATGTGCTCCAGTGTGAAAATTCAATGTATTAGGCTATGGCCATGGGTTTAGAGTTATTCCTCTTACATACATGTAGTCCATGCTACTACCAGCCCACAATGCAACAGTAGTATCTGAAACCTTTATTTACAAATTACATGTGACCAGAACAATGTTACTGACTGTTCTTGGATATGCAGGAATAAACATGTTTTGTTCCAATCTTCCCCTGAATATCTCTGGTGTAGATTGGGCCCGAGGTTACACATTTTATGCCATTCTATTCATCACTGCCGACGCAATTTTACAGGTGTTGACAGAGATCGTTTTATGGAATAAATACTTGCCATTTCAATAAAACCTATTGTATTTTCATCCCCTCTTATTTCTCTTCATAGATGATCATTATTTTTCGGTGACAACTTGTCCATATTACCAAATCACTAACTAGTATTGTGGTTTAAAGTCACCTATTTCCGACTTATTTTGTTTCAATCCCGGAAAGTTTTAAATAGCAGAATTGATTATCTGCCAACTTTCAGTGTAATTAACAGCAAGTTATCAAATAATCATTACATGCAGACGATGCAGTACATGTATGCACATCCGATGATCAGAAATGTGTGTTTAATACTTGAGGCCCCACCCCCCTTTTTTCGTACGCCGTATTCCATGCCCTGTTATGAGGTACGCCGTATTCCGGCCCCTCTGTTAGGAGGTATTCGGTATTCCAAAAATACCGGTATTCATACGCCGACCTTAAAAAAATATGAAGTTTTCATATATTTTTATGTATTCCACATGGCTGTTAATTGGTATTCCGTCATCTGTGTTAAGTGGTATTCCGTATTACATGGGGGGGGAAGGGGTGGGGCCTCGTACTTTCATACAGTGCGAGTTGTTTTTATGTCAGTGGTATCTGCTGCTTGGTCGGAAAACATCAAAGAGAGTCTGTCGTAAATAGTTATACAGAGTTTATTCACTGATGCGTTTGGTTGGTGACACAGTGACCCAGTTGTGTCATTCATAACAGACAGTTGTTTATTTAAAGTGGGTTAAAATCGGGTTTATGTGAATATTCAAGGATGCCAATGCATTTTAATCTTTGATGACGATTTCGTCTTGTCAATGGTGATGGTGATTTCGGCTTTTGATGACGCTAATTTCCAGGACTGATGACGTAATACGGACTCATTTTCCCGCCAAAAACGCACATGCTTTTCACTGTTTAATTTTGTCGCGAACAGATGGTCTTTCAGGCAAGTTTTGCCCCCAATTAGGCGAAGGAAGTTAAGGGAGCTACCGGTATAATTAATACATTGTACTTTTTAAAATACACAGTGTACACAGCCCACAAAAGACTGGGGGATTTCCGTAGTGACTCGTCAGGGTAGAGTTTGATTTACGCGACGGTATTCACTGCGTAGCATGGCCGACCTAGTTGTCTTATTTATATCAAGAATGCGCGATCGCGCACATGGCCTACACATGCGTCAGGTGTGTATGCGATTGGTGGTTAGTTCGGCTTCTGCTGTTGGTATTGGGGAAAACCATAGCCATTAACTCAGACAGACAGGTTACTATGGACTTCGTGAAAATTAAAAACAAAATTGAGGCCGGCAAGAAAATCTCAGCCAGGCCGGGTACCGGAAACAGAAGTTTTTTTTTTTTGGCCTAATCAGGAAAACTAAAATTATCTATGACAAAAGGCAATGCTGCAGATGAAAAAATCCAAATCAAGGGTGTAATGAGCCGTCAACAGGGCTACATCTTCAAACTATCGGATTCATTGAAAGTACAATGATAAGTGCAGTACAATAATTATTAATGGCACACTTAAGACTTCGTCTGGCTCGACAAATGGAAAAACATTTGTAACACAGAACCATGTCCATACACATGTGATTCTCATTAGTAAGCAAAGTACGAATGTAAATATTCACACATGTAAGAATTTATATAGCACACGCTACCAAGTGCAAGCCAATATAGAGACAGGCACCCGTTATGAGTGCGAGTTAAATTGTTATGTTCATCATACCATGATTCTTGATTGAAGGCTCGCCAAAATAATTTCTCACGAATATCAAAAGGTCTTTCTGATTTTAAGTCCATCAATGAATGCTTGCAACAATTTCATGTCCTGAAAGTTGAAAACACTTGCTAATAATTGTCATGGCTTAGGCCATTGAAATATGAACATTTCGTACAAATGAATAGAAATGGCAATATCATGACTTCCCAGTCACCAAATGTTGTGAGCGTTTCAAAGAAATATAACCCTAGTATGCCTGATATTTAGTCAAAAATCATCTTTACTAAATAATGGCCAAAAAAAAAAGGGGGGGCACATTTCAAGAACACTATAGGAAATAAACATGGCAGGATGGGTGCTTAAGTGCGAGGATGGCGGCAAACTTTAGCCCAAAATTTACTTGACAGGGAAGTCCTGTGAGATTGCCACACGAATCCATTTTCATATTTCCTAACAATAGACCATTCAAATGTATACTTTTACAACCGGGTGTAAATGAGTGGGTCAGTAAACAATTCCACTTCTAATGATTTATAATATATATATTCTACTTACCATTGAGTGCATTTTTGAAGCGCAAGTAGTTTAAAAATCTGACTCTTCGACCTTGTTTAAACTTTAGCAGACACCAGAACGATTGAAATTTTACAGCCGGTTTGAGTCGGAGCTGTGCTCATAACAGTTTTTCTGAACCAATTTTTACAAGGGATACACTAAATTGAACAATAATAAAATATCTTTCTACCTATATAGGAGGCATTTATGAAACAAATATTGTTTTTGTGTATTTTACTATTTTGAACCTGGTTTATGGACTTTGGGGGGGGGGGGAAATGATAAAAAATTAGGCCCGGCCAAGTTGGATACCTTTCTCAATGATTAAGTACTATTGGGGGCGGGGTCAATTTCTGTTCTGGGGACCTGTGAGAGTAACCACTATTAATATTATCTGCTAATAGTCACAATTTTCTATGGCCTCAGATTTTAACTTTTCAACAGGTGTTTCTTCAGACAGCAGTTGAACAGTTGGATCATCATCGGCAAAACATTTGTGGCCATGAGGAAAATTATCCCATTTGGAATAAGTAGTCAGTTGAATGGAATTATGTTGATGAAATTCCAAAGAAATTAAGGTAGATACAGGTATATTGTTTTTATTTCTGCAAGACAGATTCCTTAACTTTACCTGCTTATACCCCAGGGGTATATTATGTAACCAATCGGTCAACATTTAGGATATGACTTTCAATCAACTCAAAACTTTGGAGGATTGTATGTGGTTTAATCAAGATAACAGGTGTCAAGTTTTATCATGGGGTCGGTCCCACAAATTTTGCCTGCGTTATAACCTTTGTCAAACTGAGAAAACGCCAAATTTTTATTTTCCAGCTAATAACTTAAGTATTATTGTTTGGACAGACTGAAACCTGGTACCTGTACGTGGTTTAATCCCAAATGAATTTTTCTTACGTGTTCAACCAATTTATTTGTTAAAGATAATTAATGGACAAGCTTCACCATCAGATAGAGCTAATACAATTAGTTATAATCACGGTCATCATATCAACTGTTCATCATTGGTGAAGCTGGGGGATGTTTCGGCTCACTTGATTAAAGTGATGTGAAGCACTCCCGTATGGTGATCAAATGGAAATGGAGAATGATCTTGTTCAAAGTAGTAATTTATACAAATAGGATATCCAAATTGACAACACCCACCATCATTCCTATATGTGAATTAAATGCAGTGACTCCAGATGGGGGAATCGATTTCGTTAGTTTATCGCCGAATCGAGTAGTAAATATTTACAATTTAGCATAGTTCCGACGATGTTTTCCATGGAGTGGTGAGGTCGATTTGCTTCAAATTTTCGGCAATGTTAGTAGAATGTTACGTTCCTCCAGTTGCCATAGCGCCTGAATACTAACTTTTCAGTTTCATGCACCCAAACAAGATTTAACCTTCACCAGACTTTTAGGCAACCTGTTTTTCATTCATGTCATATTAGGTATATCCTCCAGGTGAACTCTGGATGGCCGTTGAGCTCAAATTTTCGGAGGGGGGGGGGGGGGGCTTACTTTAATCTGACAAGGTCATTGATTATATCTTATATCACAGTGCATAATATCTTTCAGATTAGACACTTCCATCTTAAGAGCGAGTTCTGGTTGACGGTTATGACAGATACCAGTTTGAAAATAGAAACTCCAATGTACATGCAGGTATATTAATGAGACCCCTCCATTATTATACGGGACGGAAGTTTACAGAGTCTTCTCAATAACAACTAGAATGCTTCTTTTACTAATAAATTTCTGGTGTTCAGATCTGATAACTAATCACTGAAGATCATTTGTCCCTATCGAATGTCATCACTACACCAGTTTCATTTGGGAAGTAATCATCGGCTATTAACTAACACAAATGATTTTATCATCAAGAGTCATTGCATTTAATTAATATATAAGAACGACGGTGCGAGTTGTCAATTGGATTAATATTCGTAAAAAATAACTTTTTTAGAGCAATATTATTCTTAATTTCCATTTGGTCACCCTGCAGGAGTGTTTCACATCACTTTAAGTACATGAAGATATAACTACCGGTAACTGTTTTTTGAAATAAATTTTTCACGCAAATATTTTGGTTGTATATTAGTGAAAATAGAATCCAAAACAAGTCCAGGAAAACAATGGTGTGCAAGAGCAATTGTGAGTTTAAAAATTGAGATCCTTCACTGGTCATATGGAAAATGCTCAATAACTGTCCACAAAGATGCTGGAAAGAGATACCGTTAAACCTTATCCAGTAATGCCCTAAATAATTGACTCCTTAACCACAGCAGAATTATGGGTAATTTTTCAGGATTTAGTCTGAAATATGGCTTGTTGCCATTCATCGGAAAGCTCTCACCGAGAGCTTTCCGATTAATGGCAAAAAGCCACATTTCAGACTAAATCCTGAAATTACCCATAATTCTGCTCTGGTTAAGAAGTCAATTATTTAGGGCATTAATGTATGCTAACCTTACAACACTATAGCAGGTCTCTATTTAACTGGATTTGCAATTTCGCATCGCAATTTGCCACATGATTTACGATTTCTGCTAACCAATTTACAATGAAGACGTGCATTGATAGGGAATGATATACAAAACCAACCCACTGTACCCAGTGCTGCAAAATGCTATACAAATTTAAAACATTAAATCGACCCCTGCTCAATAGACTATCCAAATTTATTGCAGTTAACTTGAGGTGGCATGAACAGATTCGCTTAACAGTGTAAATTTTGCCCCTAAAAAATTCACATCTTCAAGTTAATTGACAACGTGGAGCCTCAGGTTTGGTGACTTGGTCAGCAGATCATGGATCTAAAACTTGCCGATCATCATCAGCCCCAGCGTTGTCAAGATAAAACAAGTTGCACCTCGGGTGCTGAGATACCCCCATGGTGCCAATTGAAATATGGGCAGGATGCAAACCAAATATAAAAAGTTACAGAACATGAGTAGATGAAAAAAAATATTTCAACATTTTCATATGAACAAAGGAGGATAACTCAAATGGAAAATGCAAACATAACTCATTTGAAAGCCCTCCTGATTGATGCCAAACCTCCATACCAAATTTCAACAGAATCCAATAACCCATGGCAGATACGAGCGGACAGACGGAAATCCTACATTCAGATAAACAAAGAAATGGAAAATGAACTCTAATGGAAAACGTGAAAGCAACTTCAATGAACGATCTTTTGAAAGACCACAGTCTCTCGGATGAAATCTGAAGGTACTAAAAAGTGCGACGGACGAACGAACATTCAATGACTTATCAAACTCAAATTTTGTTTTTTAATAGTGCTTAAGACGTTATAATTATCCAGTGACAAATTGTTAATTCCAATTGACATGATGTGCAGTGGAGTTATTACCCAGCGAATTTAACCCTCTGGAGACTCCTGTAATAAAACGGGCATTGTTTGTTGCAGTTCCAAGGTCATTACGCAAACAGTCATCTGGAAACATTAATAACCCAGGGCAGCTTCCAATTTAATGGACCCCAAAATTTGTTTTATTAATCAACACAGATCTGACAACCAACGGTTGAGATATTGATGGCCTTGCAGCTGCAACAAACCCTCAAACTAATAGGCATATTAGTATATTTGAAACCCAAGACAGCTTCTAACTGATGGTCCCCGGTCTTCGACAACACACACACACACTAATGGCTGGATGAATAATATAATATCAATAAATGTTCTGTAGGGTGTGATTACGCTGACTTGTGTCTCCTGCTTTTCACGATTTGTATAAACATTACAAATACCGAAGTTAGTTCGAGATTCATTTAAAGAAGATTGCTTCACCACATGTGGCGTCATTTTCGACATTCTATCCCAGACTACACCCTGCCCCCCCCAGACTACACCCTGCCACCCCCATCCTATAAGAAAATCAGATAAATAACATGTGAGCAGAAAATGACTGGATTTTCACAATTGAACAGGAACTGAGCCATCAATTGCACCCAATTCCACAGACGAGCTAACCTGGTATGAATTTGTCTACAGTGGGGCCTCGAGCAATGCACCCCTTCACAAAAAGAACCATTATTAAAGTGACCAAAGGCACTCGGTGGGTAAATGTCCACACAAAAATATAGTCTTAAAACATCAACAAGAACATGGGTGGGGGGAAATTGATCAACTTTGTTCTTATATTCATTATTGATAGTTGTCAAATAAAAATATTTGCATGTTGAAACCATTGTTATGTAAACAAGAGTTGCCATCAACAATTAAAACATGTTTAACTCCACTGCAACAGCACTGTTTATATATAACCGTGGTTTTGACATGCAACATGTTATTTTTAGAGTTAATAATAATTAAAATAAAAACAATGTCAATCTAATTTTCATTTAAATGTACTTGTTTCAGACTTGTATGTGCAGATTAACCCACTTCGAAGGCCTGGGGTCCCTTTAAAATGGAAATTGTAGCCCGAGGACAGGTGTGACCTGTCAAGCTGTAGTTATTCATCCAGGTTCAGCTCGTTAATAAACACTCTAATTAGTATTACTTAACCCTTTTACTGCTAAATAGATTTCCAGACATGTGCATCACTGCTGAATATATTTCCATAATATAATATAAGTATGTATAGCATTATGGATATGTCACACCTGGATTTCAGACTACAGGTGAAGAAAAAAAACGTTGGTATCCGTGATAAATTTATATTTAATTTGTTTTGCAATTGTATCAATTGATATTCTCCATTACGAGCAGGGTTGGTGATTTTTTTGATTTTTTTTAAATAAATCAAAAAAATCGATTTATTTGATTTAAATCAGATTTATTTGATTTAAATCGATTTTTTTGATTTGTTTTCTAATTGTTATGAAAATATGCAATTGTGCAATGTCTTTGATAAATGAAGGTTCTAAAATGTGTTGCTTAATCAAGGCTGGATTAATCAAAATTCTATTATTATTTTTTGTATAACTACATGTATCAAGCACAAATATCGTGGCAGAACAGTTATAGCGACCATGTACTTTAATTATGCATACACTTAGGTCCATGTGAGTTCCAATGTTGTGATATTTGGATAACTAGACCTGTGCTTAAAGATTTACTAAAACATTTAGTAAATTTTAGCTGAGAACTGAATATATTATCAATCACCTTTTCTCCTCGGTGACGAGGACATACATGTAATCACACCATACATATATCAAGTATGGATAACTAGAGTAGTTTAGATGGCACAGTATATGGTATAATTACTTGGTTGGCATTTACATGTATGGCAATCAGAAAAGGAAAGGAAATTTAATAGGAGTGCTGAATCTGATTGTAGTTACAAATAAGCGGAACAGGTCGTTGCTGGAGCAGTAGTCACAGAACCATGCAGTATGCCTGTTTCTATAGTGTTGACAATTACTTCACAATTTCATATCTATTATCCAATTTTGTATATTGTTTAATCATAATCATGTTATAGTTTACAAAAAACCTTGTTAGATATTGCAAATTCTTGAGATATGCAATCATTTCAAAAATTTTGATTTAAATAAATGATTTTTTTGAAAAAAAATCATTGATTTAAATCAACGATTTAAATCGCTTGATTTAAATCAGCCAACCCTGATTATGAGATATATATTCTGGTAATTTGTGGGAGATTGTTCCAATTACAGGAATTACAAGTGCGATTTTCATGTAGGTATGGGTCATATACATGTATATATATATATAAACGTGATACACGCGGTATTTACAATGGTACAGTCTATATAGGCCTACCTATAGTCTACTAAGAGAAACCCGTCAGTATAGAGGTCACATAATTGGTCATTAGGAATGTGAACGAAATAATTCACGCAGGTCTGCCTGATCAACTCATACATGTATTTATACAAATATTGGACTATTGCCATCAAAAATACGCTTTGCTACGATCCCAGTGCAAATGGTGGCCACATTATTGTGCCTGGAGCTGTACAATGGTCTCCATTGTGTATATCCGTGTTATATGCCATAACAATCCTGAGATTCTGATGTAGGATTGAAACTGTTTACTTGTCTCGCACCTTAAATTGTGCCCATAACGAAAAGATTTCCCGCCGTCATGTAATGTCTAAAGGCGCCGCAGATCCCGCATTGTTCAATAGATGATTACCTGTAGCTCTACGACGTCACAAGTTATATAGTTACACAGGAATTACAACCAGTGACGTTAATATTGCCGCGCATTTCAAGAAGAAGGTCGCTGAATGGTCACTGTCGTAAAAAACTAACCAATCAATGTTGTTAAATAGTCATACCTGAAGCCGATATATCGGCTTGCCGCAGTCTACCGGGAAGCCGATGCTTGCCGCGCTGAAAGGGTTAATAACTGGAGCATCGCTGGGGCATGGCAAACTACACCCCTGGTAATTACATCTGGTGAAATAGGCAGGCAAACCCGAGTTGTGCTAGTAAACACACAGCAAATTTTATTACATTCAGTTGAGATCTCAAGTTATTATCCAGACTGTCCAATAACATAATAGTTTAATACATTCCGTTTTTTAACAGTTTCATGACTGGAGCTTCCTGAAATTTTATGTAAACTCTGTGCCAATGCATTCTATTATACATCCGAGTCTCGCATATATTGGTCTAACAATATTTACCTTGACCTTTTAAGCCAGTGCATTCACTTATATATGCGAGGCTCCCTAAGGAGAATGCACTGGCACATGATCTTTAATGCTGCACCAGCGCAACCATCATCAAATGGTTAATAAGCAGTCGCAGACAGCGGTATCCCCCGCCGAATTGTGCAGTTGGGGAAGTGCATTCTCAATAATATTTGCGTTCTCAGTATGTGCTAAACAAGAGGTGGGATTTTGTCAAAAAGCCTGGCTTGCGAACTCATTTTAGGTACTGGTCATGGGAACGAATATACCAAAAATATTTTAAATCCGTTGACATTCGTGGAAATTAGCCCCGTGATGTCGTCCTTTTGCATCGTCCTTTTGCACACAACAAAATAAACAAAAGTCCAATAACTCTGCTGAAAATATCCGGCCGGACCTGGTTTGCAAACTCGTTCTAGATACTGGTCAGGTGAACTCATATACCACAAATCTAAATCCATTTACATTTGTTCAAGTTATGACTTACAAATTTGGGACAGACGGATGGACGGATGGAACCCATTACTGTATCCCCAGCAAATTTTAAATTTGGCGGGGTATAAAAATGAGCATACAAAAACACAATGGCTGGACAAAAACCCCCAATTTGAACTCCACCACTGTTATTTTGGACCAACTCTTGACTGCTAGTTTGGAGTTGGCTGGGCACAAATGTGTTTTCTGCAGTTACTCGTTCGTATGTTTCCTTTTAACCCCGGGTTTGTGTTATTCGCACATTTTTTTTTTTAAATGACTGCATGGTGAAGAGATGCACTATGAAAACTGACCAGACTGAAAACTGCTGTGCTTCCAGGTTCTAGTCATTGGAAAAGTCAGATTCTTGCATGTGAAACGCAGGACACAGATGTTAAATGTTGCAGCAGCGTTTTGCAAATTTTGTGAATCACCCATCATGTGCAAGCATCCACTCCAGTGTTATAATTTGACGAACCACGCTGTGTGTAAACACTGTGAATGGCCTTAACCCTTTACCCAACAAACCGGCCAAATAAAGCTTCAACAGCCTAAAATATCTTCGGTCTGTCTCAATAGAACCATACACATATGGATATCATTGGAACCGGCTCCTTGACCACATTGTGATAGTTACAGTTATGCCATGTGCCAATGCATTCTCTTATATATGCGAGTCGACCATAGGTCGCCTCGCATATATAAGAGAATGCATTGGCCTAAAAAAAATCTGTTTTTAACACTTTTTACCATTTTTTCTTACATTCTTTAACAATTTTATAATTCTTAATGTGTTAAGCCAATGCATTCTCTTATACTAGTATATGCGAGGCGACCTATGGTCGACTCGCATATATAAGAGAATGCATTGGCACAGGGCCCTTCTGTTGGGTAAAGGGTTAAGGCAAAGGGATAAATTTGGTTCAGACATCAAAGGAAGGATAATAACCATCATTAAACTGTCCTCTGATAGAAACCATGAATGTATGATAGGAACCATCATCACCAACATATATACAAATAGAATATGATATAGAAATATCCCGCATGCACCGTAGCATTTAACTAGCAGAACTATTGAAATCTTCAGCCATTTCTACAATTTGCTACTAGGAACTCGAACACAGAGGACCTCTGCTAATCTCTCCTGTATTAAAGATCAGTAATAAAAATAATGGTTAAAAGACCACCCGTATAAGAGCCAGACGGACAAAAATCATGAAAAAATGACAAACTAAGGGCCTCAAAACAGGCAAAAATGCAAATGTCATTGGACGCTCCTTTCAAAGCAAATCTAAAAATTCAATGCCCCTCTTTTGAAAGCAGTCATGATGGCAAACATCCAAACGAACAAGCCTTGAAATAGTGTGTGTCATTTGCAGAATGAGGTCCCCAGATATCACTAAATTCACCCTCTGGGGACCTCATTCTGAAAATGACAGGCTCACTATTTCAAGGTTTGCATACGAAATTTAATTCATCCATGGCTAAAATATACACTAATGCCCTAATTAATCTACTCCGTAACCACAGCAGAATTATGGGTAACTTTTCAGGATTTAGTCTGAAATATGGCTTGTTGCCATTCATCGGAAAGTTCTCCCCGAGAGCTTTCCGATGAATGGCAACAAGCCATATTTCCGACTAAATCCTGAAAAGTTTACCCATAATTCTGCTGTGGTTAAAGGAGTCGATTAATTAGGGCATTACTGTATGCCCGGACAATGTAGTCAATCCAGTATACCCAATTTTCCTAAAAGTGGGAGTAAACAAATCACGAAATTCCCATCCAAACTTTTTACATTGGGCATGGAATTGACTAACATATTTTAATAGTAGCCGCTCATGAGAAATCCTTTACTAATTATTTCTGGTGTTCAGATCTGATAACTAATCACTGAAGATCATTTGTCCCTATCGAATGTCATCACTACACCAGTTTCATTACTGTCGTCTGGTCCCCAGTCAAATACTCACAATTTATTCCCTTGTGGGGATAAGTACATGTAGATGTAGATACATCTAACTTCAAGCAGTCACAGGCACAATCTTTTTGCTTCTAACTTTAAAATAAACGTTTATATTAGTTAAAATACTACATAGAGAATTCAAAATATTAAGTCGAGTCCATTCAACATAAGTCAGACATTGAAATTATAGAAAATGGGTTCATGTAGACATTTCAAAAATAACACGTTTTAGTAACTAACTAAATGATATCATGGAAAATGCTCCGTAACTGTTCAAAGTTGCTAGAAAGTTGTAGAAACATTGTCAGTTGAACGATATTCATGTATGCTAACCTTATCACTATCAAAATGTATTGTAGTCAATTTAATAGATGGCCTGAAGTTCATGTACAGATTCAGATTCATTTAGTGTAAATTAGCCTCATAAACAAAATTTAGAGCCAGAGGTCATACAGATGAGCTCAGAATCCACGAGAAACCAAATTGCAGGCCACAATATAAATGACAAATGTATCATTCACTTCATATGAGTTATTTTATGAGCGAGAGATGTGTAGTATCAGACAATGAAAATCAACACAGGGTTTCAGAGAGATTCCCATTCAAATGGTCATCACGCACTACACATCGAAAACCAGATACATGTATCTAAATTACCATAATCACGCACAAGCCGAAAACCAGATACCTAAATTAGATCACCACACTACACACTGAAAACCAGATAGCTAATTTAGATCACCACACTACACACTGAAAACCAGATAGCTAAATTAGATCACCACACTACACACTGAAAACCAGATAGCTAATTTAGATCACCACACTACACACTGAAAACCAGATAGCTAAATTAGATCACCACACTACACACTGAAAACCAGATAGCTAAATTAGATCACCACACTACACACTGAAAACCAGATAGCTAAATCAGTCTAATCACACACTGAAAACCAGATAGCTAAATCAGTCTAATCACACACTGAAAACCAGATAGCTAAATTAGATCACCACACTACACACTGAAAACCAGATAGCTTAATCAGTCTAATCACACACTGAAAACCAGATAGCTAAATTAGATCACCACACTACACACTGAAAACCAGATAGCTAAATTAGATCACCACACTACACACTGAAAACCAGATAGCTAAATTAGATCACCACACTACACACTGAAAACCAGATAGCTAAATCAGTCTAATCACACACTGAAAACCAGATAGCTAAATTAGATCACCACACTACACACTGAAAACCAGATAGCTAAATTAGATCATCACACACTTAAAACCAGATAGCTAAATTAGATCATCACACACTTAAAACCAGGTACCTAGCAACTGATGGAGAGTAAATGCCTCACATTTTACTAGAAAATTGAACTCAATTTAAAATAGAATTTGATAATTAATCTTAATTGGACTCTTGATTGGAACAGATCTTGGACAACTGGAAATTGGGAAACGTGACACTATTGGGACCACTGTTGGCAACCGAGAAAAATCCCTACACCTACTTATGTCTCTATAGCAATTTAATCACTTTAATTTTGAGTGAAAGGAATTATGAGCATTGTACAAACATATTTTTAATGGTCGAGGTCAAAATTAGGGACAAATCGATGCCTATTTTAAAGTATTTTCTGCATATATTTCATTTATAGATAGTTTTTAATGATTACCGATTTTTTAATGTACATAATGAATTTCCTCAGCTCATGTACTAGGTTTATCCTGCGAGAAACGTTTATGTTTTAATCAAATTTAAAATAAAAACAGCTTTGGGATAGAGAGATTTGCAGTGTAGGTTCTTGGCCATGCGATTACAGTTATGACTTTTTTCCATTCATTTCTACAGAATGGTTTAATTTAGCTGAGGGAGCAATAGTTCACACATTCTAATATGCGAGTGCATTTCGTTTTGGGCCAACATAATTTGGTTTGAAAGTTGCCATTTCTTCCAGTCATTCTGAGACATTGCCTCCATCTGACAACTTTCAAGAGAAAACAATAACAAATGACCAAATATCAATTTGTTAAGAACCATTTCAATTAAACTTCTGTACTTGGTTGATTAATGTCATACTCAGTGAGAACTAATCACTCAGTCACGAATACTCAGACTGGGGCGGTAGTCAATCATCACAGTATGTACATCAACGAATAATTAATTGAATGAATTCCATATGTTACGTAATGCTTTTAGTCACAAACTTCTGATTTCATTGTGCATGAAATTCTATCCCAGATAACATCCTGCCCCCCAAATCAGATAAATGGTAGATAAATACACAACTAAAAAGTAAAATAGCTGGAAGATGAACGGAGCGAGCCACTAATCGCATCCTAGTCCATAGATGTGTTTTTTTTGCCTGTTAGGCAACAGCAACTATATATTTGATTGGTTTGTTGACTAAAATATAAAGCATGTGGTCACACCGTAAAGAAATAGTTCATTGCAGACTCTTTTTGCCTTCACCTTTTTCTATTTATAGTTCACAAGGAAAAAATTCCGGTTTATTATTATATTTTGAGTAAAACTTATCTATTCAAAAATCTTGTAAAATTAATGGATATTAAATTACCGGTATGCTATTTGTGGATTTGTGGTGATGCACTTATTTATGTTTACCCTCCTGTGTCTTATTTTTTCAACACAAATGTTTGTAAACCAGGCTATTTTATTAAATGTTTGTATGGGTATTATGAAGTACTTGAAATTACATGTATCAATATTAACCTTTCTATACTAAATAAATACTCATTACAAAATGTTTTGACAGTTAATAATATCAACAAACGAAAATAAGCACTTTTATTTGTCTGCTTATATTTCCTGAACACCTCTCCAAATGAATAATAGACTATTCCAATGTATAATTTTATAACTGAATGGGAGAATCCATTTAGTAAAGAAAAGGTTAAATGACAAAAATTAGTTCCTTGCAATCTCATCACAATATTCTCGACGGCCAGTTTGATAAGGCAAATGAATCTTTGGTTCAGACATCCAAGGAAGTATTTTAACCATCATCGAACATGTTCTCCGGTAGAAACCACGAATGTTTGATTGGAACCATCATCATCACCAAGATATGCCCCTTGTTTTATATTTTATATGTCTCAGAATGGGCTGTTGAGCAAAAATAGCTTTATGGATCTTTATCTCAGCTCAGTTGGTGTCTCAGACTCGCGACTTGTTTATATGTGAGTGGGATGTACCTAAGTAATGACACTTGTGTCCCAATTCCCAAATGTTGTATTTACAGTAATGGTCAAAATAATCGACTCCTTAACCACAGCGGAATTATGAGTAATTTTTCAGGATTTAGTCAGAAATATGGCTTGTTGCCATTCATTGGAAAGCCGTGAGAGCTTTCCAATGAATGGCAACAAGCCATATTTCCAACTAAATCTGAAAAATTCCCCATAATTCCACTGTGGTTAAGGAGTCAATTATTTAGACCATTACTGTATATCCAGTATATGACAATAAAATAAATTCCCAATTAAAAATTGTATTAACTCTGCACTCATCAATCCAAAACGAGAAAACAAGAGATTACCATCAACTATTTCCTACACTAAACTCTCAGATAATGAATCCGCAATAAAAACAATGTTTTGACTGCCATTTCGACCAAATGATTATATTATACACAGAATGTGAGGACCCTAATGTTTACAACTAAATATTTATTGGGCATGTGTGGGTGGGGTTTAAGGGATACATATGGGGGGGGGGGGGGACGATATAATCACTTAATGAGTGGGAGTAGAGACCAAAATAATTAACAAAATATAACTATTATGCATTAGAAGTAATCGAAATGGTTACCACTAATATTTATCGGGGAGCGTGCAGGTTTGTTAAAGAGATATACAGGGGCGTGATATAATCACTGAATGAGCGAGTCGTGACTCCCAAATGGACAGACAATGTCCCGACATGCAGCACATGTCCATACACAGTGATTCTCATTAGTAATCTAAGTACCAATGTAAATATTCACACATATAAGAATTTATATAGCACACGCTACCAAGTACAAGCCTATATAAAGACAGGCACCCGTTATGAGTGCGGGATAAGACTAAGAGGTTCAAAGACTCTTGAAAGCTCATCTGATTACCTATATATATGTACTACTCCCGTAGTTGTATTCTCAATTTTATCAAGTAAAATCATTTTTGCTGATGTTCCAGACACCGTTCTTAAAGCCTTAAACAAGTTTCAGGACCTGAAATTAGAAAGTAAGTCATTGAGAGTCGTTTCACCATTAGCTTCCAAGGCAAGCTTTTCAACAAGAGCATCTCTAGGGCATGGCAAAATATGCCGGTGGTAATTTCAACATAGGTCCATAACGAGTAATCCATATGGCAATTTGAAAACAAACAGAACTATAACTAAAGCAATCACCCGGAAACCAAAATAATAGTCAAAATTGTAAGTCAACAAAGACCATAACTCTGTGTCAAAATAAACTGACGGAACTTAAAATTGAACTTGATCGGTATTTTCATGAGTAATCCATATACTAATCTGAAAACAAAAGGCAATTCTAAATGAATGCCGAAGAAAAATCAAAAATAAAGAGTACTAGTAATGTGCAGTCAACAGGGCTACATCTTCAAACTATCGGATTCATTGAAAGTACAATCAAGCCTTGAAATAGTGTGTATGTCATTTGCAGAATGAGGTCCCCAGATGGTGAATTTAGTGATGCTACCCCCGCATAGCAGGCTAGCATCACCAAAATCACCCTCTGGGGACCTCATTCTGCTTACACCTCGGCAGAATGAGGTTCCCAGAGGGTGAATTTGGTGATGCTATCCAGCTATGCGGGGGTAGCATCACTAAATAAATTCACCCTCTGGAGACCTCATTCTGCAAATGACAGGCACCCTATTTCAAGGCGACAGTACAATAATTATTAATAGCACACTGGCTCGACAAATGGAAAAACATTTGTAACACAGTACCATGTCCATACACGTGTGATTCTCATTAGTAAAACAAAGTACCCATGTAAATATTCACACATGTAAGAATTTATATAGCACACGCTACCAAGTGCAAGCCTATATAGAGGCAGGCACCCGTTATGAGTGCGAGTTAAATTGTTATGTTCTTGATGCAAGCCTATATAGAGGCAGGCACCCGTTATGAGTGCGAGTTAGAGGCAGGCACCCGTTGTGAGTGCGAGTTAAATTGTTATGTTCATGATCATCATACCATGATTCTTGATTGAAGGCTCGCCAAAATAATTTCTCAGGAATACTAGTATCAAAAGGTCTTTCTGATCTTTAAGTCCATCAATGAATGCTTGCAACATTTCATGTCCTGAAAGTAGAAAACGCTTGCTAATAATTGTCATGGCTTAGGCCGTTTGTTAGACTTGAAATATGAACATTTCGTACAAATGAATAGGAATGGCAATAACATACTACTTCCCCCCCCCCCAATGTTTTTAGCGTTTCAAAGAAATATAACTCTAGTATGCCAGATATTTAGTAAAAAATCACCTTGACTAAATAATGGCCACAAAAAGAATCACACCACAAGAGAGGAACATTTCAAGAGCACTATAGGAAATAAACCTGGCAGGATGAGTGTTTAAGTGGGAGGAAGGAGGCACAAACTTTAGCCCAAAATTTACTTGACAGGGAAGTCGCGTGAGATTGCCACAGGAATCCATTTTCATATTTCCTAAAAATAAGACCATTCCAATATATACTTTTACAACCGTTGGGAGAATCCATTTATTAAATCAAGGGTTAACAATAACAGACCTAACCCATTAGACTACTGACTGTTGAGTGTTTTGAGCTGTAGTCATGTGTCAAGTTAATTGGTGCCACAAGTGAACACATGGTGTGAGTGGCTACTGTATGTGAGAGAGGACTTCAGTGTCGATGAACATGGGTCGGTCGGGTTAGCAGAAACACGGATAATTTTTTGTTAGGCCTTACCAAAGTCTTTGTAAAGATACTCAGATTCATACTGATACTGAGTTTATTGCACTCCCATCAACTTTTCATTTCTGTACGTTGCGGCCTTCCGCCAAATTACGTCACATCGCGCTAAATATAAATGTAAAATTAGTCGTGATTGACAGGTGTAAACATGGCCACGTGCCAGTGCCGTCATGGCCGCTTCAACGCCTGTGAAGCCGATTTTCAGAATCGGAATTAATAGTTGCAGGGTTTGCGACTTTTCGTTCGGCGGTAGTTTTACCTACAATAAAGGTAAACTACATCCAGGTTCCAAAATAAAATGTATTTTAAAGACAGATCTGCTTGAAATAATAAAAAAATGTCAATTTATGTGGATTTCTTGGACTTGGAACAAATTACTTCTCTCTACCGGTATAACACGACGTCATGGATACTATTTTTAACAACCTTTAGCCACACCTTCGGAATTTCCACACCAAGACCACATGACATGTTAATAGTTTTTTATTGGCGCACACATTTCTTAGAGCAAGTTTTGATTGGCGGTAAATACAAGGAATCCCGGGTTGGGAATTGAAAACTGAACGAAAGGTCGTCAGACCCACTATTTTTTATATGTGGGCATGTAGTTTACTCTAGACTGGCCTTACCATTGAGTGCATTTTTGAAGCGCAAGTGGTTTAAAAATCCGACTCTTCGACCTAGTTTAGCGGACACAAGAACGAGAGAAATTTTACAGCCGGATTGAGTCAGATCTGTGCTCAAGTTTTTCTGAACCAATTTTAACACGGGATACACTAAATTGAAGAGTAATAAAATATCTTTCTACCTGTATACGAGGCATTTATGAAACAAATATTGTTTATGTATTTTACTATTTTTAATTTTAACCTGGTTTATTGACTTGGAAAAAATGATAAAAAATTAGGCCCGGCCAAGTTGGATACCTTTCTCTAGGATTAAGTACTATTGGGGCGGGGTCAATTTCTGTTCTGGGGACCTGTGAGATAGGGTCCTGCGAATTGGAGATTTTGATCGAATCTAATATCGAATCGAAGAATACTAATCGAATATCGAATCGAATTATACATTTGTGTTGCATTCTCAATTAGGCATGTTTTGCCAACGATTAGATGATGTTTGAAACGTTCTATGAACTTCCATGAAGTTCCATCATAACTTATGTGGCAATCAACCGTCGATCGCGATACTATTACTTCAATTGATTATTGTCGAGAAGAAAAAAAACAGATCAAAACGTCCATGCAGACGTCACGACGATTTAATATATAACCGGCCTATTGGAACTAAAATCATGCAAAGTTTGTACAGTAAATAGGCATTCGGAAACACCCGTTGTTGTAAACTTGAAGATGCAACAGTCGCAGGGTAGCCTGTTTATGTAGTACTGGGTGCTTCTGGAACTGACGATTTCATAGATGGGTCGTTGTCCCAGATGCTTGCGATTTATACACTGTGTTGTATTCGTCACACGTATAAGTTCTTGCACTGCCAGAGAAGCTTATCATGTTTAAAATAAACACGAATAACGGACGACTTATTGTCAAGTGCCAAAGGAACGCCCCGAAACTGACAGTCAACTTCAAGAGAAAACTCCACCAACATGCACTTTTCGACCCCTGAAACACGTGAAGTTTACATCATCAACGATGTCACATACAAATAACGCGGAACCTGAGATAAACAGTCGGCGGATAACGCTAGCAGTTGCTCAGTCTCATAGTTGTATAATTTACGTGCGTCGTCGGTCCAACGGCGATTTCAGAGCTTTTGGCAACCATGTTCAAAGCTAGAATTCAGACGTATTTAGTGATCCTAATCTGGTGGCTAATTACTGACCATAAATATATTTAATAGCATGCGTACATTCGTGATGTACAATAAGAATTATAAAGCGCACATATTCATAATTTTAGGGAATTAAATGGCACAGAAACAGCTAAGATCGACGTGTGTACATGTTCGTAAGCAGCTAATAATTTCATCCATATATATTCAAAATTTCGACTCGAATTCGAATCAAATTTGACTTACGAATCGAATATCGAATATTCGCAGGACCCTACTGTGAGAGTGACCACTATTAATATTATCTGCTAATAGTCACAATTTTCTATGGCCTCAGATTTTAACTTTTCAACAGGTGTTTCTTCAGACAGCAGTTGAACAGTTGGATCATCATCGGCAAAACATTTGTGGCCATGAGGAAAATTATCCCATTTGTAATAAGTAGTCAGTTGAATGGAATTATGTTGATGAAATTCCAAAGAAATTAAGGTAGATACAGGTATATTGTTTTTATTTCTGCAAGACAGATTCCTTAACTTTACCTGCTTATACCCCAGGGGTATATTATGTAATAAATCGGTCAACATTTAGGATATGACTTTCAATCAACTCAAAACTTTGGAGGATTGTATGTGGTTTAATCAAGATAACAGGTGTAAAGTTTTATCATGGGGTCAGTCCCACAAATTTTGCCTGCGTTATAACCTTTGTCAAACTGAGAAAACGCCAAATTTTTATTTTCCAGCTAATAACTTAAGTATTATTGTTTGGACAGACTGAAAACCTGGTACCTGTATGTGGTTTATATCCCAAATGAATTTTTCTGATGTGAATCAACCAATTTATTTTTTAAAGATAATTAATGGACAAGCTTCACCATCAGATAGAGCTAATACAATTAGTTATAATCATGGTCATCATATCAACTGTTCATCATTGGTGAAGCTGGGGGATGCGGGCCTGCACATTTCAAAATTTTGTGTAACCCGTTTTTCATTTGCTAGTTTGTGCTTTGGTACCAGTAACAGTTTGTTACCCTGGAATATGTTCAGATAACCCATATAAAAGACACAAAGCTTGCACAAATTTCCCTCCCAAATTTGGGTTATATTGAGCGATGCATATACTTTTTTTTTTAGATATTGATCTCAAATAAATGACTATGGATATTGCTTACTTATCCTACAAATTCAAAATGATTTTCTACAGCTTATTTTCACTCAGTAGAACTAGAGTATTCTGTTGCATTATAGGCTGTTTAAATAACTCCAATTTTCCACTGGTATTATTCACTAATAATGAACAACTTATATATTTTGTTTCGGCTCACTTGATTAAAGTGATGTGAAGCACTCCGGTATGGTGATCAAATGGAAATGGAGAATGATCTTGTTCAAAGTAGTAATTTATACAAATAGTATATCCAAATTGACAACACCCACCTTCATTCCTATATGTGAATTAAATGCAGTGACTCTAGATGGGGAAAATTTCGTTAGTTTATCGCGGATAGATGCGTCCCGAATAGAGCAGTAAATATTTACAATTGAGCATAGTTTTCTATGGAGTGGTACGGTCGATTAGCTTAAATTTTTCAGCAATGTTAGTAGAATGTTACATTCCTCCAGTTGCTATACTAGTAGCGCCTGAACACAAACTTTTCAGTTTCACGCACCCGAACAAGTACATAATATGTCTTTAAGTAGTGATTGTTAACAAGATTTGACCTTAGCCAGACTTGCAGGCAACCTGTTTTTCATTCATGTCATATTAGGTATATCCTCCAGGTGAACTCTGGATGGCCTTTAAGCTCAAATTTTCGAAGGGGGGGGGGGGGGCTTACTTTAATCTGACAAGGTCATTGATTATATCATAATCTTATATCACAGTGCATAATATATTTCAGATTAGACACTTGCATCTTAAGAGCGAGTTCTGATTGACGGTTATGACCGAATACCAGTTTGAAAATAGAAACTACAATGTACATTCAGGTAAATCAATAAGACCCTTCCATTATTATATGGGACAGAAGTTTCTCAATAACAACTACAATTACTACATGTAGAATGCTTCTTTTACTAATAAATTTCTGGTGTTCAGATCTGATAACTAATCACTAAAGATCATTTGTCCCTATCGAATGTCATCACTACACCAGTTTCATTTGGGAAGCAATCATCGGCTTAGCCGCTATTAACTATTAAATACAAATGATTTTTATCATCAAGAGTCATTGCATTTAATTAATATATAAGAACGACGGAGTGTGTTATCATTTGGATTAATATTCGTGAAAAATAACTTCTTTGGAGCAGTATTATTCTCAATTTCCATTTGGTCACCCTACTGGAGTGATTCACATCACTTTAAGTACATGAAGATATAACTACCGGCAACTGTTTTTTGTAATTAATTTTTCACGCAAATATTTTGGTTACTTTAAATGTTGTATATTGGTGAAAATAGAATCCAAAACAAGTCCAGGAAAACAATGGCGTGCAAGAGCAATTGTGAGTTTCGAAATTGAGATCCTTCACTGGTCATATGGAAAATGCTCAATAACTGTTCACAAAGTGGCCGGAAAGATTCCGTTAAACCTTATCCAGTAATGCCCTAAATAATTGATTCCTTAACCACAGCAGAATTATGGGTAATTTTTCAGGATTTAGTCGGAAATATGGCTTGTTGCCATTCATCGGAAAGCTCTCACTGAGAGCTTTCCGATTAATGGCAACAAGCCATATTTCAGACTAAATCCTGAAAAATTACCCATAATTCTGCTGTGGTTAAGGAGTCAATTATTTAGGGCATTACTGTATGCTAAGTTGCTAACCTTATGACACTATAGCAGGTCTCTAACTGGATTTGCAATTTCGCATCGCAATTTGCCACATGATTTACGATTTCTTCTAACCAATTTACAATGAAGACATGCATTGATAGGGAATGATATACAAAACCTACCCACTGTGCCCAGTGCTGCAAAATGCTATACAAATTTAAAACATTAAATCGACCCCTGCTCAATAGACTATCCAAATTTATTGCAGTGAACTTAAAGAGGCGGCATGAACAGATTCGCTTAACAGTGTAAATTTTGCCCCTAAAAATTCACATCTTCAAGTGAATTGACAAATTGGAGCCTCAGGTTTGGTGACTTGGTCAGCAGATCATGGATCTAAAACTTGTCGATCATCATTAGCCCCAGCGTTGTCAAGATAAAACGAGAAGTTGCACCTCGGGTGCTGGGATACCCCCCATGGTGCCAAGATAAAACAAGTTGCACCTCGGGTGCTGAGATACCCCCATGGTGTCAATTGAAATATGGGCAAGATGCAAACCAAATATAAAAGGTTACAGAACATGAGTGGATGAAAAAAAATTCAACATTTTCATATGAACAAAGAGTGATAACTCTTAAACGGAAAATGCTAACATAACTATTTGAAAGCCCTCCTGATTGATGCCAAACCTCCAAGAATGCCGGACTGCAGAGTATTTTGTGCACGGAATTTCTGTGGATGAAACTACTCAAGCTCTGAGATCCCGTGAAAAACACCCCCCGTCCCAATATGGAGATCAAGTCGAAGTAGCACCAATAATAGTTTCGTTATCCCACGTGCGGCCACCCCCCCCCCAAGCACAAACAATGACGCACGTGTTCACATTTCCCGCCAGAACTCAATTATATTTCATAACACGGGGGCTAAAACTCTGTTCATAGCAGTAGTCCTAACTACATGTATAGTTGTTGGACTAATGCAGACTATTGAACAAGTTACTTGTTCCGAGTTTGAACGATTCCGCTACAATTCATATTTCGTTGAAATCAAATCCACAATTATAGAATAGGCACAAGAACGAAGGTTTGATAAGACCAAAACTTTTCTATTAAATAGACCTGCCTCAGATTGTGTAGACGTCATCACTGAAATCAAGAGTAGCAAATATTACAAAACATCATTGGCAGATCCCAAGTATAGATAAGGCATGGCTTGGAGTTTACTTGGCCAAAATAGTGGCCTACGACAAGACATGCAATATTATAAAGTTATTATACAATGTTGTGTAGAGTATGTGTTTTTCTTGTACTCGCCCAGGTTGCGGTGAAAAGTTGTATTTGTCCAATATGACTTTCCACCACAACCTGGACGAGTCCAAGCAAAACACTGGACACAACATTGCATAATGACATTTTTATTATCCAATATCCATCTATGTTTATCCAAATTTTGGGAATAAAACTTGTGGTTATTTTTTATATTTGTCAGCACTCGATTCTCTATGAAAGCATGTATTGAATCATTAGAAAGCATGATTTAAAACAGTAAACACGGAAGTGGGGAAAAAACTCTGTCTCCCGTCAATGCGGAAGTGAAAAATCTGCCAAATCCACCAGAGTATTGCACTGCACGCTCATCACAATTTCACCAATTCATTTGTCAATAGAGTATTAGAGTTACTCTGAGTCCGTGATGTCACAAAGTAACTATATTGCTAAATGAATGGGTGAAATTGTGATGCACACAATTGGACTTTTGGGGGGGGGGGGGGGGGGGGGGGGGGGGTAGAGATCATGGGACGGCTTCTGCCCCATCAGAAAAAGTGTTAACGGATGGATATCAAATATTGGTGTCTATTACCACACAATTTCTGTGTACTGGCAATGCCACAGGGCAACTTCCCAACAGTAACACGAGTCAAACCAAACTGTCCAAAGCAAAACATTAAACCAAAACAAGGATTTTTTAGTGACAAACATTGTCGACAAAAGAGTGACAAACAATTCAAAATGTTTCGCCATACCATCCATGAATTGTGATCAAATTGAACATTCATCATTTGTATCATGCATGTAGTAACTAGTACGGTCATGTACAGTGATTGACTGGAACAATCAGAACGAGGCCACATTTATGATTCAAATGTTTGCGGAAAATCACCGGACGACTTTGACCATACATGATACAATTAAACCGCCAGATCGAAATTTGCGCAAAAATAACAGCGCCCAACCACCGTCCTATAATACCAGAATTGGCTACTTTGGCGTACACATACAGGCAGATATAGATATACAGATTGAGTCTGATAAAGGTTCCACATCAAGCAATTCATAATCATACACATGCACAACTACAAATTCCAATATAATGACACATTCCAAATTTAACGAAATAAAATAAACACGAAATTAGCATTACCAAATATTCGTTCTCAAATTGAATGTTACAAATGAAACGGATGCATTTACATTCTTTAGATGAGAACATGATCACGAACAGGCTACAATATTATGTGATTTCCGTGTCCTCGTCCGCAGCAACACGTGTGTGAACTCCAATCCCACGTGAACAGCGGAACTTCCGGTTTGACTGTGTGTTCATTGGTGGAGTATCAGATTAATTGATTGGTCGATAATGGGGGTTCATAATGGGTAAAATATGTATTATAAAATATATGAAGCATTGCAAATTAGAATTGCACCCATAATACGCCCTTTGTCATCAACGGGCACTTGCCGGTGACGTAGTTTCACGTGTCGACTGGTAGGGTATTCCTTGAATCGTAGGAAAGCCGGTTTTCAGCCAATGGGAAAACACCACAAGTAGAAGCACGAGCCAATCGCGTAAAGCCACGACGCCTGTCAGCCTGTGTGTCAGACAAGATTACACGTTGCTTTGCCCATCAGCGGTGTAAATTCAGTATATTCCAACTGACAGACGATATCTAGTCTAAAGAAATAAACATCACATCGGACATCGGTGACATACTATTACTATCATTATCAAGGTAATTTATTCATAGTTTATATTCAATTTCAGTTACAAGCGATGGTTTTATTTTCAAGTCTTTGCCCGTTTTATACTTGAAATTAATTTAATGAAAATGAAATTCTTTGATTTCTCCACCGTCCGACTCCAAGTCAAGTACTGATCGGATCGAGGCTGTTTCTGAGCGAACAAGCCAATGTTAGACTGGCTCCTGTGGCCCAGTACTTTTCAAATTCCTTAATTAAGTCAATAATATTGTAATTAAACACCCACCAGTGACCAGGGGACCCAGGTCCCTTACCACCATTTTTTAAAAGAAATTGACAAACTAGTAGTACTACTACTAGAACTCATTCGATTCGAAGACTGAGTCACGGAAGAGAAGCAAGACACATCAAACGGATCTGCTATCTGCCATGATATGGGCGAGCTCGTCCCAGGGCCCGCTCGTTCCAGACAGTTTTTGGGTCGAGTGCGTCCGCCGTCCGGGAATTAAGTTTGTGGATATGAATTTCTTAAAGTTTAGATGATATATTTAAGGGTTTTGTCCATCAATTTTGACATTTTGATTACATTAGGCATGTTTGCCAAGTTTACAAACTAAGCTAAATAGGTGGTATAGTCACATTAGTCAATTTGAATTAGAAACTTGCGATTTCATGAATAAACAATGTCAATGTAAATGAATGTTCATTGTACTGTTTTCACATTCTGATTAAATTTCTCTTATTCTCTGAGTTCATCTCACTAATCACTAGTAATCAGTAATGACACTATCCCTGGGTTACTGTAATTTGGGGAAACCTTTAGAAGCCATTATATTTGTCCACACTCATATCAAAACAATATAAGCGCGTTGTTTACACAGTAGGCCTAACCAGTCGGCTAATCACACCTCCTTCCGAGGGGGTGATGGCTTCAGAAGTTCAGAACGTGTCATAGGTTAGGTAATTAATCACTTTCAGATGCCGACCACATACATGTAGGGTATATATAATATAGTAAAATAAAATATTAATTTCACATGTGGACTTGTATTTCATAAATATCTCAAATACTGTATGAATATGTATGGTTTTATTGAGATTAAACAAATAACAAAATTCAATTATAACCACAAAGATGTTCCATTTTGTCAAGTGCCTTTACGAAGTGAAACTAACTGCAGCATGCGCTTCAGTGTGAAGATTGCCTCTGGAGTGATCCCTTGGACCGGGGCGAGTCGACTCGAGACTAGCTGGCCCAGGGTCCAGGTCGATTGGACCGAGTGGGCACTGGGACGAGCTGGCCTATTTCCCCATCGAACAGGACTTTTAGAAGTAGGCATTCTCTGATACAGTTGCAGTGACCAATATGCTTGCCATTCATCGGTAAGCTCTCAAGGAGAGCTTTCCGATGAATGGCAACATGCCATATTTCCGACTAAATCCTGAAAAGTTACCCATAATTCTGCTGTGGTTAAGGAGTCGATTACTTAGGGCATTACTGTATATCGCTGACATTTACTTTTCAGTGTCAAGATGCGAACCACATTGTGTTTGGTGGTGCTGATCGCTTTTGCGGCTGTCAATGCCGACAACGATGACAAGAAAGACGGTGTGGGAACTGTCATCGGTATTGATCTTGGTACAACATATTCATGGTAAGATTTCAAAATTCCATGTTTTTGCTGTAAAAATATCTGTTTTTCTGCTATATGAACTGAACTTTGTCAGGGTAGAGTACTAGTACTGTACTCTTGGAAAGGGGGCGGAATAATGGTACAGGGGGGGATGTGATCTTTGGTTTTTTGCCCTAAAAGAACCAACAGAAGATGTGTTACATCATTACATGTAGTCCTTGTCTGATTCTTAATCATTTTTCATCACATTGAAGTGGTTTTTATACGAAAATCAGTCATTTGGAATGAAATAAAAACAATTGTAGGGGCCCAAATAAGCAGCATACAGGGGAGTTTTACTTAAAATTTAATAAGAGTACCTGTATGTTTATTTGGATCCCGAGAGTAAGTACCAGTAGGAATTTTAGTTGAACAATTGTTCATAAAAAATGCATTGTTATTGGTTGAGAGCGATTAACTTTAGTTAAATTTATTCATCAACATTGCCCGTCAATGAGTTAAAGAATTGTGGAGTTTTTAGGCTTTGGGCAATGGAGCGCATCTATAATATAACCTCATTTGTTGCATTATATTCTATTGAGTACAAGTCTGAGTTTAGTGTGCCTGTCATTTGCAGAATGAGTTCACCTTCTGGGGACCTCATTCTGCTTAGCCCTCATCTTCTCTGGAAAGTTTGTTTCTTTTCATATTTCTACAGAAACTTCTTCACATAGATTCTGTTTCTTAGTTCAGTTCTCTATATTCCCAAATTGGCAGACGACACGTTGCATAATCGAGGTTCCCAATGACTGTACATCACAATATTCACCATTTGGGAACTTCAATCTGGGTGTCTCCCATAGCGGATGAGGCCAATCAGAATGAGGTCCCCAGAGAGTGAATTGGGTGATGCTACAGTGAAAGATCCAGGGAATTTTTGGGGACACCTGTTTTTGGGCAATGATATTCCGATGGCATATCATGAAGCCTGAGCGGAGGTAGGTTTGGGAGGGAGTGACCCCCTGTTGATGGTGGGGGTACATTCTCCCCCTGGAAAACATTTGAAAATCCATTGCATTGAAAGCTAATCAAGGGCTCTTTGAGTCAGTATTTTGAATTCTACTGAGAGGTCAATTTTATCAAGTTTTTCAAGTATAACTTTGGAAATTTGTATATATGTATGGATTGGAAATGCTTATAAGTATCGTCAGATATTTTTGGGTTCAATGGATTATGCTTATCCTGATTGAAATGAGACTTACCATTATCACTCTAATTCATATAAAATGCTATTTTCTAAAATTCAAGTGAGAGACTCATACATAATATACTAGTACAGAAACAATGTCTATTAAGTTAGTTATAATATTAGTACTAATCTCTCTGTTAATTTTTAATTTGGTGTTATGAGATCCCACCTGATAACCGGGTTGATGTGATCAAATTGTCACTGTTCCTGTACTGGATTTGATTGAAATACTGAAGGCTGAATGATAACAAACCCAGGGAAGGATCCAGGGCTCTTTTGATACCTGTTACAGTTTTGGGCGCCCAAACTCTGGTGGCCTAAATGTCCCCAAATTGCCAGTGGATAGTTTTATTAAAGCTGAATTTTCTATATTTTGAAGGAAATCTTCTATTATAATTTCAACAACATGCAACGCAAATCATCAATATACAGTTGATATAGAGCCTTTATTTGCTTAATCAAGTGTCCAGTGAGAAATATTTTAACCCTTTCATGACTGGGGCTTCTTGAAATTTTGCAAAAACCCTGTGCCAATGCATTCTCTTTATATATAAATGAGTCTCCCATCTAAGGAGCCTCGCATATATAAGATAATACATTGGCCTTTATCTGGACCTTGTAAGCCAGTGCATTTTCATATGCGGGATCTTTAACGCTGCACCTAAGGGAGGGGGGTCGACCCCCTCCCGTACCTACCCTCATCTCGGGCCTACGGCCCTCAGGATATGCCTTCGGCATATCATGGTCCCAAAACAGGTGTCCCCAAAAAATCCCTGGATCCATCCCTGAACAAACCTGAACTCAAACTATTTGAAGTTTTCACAGATGAAAGCTAGATAAAGCCAAACATACTTTTAAATCTTTTTGTAAACTTAAATGTCTTATGTAAATATATAAATGTTTTGCATCTTGTTATGATATGAATTGAGACCTAAATTGAAAAAAGGTTAAAACTAAAACAAACTTTTTTTGGGCGCCTGGAGTTTGGGCGCCCAAACAGTATGAAAAATGGCCTGGATAGGATATGTCCCTGTGCTAGCCACTGTGCCGGATAGCTTCACTATATTCACCCTCAGGCTCTGGGACCTCATTCTGCAAATGACAGGCACACTAAACTCAGACTTGAAGCTGGTTCATTCAAAATCTGTTTTGTTGCTTGAATCCTCCAAATGTCCAACTCCGCTTGGCAGAGCTTAAATCTACGATATCGTGTCATTTCATGATTTATATAATCAAATACATGTATGTTTATGCTGGAATTGGAACATTTGGGCACCAGCGCCCATAGCATTCCTACCATTGGCCCAGCCCCTAAACAAGTCATTGTTACTAATTACTAATTCTTCATTTTTTTTAGTGTTGGTGTATTCAAGAATGGCAGAGTAGAAATCATCGCCAACAGCCAGGGTAATAGAATCACCCCGTCATACGTGGCCTTCACAAGCGACAATGAGCGTTTGATTGGTGATGCTGCAAAGAATCAGCTGACCTCAAACACAGATAACACGGTCTTCGACGTGAAACGTTTGATTGGTAGAACATTTGACGATAAAGCTGTGCAACATGACATTAAATACTACCCATTCAAGGTCATTAACAAAAGCAACAAACCTTTTGTTCAGGTGACTGTTGCCGGAGAATTGAAGACATTTGCACCAGAAGAGATCTCAGCTATGGTCTTGGGTAAGATGAAGGAAATTGCAGAGTCTTACCTTGGAAAGAAAGTGAAGAATGCTGTTGTCACTGTCCCTGCCTACTTCAATGATGCTCAGCGTCAAGCTACTAAAGATGCCGGTGTAATTGCTGGTCTCAATGTCATGAGAATCATCAATGAGCCGTAAGTTTATTTATTAACTCATAAATTATATTAACCCTTCCACAGCCTTAATTGAGAATGTTTGGCTTCAGCAATCTGCTATGGCAACCCTTTTCCATATAGTTTGCTTCAGCAAATGGCTTCAGTATGGCTGATTTATTCTCTTAAATATGCGAGTCTTCCCATAGGGAGCCTCTTATATATCACACAGCACAATCGTTTTGATGAAACAGCGACTAAAGATTCAGCGGCCGTATTATACTAGGATATTTTATGACAAACGTTTCTGTTCCATGCTGTGCACATGGCTGTTATTTGTCTGTTCAAAGTTGTATTTTTTATGACTTCAACGCGTCTTACTGGGACATATAATTCCTGTAGAAAGATACATGTAGTTAAAGTAATTATTCACCATGTATTTTGATACCGGTAAAAATTCAAAAGAGAATGTTATTATGTAAATTTTGGCCTTATCATTCAATAACTGCTTTATGTGTAAAACTTAATTTTCTTGCACAGAACTGCCGCTGCCATTGCCTATGGTCTGGATAAGAAAGAGGGAGAAAAGAACATCCTGGTGTTTGACTTGGGTGGTGGAACCTTTGATGTCTCTCTACTGACCATTGATAATGGAGTCTTTGAGGTTGTTGCAACTAACGGAGACACTCATCTTGGTGAGTTTCAGGCCTTGAAATAGTGTCTGATATTTAGTGTCGCTATCTCCTGGGAACCTCATTCTGCTTATGCCTCAACTGCTATGGGAGACATAGGGTCAGATTGAAGTTCCCCAATTGAAGTTGGTGATGTTCACTCCATTACTCACCTCGATTATGCATCATTTTATCTTAGAACTGCGAATTAGGAGATATACAAACTGAACAGAAGAGGAAACCTAAAAACAATGTTAATTTGAAACTAGAGATATTTAGTTACCTGGCAGAAGATGAGACCTTAGCAGAATGAGGTCCCCAGAGGGTGAATTTAGTGATGCTAACCCGCTGTGTGGGGTAACAGTAGTAAATTCGCCCACTGGGGACCTCATTCTGCAAATGTTTAATGGAGTTCAGGTCGTAACAAAAATATGGTTTGGTTTGCAGACACTCCAACCTACTGGCCTCAAAAGGCATCTTCCCCAATTATTTTTTGCACATAAAGATATTTATTTGTTTTATTCACTGTTTGATGTAAGTAAACATATATTGCTGCCATTTGCAATGCATTTTGATTTCAACAATGACAAGGTTGCCGATGTGATCTAATACATACAGTAGAGTGGCATATTAAAACTCCAAAATTTGCCACTCACCCTCACTACTACACCCTGATAATAATCCACATTGATCAACACTGTAGATTTTATCTCACCCTCACTACTACACCCTGATAATAATCCACATTGATCAACACTGTAGATTTTATTCCAATTGTAGACATTGTCTACATGTCCAAATTTATTGAAATATACTCGTAGGTGACTAATAATAGTGTCAGCATGATTATTAATTTTGGAATTGAGACGGAGTGAAATTGCCATTATTATTTTCAGCATAAATCACCGTCCATCACTATTAGGCATCACAATTATTAGGCACCTGAGAGTATAAGAAAAAAACATTCTGGCGAAATCTTCCACGTAGGCATCTGTTGTGATACTTAGCAAATTATGTATACATATACATAACTTTACAAGAAATTACCGGTATGCATACATATACATAATTTTGGGGTTTCAACGCACCATGCCCATTAACTTTAAATATGCAACAAAAATTTAAAAGCCATTAAGATGTGAAGTGTGTTTATATAAAATACAAGGCCTTGAAAGGAGAATTTTCATTGACAAGGTGGTGAGGACTTTGACCAGAGTCATTGAACACTTTTGCGAAAACCCTGGGCCAGTGCATTCTCTTCTCTATGCGAGTTTCTCATTGGGAACCTAGCATTTATAAGAGAATGCACTGGCTTGTGAGATCAAGGTAAATATTGTTAGGCCAATGCATTCTCTTGTATATGCGAGGCTTCCTAACATTATTTGCCTTGAACTTGTAAACCAGTGCATTCTCTTATATATGCGAGACACCCTATCGGAGACTTGCATATCTACTAGTAAGGGAATAACCTTTAAATATCTCTTAAACCAGGTGGTGAGGACTTTGATCAGAGAGTCATTGAACACTTCGTGAAATTGTACAAGAAAAAGAAGGGCAAGGACTTGAGAAAGGACCAACGTGCCGTCCAGAAACTGAGGCGAGAAGTCGAAAAAGCAAAGAGGGCCCTGTCATCTCAGCATCAAGCCAGGATCGAGATTGAGTCGCTGTTCGATGGTGAAGATTTCTCCGAAACATTGACCAGAGCTAAGTTTGAGGAACTGAACATGGTGAGAACTTACTTATCAATTGCGAGTCAGTTGATAAAATTTAAAGCTTTATAAATATTAAATAATTATTGACGAGTAGTTTCCACCAAATGTTGAGAACTTATTATCTGAAAATCCCCCCCCCAACCAATGAATAAGAATCCTTCGGCACTTCTATTATCTTTTCGTATATCTGCTGATATATACTAGACATCCCTGCAGATGAAGAATAGACCATTCCAATGTATACTTTGTTAAATGATGGGAGAATCCATTCAGCATAGGAAGGGTTTAAGGTTTATTCAGGGTTCTTCCAGGCCTATTTTTTTTTTTATATGAATCCTCTGGCTTTTTATTTTGATTTTATGGTATACAATAACATGTTTAGAATAAAAAGTACCAACTGAGAGACATTACATTGTTTCATAATATAGATCTTTTTTTTAACCCTTTGAGTGCCAGGGGCCGATGTCATGGGCCCTAATTTACGGTCTGTAAAATCGGCCCTAAAAAAATAAAAAACATATTTTGTTTTTTTTAGATTTTTAAAAAATTATTAAAATTGTAAAAAATTGTAAAAAAAAATAATAACAAATGATGAAAAATTGTTAGGCCAATGCATTCTCTTATATATGCGAGGCGACCTATGGTCGACTCGCATATATAAGAGAATGCATTGGCACAGGGTATATGGGTTGATACAAAAATCGGACCTGGCACTCAAAGGGTTAATTAATGTATTCTATATTGTTTTGATATTACAGGGGCAGTTAATTATGATGTTAATTAGATTTTGTATTTAGAGCTGTAGATCTGGAACCCTGAATACTTTATATTTTACATCCTTTTTACACATCGTGATCATTCAATATTTCTAAATTATTATATTAATTTTATAAAATAATATGCGCGGCGAGTAATTTTTTGCAGACATACCAGCTCAGTATTAATCCTTTACCCAACAGAACGGCCCTGTGCCAATGCATTCTCTTATATATGCGAGTCGACCATAGGTCGCCTCGCATATATAAGAGAATGCATTGGCTTAACACATATTAAAAATGATAAAATTGTCAAAGAATGTAGAAAAATATTATAAAAATTGTTAAAAAATGTAAGAAAAAATGGTAAAAAGTTTTTTAGGCCAATGCATTCTCTTATATATGCGAGGCGACATATGGTCGACTCGCATATATAAGAGAATGCATTGGCACACAGGGCTGGCGATCTAGAAAATCCAGGAGGGCTATTAATAGCCCTCCTAGATATGCCTAGGAGGGCTATAGCCCTCCTCAACTTTTAAAGTTATGATTTATTTTATCTGAGTTACTACTGCCGTTAGTTTGTCTATTTTTGATGTTGTATAAGTTATAACTCCATCTAAATTAATTTTTTTTATGTGGAAACAAAGTGTCCACAGAGTTGTGAATGTCAAAATCCCCCACAGTAATTATGGTATGGTGAATATTTAACTATGTTTTATATGTTATTGAACTTATGATAATTGATATGAACAAGAAACAAAATGTAAGAGTGTTTGTACTCAACAATTTGTCAGTCAGCATCCAACCCATGCAACAGAATTCCATTTCCGATCGCAGACTGCTGCTTGCAGCAGTCAAGTCGCTATCTAGGCTATAGATTTACTGGGTGTTTGCAATTGGGGACATAGAAAATAGTTGCTGAACTTTAATAATTGAATAACAGTGTAAACTAGAATACGTGGATACATTTAGCTAATTATATTAAAATATTGTCAATCGAAGCGATAAAAGAGCTGCAAGCTAATACAATTTTCACTGATAGGAACCGGAAACGGAACGAAAGGTTGAACTCAATTGGGACAGTGACATTTGGTTCTCACTATCCACAAACATGTGTTCATTTTATCCAGTGAAATATATCGTAAGCTCAATCTTATGAAGAGAAATAATTTATTTTGGTCATAAAATGTGTGAGAATCGATCAAAAGATCAGATTTACGAAACAGTTCGTTATAATTCCCATTTGCGCACAGTCCACACACTGTACAATATAATTACGATTTTGATGCAGTATTTTACTCATTAAACACAATAAAATAACTAAATAATAAATGTCCTATCGTAGACGAGGCGGGCTATAAAAAGCCCGCCTTGGAAAATTCTAGGCGGGCTGTAGGCGGGCAGCCCGCCAGCCCGCCTTGAGATTTCCAGGCCTGGGCACGGGGCATAACTGTAACCATCACAATGTGGTCAATGAACTGGTTCCAATGATAACCATATTTGTATGGTTTTATTGAGACAGACCGAAGATATTTTAGGCTGTTGAAGCTTTATTTGGCCGTTTTGTTGGGTAAAGGGTTAATCTAATTCTTGGCCTCCATAAAGTTTTGTTGGAAAAGAGACTTTTGTTGTGTTTAATATTTGAGTATTATTTGAACATCTGTTGTTATGGACATTATTTCATATTTACAATATATTGATTGTTGTAGGATCTCTTCCGATCGACTGTGAAGCCAGTCCAAAGGGTTTTGGACGACTCTGATCTGAAGAAGGATGAAATTGACGAAATTGTGCTTGTCGGAGGTTCAACCAGAATTCCGAAAGTTCAACAACTTGTTAAAGAATGGTTCAACAATAAGGTGAGAATAGTTGTTATACCCTCATGACTGAAGTAAATTGAGGCAAGTCTGAGTTTTGTGTGCCTGTCATTTGCAGAATGAGGTCCCCAAATGGGTGAATTTAGTGATGCTATCCTTCATAGCAGGCTAGCATCACTAAATTCACCCTCTGGGGACCTCATTATGCATGGCCTCATCTTTTATGGGGGAGATAGAATCAAATTGAAGTTCCCAAATGGTGAATATTGTGATGTACACACTCACTGGGAAACTAAATTATGCAATGGCGTCTGAAAATTTGGGGATATAGAGAAATCAAACTATAAATAGAAGAAATAGAATCTATGTGAAGAAGTTTCTATAGAAATCTGATAATAAAGAAACTTTCCTGAGAAGATGATGCCTAAGCAGAATGAGGTCCCCAGAGGGTGAATTCGGTGATGCTTGCCTGCTATGCGGGATAGCATCACTAAATTCACCCATTTGGGGACCTCATTCTGCAAATGACAGACACGCTAAACTCAGGCTTGGATTACATGCGCCGATCCTCCATCTGTCAGTCCAGATATCTCAACCAAAGGCTGTCAGATCTCAATGAAATTTTGTATAGATGTTCACTATGAGGACATTCAATGGAGTGTCCAATCTACAGTTTAGTTATTCATCTTTGTTTATCTGGGAATGTTGTTTTTTTTTTTTCCTGTCGGAAGCATAGGTTGTCAGATCTCAATGATATTGGTATGGGTGTTCACTACTATGAGCCTGGAGGACATTGACATTCAGAGGGTTATAGATATGGCCACCCGAGGCTGTATGCCACTTGGGAGTATGCACAGCTTGCAGTTATTATGTCATTATAATAGTGATGGATCGGTTTCGGTTTTTAAAAAAAACCGAAGAACCGAACCGATCATAATTGAAAAAACTGGGGAAAAAGGTTCCCGATTTTAAATCCGGGCAATAAACTTTTTTATTTCTGTTTGTGGCTTTTTCCTGTGGAAAATGGAAGCGAAGCGTCTTCTAACTCAAAAACTAAACCAAATTTGTCAAACTATACTTGACTATATATATCGGAAGTTTTAAAAATGCTCATCGGATTTCCCCAACAGTTATATATAGAACATATTACTCAGAATATAAAATACGAAAAACTCAGAACGGAAATTATTGCGGAACGAAATGCGTGATTGGAATCGTATAACGGACAGTAAATCATATTATGGAATATAGTGCAGGCCTGGCAATATGGCGCGAGCGATTTTATCGCTCGCGCGTCGCCCGCGCAATTTCAATTTGGCGTGGGCGATATATCGCTCGCGCAACATTCACTACCCAACATACTTTTGCAGTCGTAATTTTGATGAGTTATCCGTTTGAAAACATATAAGGCAACACGACATCGCATCTTTGAAGCAGGAGACACATGCTATGTTAACAGTCGGCTACCACCGGTATATCTAATTAGGCCAAACCATGCTACACACCCGTCACCAGTGACAGACTGCATGACCTAACTGAACGTGCAGTGCTTCCCACAAATCATACCTTACCTACAAGGAAGTTTGATGAGCGCTGTTGACAGCGATGGGTGGGGCTACGAAGGAATCCGCCAATCGCGCAACAGTGCTCGCTGACATGTAAACAAATGATGTGAATGAAGTGACGAAAACAAAGAATAAATATCGCGATATCGTGCTATTAATTACATGAAATGAGTGATTTATACATAGCACGGATGGGTTATGAGATGATACAAACATAGAAGTGATTTAATTTATGATATGTACGGAATAATGTATGTTTTGACGCGATAGAAGTGGACGAAATTTCACAAATGTACGGAAGCCGCGAATGTACCGATGGATTATATAGATAAAAGTATGGAACAAATAAATGCATGATATGATTGATTCTGGTTAGGTAACTTGGTCACTCAGGTATAAAGGAACAAACACAAACATTATATCATGTACATGTATGTACAATATATGCATGGCATAATGATTGATTCTGGTTAACTTACAATAATATCTTGCCATGATGTCACCTCATACATGTATTATACAGTATAACAGCATGCAATATATGATATAAATATATTATAATGATTGATTGATTCTGGTTAACCATTAGGTCACTTGGATCAGGCATAAAGGAACAAACACAACAATACCATATATGCAAGACATGGTATACCATTTATAAAAGTACTTTTAAACATTAATAAGTTATACAACATTCATTGATAATTTCACAATTAATATATGATTATAAATTAATTAAATTTAAATATTATCACTTACCACATAATAAGTGCAATATGACATATGTCAGTTTACTGGTATTTCATATGTTACAACATAAATACCCCATAAAACAGAAATTGCCCCTGCAAAATATTTTAGTCCCTGCAAAGTATTTTGGCGAGGGCGAATTTTAGCCCCTGCAGATTTTTCATAAGGCCAGCACTGATAGTGGCACACATACATGTGCCGCATCTGCGTATTATTATTAAAATTATGATGTGGCTATGCCTGTTATGTACTAGGAAGGCAAACTAAAATAAATTGCGGTCAGTTTAGATGTATGCGTGGTGCAACGTTTTGAGATGCAGCACGCCGTCCTTGTCATCGTGAAAATATCGTCTTCGTGTGTATTGAATTCTGTTGCAACTTGGCATAGTTGTTCATAATGTGGAGTGGATGTGTCCCGCACAATTTTTTTTTCTTCGGGCTTGATCAAAACACTGCCCTGAATAGTGTCGTGTAGCAGACATATCATGCCCCATTGTTATTATTGACTCTAATTACGGTTACTTTGAAAGTATATACTCAAATTGTATGTATTTCAGTATAATTTCACTATCTAGTAAAAAAAAACGAAAACCGAACCGAAACCGAGGTTTTTTCTCCCAGAAAAACCGAAACCGAACCTAAAAAATCAAAACTGCCCATCACTACATTGTAACCCCCATTCTCGAGATGTGTAATATTGGTGGCCTGTTTTCGAAAAGTTGTCGAACAGACTGTCTCGGCCCAAATTGCGGATGAAGATGGATATATCATGTGGCTTTGGCATTAAATATATTGACAATCATGGGCATCAAAATTATTGCTATGAATACTTGGTGATATTTTTGAGTTATAACATGCATCCAGTTTGTTTTTAAATTCGCTATATAGCATGCTTAAGCATACCCAAAAAAAATTTCAATTTTATCGGCCCTGGCACTCTACAGACCGTAAATTATGGCCGATGAGATCGGCCCCTGGCACTGAAAGAGTTAAAGGCACAAACATTCATTCAGTATTTGAAATTTAGCCACATGTACTATTAGCTACAGTACATTAGAATTTATTCAGGTAGCTTTCTAGGTCCCATATTACGCATTGAAAGAATGAAATTGGGTATTTTCAGCTCCCTGGCATTGGGAGAGGGCCTGAATTCGACCCCAAATAGGCCCTGGATTAAACCACCTGAAAATCATTCCATCTTTACCAGCAATTGTTCAATCTTTTTACAGGAGCCAAACCGAGGTATTAACCCTGATGAAGCTGTTGCTTATGGTGCTGCTGTCCAGGCTGGCGTGCTCGGTGGCGAGGAAGATACCGGCGATCTCGTACTTCTCGATGTTAACCCTCTCACCATGGGTATCGAAACAGTCGGAGGAGTGATGACCAAACTAATCTCCAGGAACACCGTCATCCCAACGAAAAAGTCTCAGATCTTCTCAACAGCTTCTGATAATCAGCCAACCGTAACCATCCAAGTTTTCGAGGGTGAACGACCAATGACCAAAGACAATCATGTATTGGGAAAATTCGACTTGACCGGAATCCCTGCTTCTCCCCGTGGTGTGCCCCAAATTGAGGTCACCTTTGAAATTGATGTGAATGGTATTCTGAAGGTCACAGCCGAGGATAAGGGCACAGGAAACAAAAATGATATCGTCATTAAGAACGACAACAACAGGCTCTCACCTGAGGATATCGAGAGAATGATTAATGATGCTGAGAAATACGCTGATGAGGACAAACAGGTCAAGGAAAATGTCGAGGCCAAGAACGAGTTGGAAAGTTTTGCTCATTCGCTGAAAAATCAGATTAATGACAAAGAAAAATTGGGAGCAAAACTGAGTACTGAGGATAAAGAAAAAATAGAAGAAATTGTTGATGAGAAAATAAAATGGTTGGATAGCAATCCAAGTGCGAACACCGAAGAGCTCAAAGCTCAGAAGAAAGCGCTGGAAGATGTTGTTCAGCCAATAATGAGCAAACTTTACCAGGATGCTGGTGGTGCGCCGCCCCCTGGTGGTGAGGGTGGCGAAGGTGGCGACGAGGAAGCAGAGCGAGACGAGTTGTAATGACAGTGATTTCTAGTTGCCCGTTTATCCAATTTGGTTATTTGAAATTCCTCATCAATCACCCATCTCTTGAACTATCACCAACTTCACCATTCGTCTGCCTTGAAACTGCTGAAGATTTCAGATTCTGGATAAAAAAAATTGTTTACTGGAACATGACCAACTATCATTCCAGTTTGAAGTAACAGTATTATGATGTTTAGAAAAAAAAAATCACGATATGAGAACGAAATGGGCTAAAATTTTCAGTTACACTTTTTGAGAGCTTATGAATCTCTATTAAATTGGACACTAACTTACAAGTTCCAAGCACAAAAACAACAATTGAAGTTAAAACTTATTGAGTACTCATTACACCATTTTGTGTACATTAGCTTATCTATAAGTATTCATCAATTTTGAGTAATATTATGTTGGCTTGTGAAATTCTTTTTAACTGTTTGAGTATTCATAATACAGTAATGCTCTAATTAATCGACTTCTTAACCACAGCAGAATTATGGGTAACTTTTCAGGATTTAGTCGGAAATATGGCTTGTTGCCATTCATCGGAAAGCTCTCCCCGAGAGCTTTCCGATGAATGGCAACAAGCCATATTTCCGACTAAATCCTGAAAAGTTACCCATAATTATGCTGTGGTTAAGAAGTCGATTAATTAGGGCATTACTGTACCTAAGACTTGAACACACCTTGTATGTGGACAAGAGTTCATTTTTCACATAATTACATTAACATTATAATTATTATAAGTTAATATTCAGCCTCAAGTTGAACTCTTGACATTTTTATTTTTGGGCAACACCTCAAGTAGAGACAGGGCTTTAATGTAAACAAGCATTCTCCCTACCGATTTAATGTAAACAAGCATTCTCCCTACCGATTTAATGTAAACAAGCATTCTCCCTACCGATTTAATGTAAACAAGCATTCTCCCTACCGATTTCACTAGCTGGTTCACATCAAAGGCAACTTGTTGTACACCTGGAATTTGCTGGAAAGTCTTCATACCCAAGATAAAATTATCTAAAGTTTGATGGATGGCTGAATATTAGCTATATCATTTGGTGCAGAGATTTTCTATTTGTTAGATAGAATTTGAGTTAGTGCGATTTATAGTTTGAGAAACTGATATTTTTCTCGTACTGCCTCATTCTCTTGACTTAGTTTTATTGTATTTTTTCATTACAAATGCCCTTTCTTATGCAGAACCTTGCAACATTTTCTAGAGTTGAAATCATGTTATTTTGATTTTTTACCCTTTTCTATATACTATTCAATGATGAGGTAGTATAGAACGGGTTAGAGCAGGGTTTTAGCCATGAGATTAGGGAAGGGGCCTTTTTTTTAATTAAATTGGGATACATAAGATCCATGTTCTGACAAGTCTGGAAGTGTAACTAGACACTACACTTCTCAAACATAATTGTTGCATTTTCAGAATTAATTCCAATTTAATTGAAGACAAACCTTAAATTTTAGGAGTTATTAAAGGCACAAACATTCATTGATTGTTTGAAATTTAGCCACATGTAGAACTATTAGCTACATTATTACTTAGTAAGGTAGCTTTCTAGTTGGTCCCATATTACACATTGAAAGAGAAATTGGGAATTTTATCAACTCCCTAGTGAGAGCTTTCCGATAAATGGCAACAAGCCATATTTCCGACTAAATCCTGAAAAGTTACCCATAATTCTGCTGTGGTTAACAAGTCGATTATTTAGAGCATTACTGTAGGCCCTGATATGTATACAAGAAGCCCTTTAATATATATATATACCATTTCAATGAAAATGCGTAGATATATGTAACATGTAATTTCAATTTTATCAGCAAAGCATTTTGTCTTTCTGAAGGCCAGTGTAAAAATATGTGGAAGTTATTATACATAGAACAGAATATCATGTTGAAAGGAATGGGCTTAAAATAAAAGGTTGTGGATATTGTGAACATGGTCTAGTTATATTGCAGACATTAAATTCAAAATTATTGTACTTTTTTTAACCCAAAAAAAAGTTGGCTACATATAAACAGATTTTTTTTTTTTTTTTATCAAATCCTGTTGAAATGCAGTGAATATCTCATGATTGAGTTATTGAATTACATCCCCAATTCATTAGTATTTGAAGCCGACAAATTTCAGGCTGGCAGAATATGTAGATCTTTTGAAATTTGTTAATTTATTCGTTAAGATTTGTATACCATATTTCTTCACATTGTTGAACTTTGTATGAATCCGAACATTGTTTAGTCTCAGTAAACTAGAACTCCCAGATATTAAGCTCTGTATGGCAGCATGAAAACAACCCATTTGCTTGTGCCATTTGATCTGTAGTTTTATCCCAGATGATTTGAGTTTCTGATCTTGGATCAAGCTAACCAATATTAGACTGGATATTAAATTAGAAATAAAGTTTCTATAAAAATGGAAATTCAGACTCGATGTCTTTTTTTTCATTTATATGGAAACTCTCAACATATATAGTGATGTGGAGTTACACTGCATTACATTTAGTTAAACAGCAGTTTTAGAATGTATATAATTCTAGGTTCATTTCAAATGGAAGTTCATGTTTACTGAGACACTTAATCCATGTCATTTCACACCATCTTTTTGTGTGGTAAAAGGATTGTGAGCAAATTTGTCTTGTGTCAACTTAAAAGTGCGTATATATGTTTATGTGAAGAATTTTGAGAGTTTATTTCATTGTATGAGATGTATGAATTGTTTGAATGTTGTTGAATAAAGAGTATTTCTTTATTTTTGGTGCTGTTATGGTTCCCTGAAAACGTTTTATTTCAAATTTAAGGTCATTCTGATCATTTCTGATAGATTTATCCCCTTTTTAGCTCAACTTTACTTTGTAAAGTTTGAGCTATTGCCATGGCTTGGTATCCGTCGTGCGTGTGTGCGTGATTCGTCAACAATTTCCTTTAGCACGGGCTACAGTTCGTACCTTTGGTCCGATTATTATGAAATTTGTCATGGATGTTGAAATTGACATGTAGATGGGAACGAGTCATTTTGGGGTCATTTGGCCGAAAAACATGGCCGCCAGTGGCCATTTTGGATTTCAAATTTCAACCCATTAGCACGGGCTACAGGCCGTACTGTTTGTCTTATTGTCATGAAATTTGTCATGGATGTTAATATTGTCATGTAGATGGGAACGAGTAATTTTGGGGTCATTCGGCCAAAAAACATAGCCGCCAGCAGCCATCTTGGATTTTACTCTTTGTATGACTAAATTCTTTAGCACGGGCTGCAGGTCGTACCTTTAGTCTGATCATCATATAATTTGTCATGGATATTAACAATGACATGTAGATGGGAACGAGTAATTTTGGGGTCATTCGGCCAAAAAACATGGTTGCCAGCAGCCATCTTGGATTTTACTCTTTGTATGACTAAATCCTTTAGCACGGGCTACAGGTTGTACCTTTATTCTGATCATCATAAAATTTGTCATGGCTGTTGAAATTGGAATGTAGATGGGACGAGTCATTTTGGGGTCATTCGGACAAAAAACATGGCCGCCAGTGGCCATCTTGGATTTCAAAATTTAATCCATTAGCATGGGCCACAGGTTGTACTGTTCGTCTGATCATCATGAAATTTGTCATGGATGTTAATATTGACATGTAGATGGGAACGAGTAATTTTGGGGTCATTTGGCCAAAAAACATGGCCGCCAGCAGCCATCTTGGATTTTACTCTTTGTATGACTAAATTCTTTAGCATGAGCTACAGGTAATACCTTTAGTCTGATGGTCATAAAATTTGTCATGGATGTTAACGATGACATGTAGATGGGAACGACTCATTTTGGGGTCATTCGTCCGAAAACATGGCCACCAGCAGCCATCTTGGATTTTACTTTTCTCTTCATGTCTATAAACTAGTATTAGACATTCAACTTTCCACATTCCTAATCGCTCCATTGACTGTAATACATTAAATTATTCCCTTTCCAAGTTGAGCTACAGTGTCATTGACACTTTCAATTCAACTTACAATTTGTTGATAGATTTAATCTTTGGGTGATAACTTTTGATATTATATGAAAGTTAAAGGGGGAGTGTACACTAAATCTGCCCATTTTTGAGACCATATCCTTTTATACTCAACAGAATATATGCAACAAATGAATCAATTTGAGCCAAGGATTAGTGCAAAATACACTCATGTGCTCTAGCAGGTTGCCAACAACATGGTAGTTATAAATTCATTTTCATTATAATTATTATGTTATTGGCATTCATAGAGCACATGAGTGTATTTTGCTCTAATCCATGGCTCAAATTAATTTTTTGCATATATTCTGTTGAGTATAAAAGGAGATGGTCCCGGAGATGGTCCCATAAATGGCCGGATTTAGGGTACAGTCCCTCTTTATCTGATTTCTTTCAAATTTGGTATGTGTAATAATAACATGAAATACAAATCAAGTCTGATTTGGAGTTGCATGTTTATTCTAATGGAGTTATGCCCCCCCTTTTGGATTAACCATTTCATAACTGGAGCTTCCTGAAATTTTGCGAAAACCATGTCTCTGCCAATGCATTTTTATAGGGAGCCTCGCATATAACAATATTCACCTTGACCTTGTAAGCCATTGTATTCTCTTATATATGCAAGGCTCCCTATGGGAGACTAGCATATATAAGAACATGCACAGGGTCTTTTGTACTGCACCAGCGCAGCTCCCGCCATGAAAGGGTAAAAAAAATTGCTGTTCATAGCAATGTCTGAAACCCAGTCATAGTTGGCTCTGAAATGGCAGCAAGATGTTTCGCATCTGAGAAAGTATTACTTTGCATAGTTTGAGCTATTGCCATGTCTTGGTATCCGTCGTGTGTGTGTGCATGATTCGTCAACAATTTCCTTTAGCACTGGCTACAGGTCGTACCTTTTGTCTGATCATATAAAATTTGTCATAGCTGTTGACATTTGACATGTAGATGGGAACGAGTCATTTTGGGGTCATTCGAAAAAAAACATGGCCTCCAGTGGCCATCTTGGATTTCAAAATTAAATCCATTAGCATGGGTTACAGGTCCTACTGTTTGTCTGATCATCATGAAATTTGTCATGGATGTTAATATTGACATGTAGATGGGAACGAGTCATTTGGCCAAAAAACATGGCCGTCAGCAGCCATCTTGTATTTTACTCTTTGCATGACTAAATCCTTTGGCACGGGCTGCAGGTCATACCTTTGGTCGGATCATTATGAAATTTGTCATGGGCGTTGACATGTAGGTGGGAATGAGTCATTTTGGGTTCAATCGGCAAAAAACATGGCTGCCAGTGGCCATCTTGGATGTCAAAATTCAATCCATTAGCATGGGCTACAGACGGGAGTGTTCGTCTGATCATCATGAAATTTGTCGTGGAAGTTAATATTGACATGTAGATGGGAACGAGTCATTTTGGGGTCATTCGGCCAAAAAACATTGCTGCCGGCAGCCATCTTGGATTTTACTCTTTGTATGACTAAATCCTTTGACGCAGGCTATCTGTCGGATCATAATGAAATTTGTCATGGATGTTAACATTGACATGTAAATGGGAACGAGTCATTTTGGGGTCATTTGGCAAAAAAAACATGGCTGCCAGTGGCCATCTTGGATTTCAAAATTCAATCCATTAATACGGGCTACAGGCCATACTGTTTGTCTGATCACCATGAAATTTGTCATTTATGTTAATATTGACATGTTGATGGGAACGTGTCATTTGGGGTCATTCGGCCAAAAAACATGGCCGCCAGCAGCCATCTTGGATTTTACTCTTTGGCATGGGCTACAGGTCATACCTTTGGTCGGATCATTATGAAATTTGTCATGGCTGTTGACATGTAGATAGGATTTTGTTGATGGGAACGTGTCAGTTGGGGTCATTCGGCAAAAAGACATGGCCGCTGGTCACTATCTTTGATTTTACTCTTTGCATGACTAAATCCTTTGGCATGAGCTACAGGTCGTAGCTTTGGTCCGATCATTATGAAATTTGTCATGGCTGTTAACATTGACATGTAGATGGCAGCGAGTCATTTTGGGGTCATTCGGCCAAAAAACATGGCCGCCAGCGGCCATCTTGGATTTTACTCTTGCATGACTAAATCCTTTGGCACACCCTTCAGTCCACTCCCCTCAGCCGATCATCACCAAACTTCATATTAATCTTTATATTGATCTAGTAGATGGAAGCTATCAAATGTTTTCGAATTTCATTGGAAAACAGCCGCCAGCAATCATCTTGGATTTTACTTTATATATATCTCTTCATGTTGATAATCTAGTATTACTTAGACATTTCAACTTTCCGCATTCCTAATCGCTCCATTGACTGTAACACATGAAATTATTCCCTTTCCATGTTGAGCTACAGTGTCATTGACACTTTCATATATAAATAAAACTGAGTAGATATACTTGTTCAAGTGACTTCCGGTCACCATGTTCGAGGTTCTGTTCGATTAGATTTTCACAGTATCCAAGATGAGTTGCAGGGATAGCTCATTGTCTATTAGCTTGGTGATGAATTTGGAAAACATAGAAAAAACAAATGTTGTAATTGCCAGGCACGATCGCTTGCAGCTATTTTCTAGCAAATTAGGCTTCGGAATTTGTCTTCAAATGGGCAGTGGGTGTATTTGGGAATCCCTCCCCAACAAAGACCCTCGAACCAGGTCCCTGATTGTCAGCATACGATCCTTTATTTTGTGTACCTCCGCTGGTGTGCCGACTGAACCTCACACGGGCCTGTCATTAAGAAGACGCATGTAACAAAACATAAAATATATATAAAAACAAAATTAAAAATGAGCGCGCCACTTTAACAAACACGTCTCTTTTTGATGTGAAGCATTAGTAACGCCTCTCCCACCGGTGTGTACTGTTCTACATATTTTATAAAGCTGTGGTTCGCTGGGCATTTTATAAATAGATAATGGTTTTTTCCGGTTGTGACAATTCGCAGTAGGTCGCTATTTGCGGACTATTTGCGGAGATCCCCGAATTCGCGGACGTCCCCGTTAATTAGGGAACGGGTGCGTATATGTCAATTGATATACGTATTTAAAACAAATAACGACACGATCATCATAACAGTGGTTTGTTCTATCAATCATATCATAATCATCATCATTGATCATCATCACCATCATCATAATACCGTATAAAATACGGAACAAGTCTTGTGACTTTTCGTCCCAATAACATTATTTGCAATGCTTGTTTACAAATATATGTATCGTCATTCGATATTTACTTGTGAGTCACTTGAACATATTACTTGTCGTCGAACTCGTATTTTATATACTAGAAGAATGGGTCTATGTAACTATATTTTGAATTGATCGAGTGTTGGAGCCCCAACAGCGAAGTCTGGCAGAGAGTTCCAGCTATTTACCACCCTCTGCGTGAAGAAATATTTTCCTATGGTCTTGTTAACAATGGGCATCTGTAGCTTTTTATCTTAGCTTTAGCATCTTGTTCTTCCTGATGAATGTCACAGGCATTGATATTGTAATGACCATTCAACAGTTTATATACCTCGATTAGATCTCCTCTAAATATTCGACATTTTAAAGACATCAGATTGAGTCTTATCATTCGGTCTCGGTAGCATAGAGTTTTGATTTTACGGACTAGTTTCGTTGCTTTTCTTTGTATTTCTCTAACACAATGCTTTGATATTTGTGATGTGGACTCAATGCAGAGTTACAGTATTCGATGACCATGCTTATGTAGAGCGATTAGAAAGTGTCGATGTCCAAGTTCTTGACAGTTCTGTTGACTATGCCGATGATTTGAGAAGCTTTATTGTTTTAGGATATTGTAGGAAGGCTAATCTGGCCGTGTAAAATTGAGCTATAGCGATGGGATTTCTCGCAGGACAACACATTTCGGGTTTTCGTGGGGTGTGTATTCGCTGGGTGTCTTATAGTTGCAGTATGTTACTATTATGACCGCGTTAATTGCTTTCGATGTTTAGGTATGAACAGAGGCTGGGCCATGCACTCTTGGCGGGATCACAATGCCTCCGATTTTGGATCCGAATTTAGAAGCTTTCTGGTGTGGTGAATGAGAAACCTGCAGTAATAAGCCGTAGTTTTTTGTAATAATTTGAAGGATTAGTTGTTTTAACGGAATTCTGAGGCGGTGCATTCATGTAACCAATATATTTTATATTATAATTTATATTTATGGCTAATAATATGATCTTGAGGGAGGGCGTTATACCATTTATGATTATGGTTTTCTTGTATCAATTGCGTTGTTAAAGTATTCAAAAACTAGACTTATTCTTTGGCGAGGTCGGTAGCAATTTTGATCTTGCACGATAACTCAAACAAACTTTGACCGATTTCAACGATATTCGGTATATGGGTGCATGGGATCACGTCTAGGTGGGAGCTTTCGAATTTTAACGATTTTAGATGAAAAACATGGACCGCCGGCAGCCATCTTGGATTTTACGCTTTGAATGACTAAATAAGTTAGCACACCATACAGAGCATATCCCTCATCCGATCATCACCAAACTTCATGTGGATCCTCGGGTTGACCTCCAGATGAGGGCTTACCATTTTTTTTTCGAATTCTGTTAAAATCTTGACTGCCAGCGGCCATCTTGGATTTTACTCTATGTGTGACTAAATCCTTTAGCACACCTTACATGTCACATTTCTCATCGAATCGTCACCAAACGGGATCATAAGGGGTGACCTCCCGAAATAAAAAAATAAAAAACATGGCTGCCAATAATTCTTTTGCGACAGATCCACTCTTTCAGACCAAAAAAACACTCGATGAGCGCCATCTTCCGATGCGCACCCCTTGTATAATTTACTCCTGTGCTTGAAGTGACCCAAGGCACTTGCTGTGTGTAAATGTGCAAACTACATAAAAGTCTAAAAACATGGTGAAATAGACCTTGCAGCACGCATATATATATCTGAAAAATATTCTAAAAATTTGCAGCCATGTTTAGTATCACCTATCCGAATTTCATTGAAAAACATGGCAGCATTATGATTTTACTCTTTTCATGACCAAATTCTTCGGCACACCTTACATGCCACATCCCTCATCCGATCGTCGCCAAACCTAATAATGGTTCTTCGGGGCGACTTCCAGATGGGAGCTGTCCAATTTTTCTTAATATCATTGAAAAACGTTGCCATCTTGGATTTTACTCTTTGCATGACTGAATCCTTCGGCACACCCTACATACCACATCCCTCATCCGATCGTCACCAAACTTCATAATGGTTCTTTGGGGTGACTTACAGATGGGAGCTGGCCATTTTTCGAAATTGGTTAAATAACTAGCCGCCAGCAGCCATCTTTGATTTCACATTTGAATCCATCGGCACACCCTGCAGCCCACGTTCATCGTCCGTCCATAGACACTTTATGCATGGTGCGAAAACTCAAACATTTTGGTATGTGAGTTGCTCAGCCCAAAATTCAGATCGAGTTCGAACATCGGGTTAACTCGATTTATTTTAAAGGAGTTATGGCCCTTTTTCGAAAAAAAATGATTTTTTTTAGATTGAACTCCTTGCTCAATTTAACAAAAAACCTATTTAAACTAGAGCTGGTGTCACACTTTCCAAGTGATCAAACGGGGGGGTGGGACTCCCACCTACCCACCCCTTCTCAGTTACAGTCCACTCCCCCTCCCTACCATTCTCCTTCCTCCTACATCAATCACAAATTCTTGTCAAAGTTATACCGTATCTCCTTCTCGCTTTGAGAACAATACCTACAATTAATTACATGACCAAATTCTATGTCAGATTTGATGTTGTCTGCCATTCGAATAAACAAAAGTTCCACAGAGTATGGATACTATTATTTGTCTATGGGTGTTCTGTTAACTACTCCACCACTTGGCCAGGTGAATTTATTTAACTAGAAAAATTGTGCTCTTCTGTAGCATGTAGGTCCTTTTGGATGCTTCGACTTGCATTGGATCAAACGGGACCCAGATTGGAGATTTAACACCTTTTACCCATTCCATATCTTCTAACCCTTTCCGTTATTAAGTATTTCGTCAGGCCGTCGATGAGTTTTAAGAGGACTGTATGATTGTTTCGACTAATTCGGATGTGATCCCCATGATGTGGCAAATGATTGGTCGAGATGAATTGTATATAAGATTTGATTTATGTATAAGAATTTTACATTTGATAGGATGGCATTTGTTTGTCTCAGATTTGATTTTGACCCTATGAAACTTAATTTATAACTGCGTCGTGTTATTCATTTCTGGTGAATATTTCAAAATCACTATGGAGGTTTGTAACTTTGTATCCGAATGTTTCTTGGTCACTATATGAAGGTATTTCCGAATGTTTCTGTTTCACTATATATGAAGGTGTATATCCAAATGTTTCTGTTTCACTATATATGAAGGTATATGTCCGAATGTTTCTGTTTCACTCTATATGAAGGTATATCCGAATGTTTCTGTTTCACTATATATGAATGTATATCCGAAAGTTTCTGGTACATCCAATGTAGATTTCTCTTAATCCATTGAATATGTATATATATATATACGAATGAATGTCACGTAACGATCGTTGATGTATGTAGCGACGATTTCTTTTAATCCATTGAATAACATATACGTATATGAATGAATGTCACGTCATGATTTCTTGAACTAATGTTCCACACTATTCCTTTCTAAATTCCTTTGATATTTACTGTATATCTATAGGATTGAATTCCTATATATATGGATTTCTCTCGATGAAGGGTCCATGTATATTACACCTAATGGCTATTCCCATATGTGTTTACCACGCCGGAGCTCCCGAAGCAGTGATACGGGAACAGACATGTCTCTGAGTTTTGTATACTAGAGATGGAATGTCTGAGAAAGTTCTGTGAACTCTTTTCTCACGGCAATGAGTGTATCTCAAAATCTCACTTCAAGATAAATTATCGGTCAGTTTCAAATCTCAGAGTAATGCCTTAACATTAAGTAACTATATTATTTTGATATGTCACATGGCCATTTGCAACAACATGAATAGAACTGCTTACACTATGATGGTGGTGACAGGCTTTATATATGTTATATTAACCCGTCTCTTTTGATCCATAAATTCCAATTAACCCTTCTCTGTTGACCCATAAATTCAAATAATTTCGTTATTATGAACATTTGTGTGCACTACTTTAGTACATAATAGTATACTCTATAATTCCACATAAAAACTCAAAATTATAATTTCTATCTTAGAAATTTACTATCGCCAATGGATGGGTTAAACATCTGCCAATCGTGATCGGCCTCTCGTTTTATTGAAGAAATGTTTGAAAAGGAAATAAGTTCATTTACACAATACAATTCATTTACTGAAACTTTTTGACTTCCCTTCTTTATCATACTATTGACCGCTGAGCATAAATGATTAATGCCTCCCCAAGTTGAGCAACAGTGTCGTTAACACTTTATTGTGCTTGTTGATTATAGTTATGTTATTTTGCCCGAACCCACTTCGAAGGCATCAAGTCCCTGTCAAATAAGAACTATGTAAGTGGGGGTAATTCAGTCTAACCAAATTGGTAGATTGGTGTAACCGGTGGGGGTGTTATGACAAACAATTTCAACTCTAATAAATACTGGATCCATTTTATGTCAAATAATACATTTTTGGATATCAACAGGAACATTGATCTGCTATGGTTTTGCCACGGTTCACACTGCATCTTTGAATATCTGAAGAAAATCAAACTAAAGGTCGTTCATATCCGGAAACATAACTATAAATGAATATCACGTGTCCTTATTTAATTGCCAGGCCTTCGTTACAATAGTGACATCAGTTATAACCGCCATAAACAGAAAGAATAGTAAACTATAGACACACTTTGTACTTATGTCGATCCCAAATATCGCGTAAATAGTATACGTTATTGTCAGGTTTGTACGACGTGCTATAGTAAACAAAAGTCACGATGTTATGCTACAGTACAGTATACATAAAGAGTATTCGATAAACAAAACACTCAACACCTGGCAGTCCATAATGGAACTTTGGTCAAAAATTGCTACCAATTTGTTTACAAGATACTGTCAGATATATAGCGTTCGCTATAATCCTCACCACTCAAAATTTCAACGTTGAATGTGTCACCGTGAATCACGGTGTTGGGTGTTTTGCTTATCACCCACTCTTTACGTGCTGTATATAAACAAAAGCTCGCTCATACAAATTGTGTTTTGTGGAAATATCGCTCTCATACTATCATTATACTGCTATATATTACTGTATATATGACCCGCCATATCAAATCCAGTCTTAAGTCGGGATTTTTTTTACCCTGTGCCAATGCATTCTCTTATATATGCGGGTCGACCATAGGTCGCCTCGCATATATAAGAGAATGCATTGGCCTAACAATTTTTTACAATTTTATGAATTTTTTCTTGTATTCTTTAACAATTTAATAATTTCACCCATACAGAGCCCCAGACAAACATGAGCAGACGACACTCTTCTATATGCTTCTATATATGTGTGGGGCTCCCTGCAGGGTAATGGATGTTTTTTATTTTATGTCCTAAAATTGTAAGAAACATTTATTTTAAAAAATGATAAAAAATTGTTAGGCCAATGCATTCTCTTATATATGCGAGGCGACCTATGGTCGACTCGCATATATAAGAGAATGCATTGGCACAGGGTAAAAAAAATCCCGACTTACGACTGGATTTGATATGGCGGGTCATATATATTCTTGAGGATATTCTCATAATTTGGAAACTGTTATTTCTAAATAATAACCAATGACGAAGGCCATCCGTGCCTTTAAACATACGGATGCTGATAAATAAATTAAGAAATGGCCATTAAATAAACAAATTTAACACGTTTATATCAGTGTTTATATGGTCAATTATCGACTGGATCGAGGGCGCAAACATTAAGTATAGTAGGCCTTTAACACCAATTGGAGAAAATCTTCGTTTCGCGGGTGTATTTATATGATATAAACACATATGCAGTATCTATATAACTAACCTTATCAATTATTGAACTAAAATTCCCCATAGCCTTCAACAGGGTGGAATGTCTTGGATGGGGTGGGATTTGCGCCATCTAGCTCCGAGTCATCTGTAGTTGTAATTGTAAAGCGATTATACTAACGCTGAATTATGAGTCACTCTCACCAAACATAGTGCTCGAGGGTACACAGGGTTTGGAAATGTGCTGAAGGGTACACAGGATTTGTGATCGGTACTAATGCAGTTACGTTAACTATGTTTCTGAAAGTGGCGACCATCATCAGTTCGTTTTCAGTTCATTTTAATTGTCCTTGAAACATATACTAATATAATATATATATACAATTATTCTCTAACAGAAATCATGGCAGAATCGAAGACTAAAAGTCATTAGAACGAGATTTCAAAACCTGTGTACCCTTCAGCACATTTTCAAAACATGGCTAATCCTTTTGTGGTGTGCCCTTCTAATGAAGCAATCTTGCTATCATTTTATTGTTCGGTGATTGGTTTATTGTTGTATGATAAACAACAAAAGAGATGCGAGTATAATTATTATCAAAATGCTTTCCTAAGTTTCCTATCAATATCAAAAGTCGTTCAAACCTGGAGTGTCGAAACACTTGATAATATTTAATTTTGCAGAAAATGGTACTATCAGGAATATTTTCATTTGGCAAATTATTTGGCTAAAGTAAATTTCGGTCCAGTTCTTAGATATTATATGTGTTCCTTAATACTGTACTTCACTGTAGGTGAAGGTCCCAACTCGAAATATCACGATGTAAGTGACTTTGTGAGCGATTTCTCCAGGGTAATGAATTCAATGGGTTTTTTTTTTGGTTGCGATATCGGTTCACTAAAGTCACTAAAAAGCATGCAATTTCGAGCTGGGACCACACCATATGTACAAAACTTGGGAACTGTTCAATGTTCTGACCCCTTCTGACAGGGAACTTTATAACAGTGATCAATGAATAAACATGGCAGGGAATATATTTCTTTGTTTATATTTGTTCCTCAATAATCTACCTCAAAGTATATTCCCCGCGTTATGTTTACGACTTTATAAGGTTCCCTGTCAAAACTTCAAAAAGTTCCAAGGTTTTGTACTGGTGGAATATATGATCTCTACGGGCGTTAGGAAGAGTAGAGATTCATGACATGATCTAGGAACTCCCAACTAGACATCTACCCATATCCCTGAATACACGGATGGGGACAGTATAAAATATATATAAAGGAAGCAATGATAATTAATATAACTAGACCATGAAGTACATGAACCATATATATGACGACATGAACCATATATATGACGACATGAACCATATATATGACGACATGAACCATATATATGACGACAGAGGTAGATGTATAGGCCTATAGTTAAGATCACACGGAAGTGGACACGGCTAAAATCAAACAAGAGGGAAGCGGTAACGTTCAATGATTTGATAAATTATTACCGCATCCTCATACATCTAGCTTCGGTCACAGGGGCCTGTAACGCGCTCCGCTGTCCGCCCCCTTTTGCGCTGCCCATATACGCCGCTTCTAGATACGCACCTGCTTCACGTCCTATTATACTACCATTAACGTGAAGCAGGCGCGTATATAGAAGCGGCGTATATGGGCAGCGCTCTGTTGAGATGGGGACCCTCTGTTCGGATTGAGTACCGTTAAACACACCTCAACCATTTAATATATGTTCCTAAAATACACATAATCTCCTTCACTCGTAATTACAATAAGTATTGCAACAAATATCCATCACATCCACTTCATGGGTTGCATTGAACTTCTACAGAAGCTATTGTTACGTTTGGAGCGACGGTATATATATCACATTAAAGGCCCACTTAAAGGTACTCAATCCGTAAAGAGGGTCCCCATCTCAACAGATTCCAACAACAACAATCCGATCAGAGGGTCCTATATTACTATTTCTTTGGCTTTGGGGGTAAACTATATTTGATTCGAGTCGAGGAACACATCAAACAAAGCTCAGAGTTATTAGATATTGATTTTTGAAATTTGTTATGTTCTCGAGATGAGTACTAATAATTGCCGTCAATTTCGTATCCTGCTCGAGATTTATACACCAAAACTCTATTCAAACAGACAAGGATGGATAACTCTAAAATCAAGTGGTAATAATAACGCAATCTTGTCTGAGATCTGGGCCAGAAAGTATTCCCGATAATGAAAAATAATAGATTTCTAAAATCGATATCTAACAAATCTGAGCTTTGATGGGTGACTTCCTCGACTCGAATCAAATATTTTTGACCCCGAAGCCATTGAAATAGTAATTTAGAGGAGTTTTATCGGATTGAGTACCTTTATTAATTGGAAGAGGAACCAAACAAAATATATATACTAGCAGGTGGACCCGACTTCGTCCGGGCTGTTTGCCCTCCGCTTTTCGGCTAATTGCGCGATTTGACCTCGAATTGATCATTTTGAAGGTCAAGGTCAGGTAGGGTCACGATTTGACCCGTCCAAAACACTGCCCGGACAAAATACCCGACAAAAGTACCCGTCGAAATCCATCCGGTTTTACCCGATTTGACCTCGAATTGATCATTTTGAAGGTCAAGGTCAAGTCGGGGTCACGATTTGACCAGTCCAAAACACTCAGTGGACAAAAGTAACCCCACGTATAAAATTTCGTCGAAATCCCATCAAAATTCGCGATTTGACCTTGAATTGACCAGATTTCAAGGTCAAGGTCGCGTCGCACGGGCAAACGAATAGGCTTACGACACTCCCCATACGAAAGTATCCCTAGACACTAATTGTCATCGAAATCCCGTGATACTCTGGCGTTCGACCTTGAAATGACCCGATTGCAAGGTCAAGGTCACGTCGCACGGGCAAATTAATAGGCACATGTCACTCCCCGACCGAAAGTACCCCCACATACCATGTTTCATCGAAATCGGCTCGGCAGTTTTCGAGTCCATCGCGAACACACAGACAGACAGACAGACAGACACACACACACACACACACACACACACCCTCACCCCCCCCCACACACAGAGACATATTTCCCAAAATATATAATAGATTCCACCAGAATACGGAACAGCTGTGGCCTATATATGAGTGACCACCATTGACCACCAAGTATTAGATATTCTCAAATTCATTTCAAGACTTTCCCCTGTTGTCAACCCAGAATGCACCATAATTCAAATTAAGAGATTGAGTTATTCCCCTTCCATTGAAAATAATAGACTTTATAGTACAGTTCGGATCAAAATTAAGCACAGAACACACATCGATATACCTCAACAAAAACAGCTTGTTCCCAGTTTATTCGACCGGATCAGTTGATAATACAATGTTTTGGAGCTTCCTCTTTCAAATGGTATATAATATGGAATATGTTGTATAAAATGTGATCTGGCGATTCGAAAATAATAAGTGGGCCTTTGAGCTGCTTTCACATAAATGCTTTTAATTCATGCGTTTTATGGACGCATTAGGCGTACATAAGACACATTGTTTTGAACAGCAGAATCATGCACTTGACCATTCACACAACTGCCTAAAAAGACGTCCTCTTTTAGACCGGCCCCCAGATGAGCGTAGTATCACACGGAAGGGTAGACATTTTGACGCTATCTCCAATTATCCTTGCCCCATGGGGGTTCCAAAACACTGTGGTATCCAGGGCGGAGCTTTTTAGTGTTTTTGACTCGCAAATTTCAGTATAATCAGGAAAACCAATAAACAAGACAAATGTAGAATAAAATATACTTGAATATCAGATATTTATTCTATCTGGCTTGCTTAACATTAATGATGTGCAATAAATGATATTCTCCAACAATTTTTGTGAAAAATTCACGAAAATGCCCAAAAAAATGCATAAATTGCAGTGCTTTTTAAAAAAAGTTTTCCAGAAGATTTTCCATAAAATTTTCATTTTTTGGTATAAAGCTCTCAATGGTGCATCAAATTTTTCAGCTTTATATATCTGATTCATTGATGTCAACATCACAACCACTGATATCCAAAAAGCCGAGATATTTTCAAAAACTTAATCCTCCCCCCTAAAACTGATTTTATATCTGAAAATACCTGTCAAGTCAGAATAGCCCGTTTTGGTTCCGTTTTGTTAACCAATTCAGAGTCTTATCATATATCATGGAATTAGAATGTATCTGAGGAGGTTTATGTTATGGGAGAGTCTATTTTGTTTAAATATTTGATTTTTTGGGGTAAATTAGTTAAAATTTTCATTATTTTTAAGTGAAAAAATTCTGAAAAATTCCCATGACTTTGTCAGTTTTATGGATACAGTTGCAAAATATGCACCTTAATATGCATAAATTCATCCCCAGTACCAGACATGAAATTATATAATCATGTACCAGACCAGAAATAAGAAATAAAGTCAAACTTAACCCAACCCCAAGTTTTATTAATGCTTTCAATTGTATGCCATATGCTACTCAACTCAAAGGTTATTCAGACTATTGGATATAATTCAAACCATATATTGCAATAGTACTACCCACGGATTATGCATATCATCTTCATAAAATGTGATGGTATCAGTCAATATAATTTCTATGCAACATCGCAGGGAAGATTGGTTCAAACAACTCAGGTTGCCTATATATTCCATAAAATTTTCATTTTTTGGTATAAAGCTCTCAATGGTGCATCAAATTTTTCAGCTTTATATATCTGATTCATTGATATCAACATCACAACCACTGATATCCAAAAAGCCGAGATATTTTCAAAAACTTAACCCTCCCCCCTAAAACTGATTTTATATCTGAAAATACCTGTCAAGTCAGAATAGCCCGTTTTGGTTCCGTTTTGTTAACCAATTCAGAGTCTTATCATATATCATGGAATTAGAATGTATCTGAGGAGGTTTATGTTATGGGAGAGTCTATTTTGTTTAAATATTAGATTTTTTGGGGTAAATTAGTTAAAATTTTCATTATTTTTAAGTGAAAAAATTCTGAAAAATTCCCATGACTTTGTCAGTTTTATGGATACAGTTGCAAAATATGCACCTTAATATGCATAAATTCATCCCCAGTACCAGACATGAAATTATATAATCATGTACCAGACCAGAAATAAGAAATAAAGTCAAACTTAACCCAACCCCAAGTTTTCTTAATGCTTTCAATTGTATGCCATATGCTACTCAACTCAAAGGTTATTCAGACTATTGGATATAATTCAAACCATATATTGCAATAGTACTACCCACGGATTATGCATATCATCTTCATAAAATGTGATGGTATCAGTCAATATAATTTCTATGCAACATCGCAGGGAAGATTGGTTCAAACAACTCAGGTTGCCTATATATCGGCCGTCGATCCACGAAGTGCTACATCGGGAGTGGTTGATTTTGGCAACAGTTTTTGGTATCATATGGGCTCGTTTTGAGTGTAAAATTAAAGATTCCTTTCATGGTGGAAGTGCGGCGGAAAGATCAACTACCTTCTGCTGATTTTCAAACTTCTGCTGGAACGTTACCCACCTAGCTTAATTCAATTTTCTCGAACGTTGACTATGTATGTATAAGGCACATGTTAACTTCTCGATTGTATTAAGCGTGTCACTGTCCAAAACCCATATATTTTGATCATCTTTCCAGCGATTTCCAGAAGAGTTTTTTTCCTTTTCGGAAAAACGATGAAAGGTCATTATCACCTGTGAAGAAATGGAACACAATAACTCCGATTTTCTGTATATTTGGCTGCCAAAATAAGGAAAATTGTAGATATTGCCCCAGATTGCTCCGCAATCGCTTACAAGTTGTGGTTAATGCCTTCTATACATTGAACACTAACATGTCTGATGCACCTTGGTTAATTTTTACTTAATTTGTCACCACTGACATTACCAAAACTATTGGATGTTTCTCTCACAAACTTGACATAAATATAGGAAAAAAACAATTCAAGTAAAATGTAACTATCTTTGGTATGAAAGGTGTTTATTGTTTTGATCGACCTTAAATGTGTCACACTAATGTATTTATAAACCAAATTACTCAAAATGGCTTCCAAAATGGCAACCATTTTTTACATATATCACATCCATTATTCTCTGTTGTTCCGAAAATGTAGCAAATTGTGGCTCACTTGGTTATTATACATGTTAGCTAATCAACTGACAACTAAATGTTCTATTCTGGTTGTCCCATTTCCTTATGGGGCATAACAAATTAATTTTGAAATGGGGCATAACAAATTAATTTTAAAGTTGCCTTATGAAATTTGCCGAGAACGTCTTTTTGGGATACTAGCTATATCTGTTTTTAATAAATGGGCAGAACTTTGAAACTGAACTGAAATGAATCATAATCTGTGGCTATTCTGGCCTATTAGGTTACACTGGTGTAAATAAGGTTCGGAGAGACCTCTAGCGGATGCGGGAGGAATATATAGGAGAGAATAAAATAGACACTGGGCCCTGATTGGTCAATAGCCTTGTGTGCTTTTTGCATAAAAAAATCATCACACCTCTTCCCTATGATTTCCCATAGGTAAGATAGCCATTGGCACAGGAATTAACCCTTTGTAGTGAAGTTTGAATTTGTTGGTGTGGTCTAAAATATGACAGTATTTTTTTATGCGGATCTGACACTAGTTACGAAAACACAAGATTTAAAGGCGAATTCCCTGCTAGACAGATATGATTTTTTTTGTGTAAAAAGTTTCCGAAATGTCAATTTTTCAGATTAAAAAAAAAAATTGGACCCATGGTTCATATAGCCAACAGCATACGCTAAAACGTTAGCACTGGGGCCTATGGAAAACATTTACACCAGTGTAACCTAAAGGGAAAAATGAGCTTTTTGGCATTTTTGATTCCTGGGAGTCACTTTAAAGTATTTTAATGCATTTTTCACAGCCTGGTCTTTCAGTCCAATGAATCTCCCATGCATGGTGTGGCTATTCTTGCTGCTGATGTCTTCTTTCACTTACATCGGCCAAAAAAATGGTATGATTTTTCATAAAAAATGCCAATTTTTCAAGGTATTTTCAAAAAATTTCAAGGTGGTAATTGTCACATGATAATGCAAATTATCCATAACATGAGCATGTCAATGACACACATACCAATTGTTATAAGAAGCTAATCTAACAAGTATTTTGGATTTTATAGCCAGTGATATACAGATATATATAATAAAAGTGTCTCATTTTCACTGGTGGGTATGACCATTTGAAGGTTAATAGCACTAAAACTTGGACACATTTAAGAAAATGCTTCAGCATTTCAAAGAGAGCATATCTTTGTTCAACTAATTCAATATACACCCACATCCAGTTATCTTGGATCACCCTTGCAGACCTGAAAATGTCATATTTTAGTCTTCCATGTGCTGATAAAGTCATGTGCTTGATGCTCAGCTGATCAGATCTGGACTCAATGACCTCACATCACCAGAAGTTCTCTCATGGAAAGGATCTTGTACAGTCTTCCATAGCTGATCCAAGTTTGCAACACCAGACCCCAAAAACTGTGTGAAAATGGGGCCTGAATATGACTTGTGGTGGAAAAATGTGCTTTTTTGATGAATAATGTGTTACAGAGAGTGGGGTTAAATTGTGTGTGATAAATAAAGAACCACAGAAGTGATATTATTTTTTAACACATTTTTTTCATTCATGGGCAATTCTGAAAAAATGTAGGGTGTTACAATTATTCCGCGAAAAAGCGGGCTATCGCTTTAGGTTACACTGGTGTAAATAATGTTCGGAGAGACCTCTAGCGGATGCGGGAGGAATATATAGGAGAGAATAAAATAGACACTGGGCCCTGATTGGTCAATAGCCTTGTGTGCTTTTTGCATAAAAAAATCATCACACCTCTTCCCTATGATTTCCCATAGGTAAGATAGCCATTGGCACAGGAATTAATCCTTTGTAGTGAAGTTTGAATTTGTTGGTGTGGTCTAAAATATGACAGTATTTTTTTATGCGGATCTGACACTAGTTACGAAAACACAAGATTTAAAGGCGAATTCCCTGCTAGACAGATATGATTTTTTTGTGTAAAAAGTTTCCCGAAATGTCAATTTTTCAGATTAAAAAAAAAAATTGGACCCATGGTTCATATAGCCAACAGCATACGCTAAAACGTTAGCACTGAGGCCTATGGAAAACATTTACACCAGTGTAACCATTAGAATAACACATTATCAACTTGATACAGCATGGATGTCAAGATGGCAACCAGAGAGTCACGTATGGTCATATGTGAGGTGAGTATGTATACAGTGAGTTATTGTATGGTCATGAATGATGTGAATATGTATACATGTTTAACTATATGTTCTTGAATGGGGTGGACATGGTGAGATGTATGGGTATACAAGGAGTGAGTGTATGGTCACATGCGAGGAGAATAGGTATACAGGGAGTGACTATGGTTATATGGTTATGTGTACCCAGTACAGATGTACCCAATGTGGCTGTATGGGCATTGCTGTGGTTTATGTAAATAACGAGAGTAGCTACATGGTCATAATTATGTGTGTTTGTGAATATATGGAGTGATTGTATGGTCATGTATGGTCATGGGTGGTATGTACAGGTGTAACGTGTGTGGTTGTATTGTCACAGGTGGGTATATATGTATACATGTGATGTCTGTATGCTCATGGTGGGGTGAATGGACAAATAGATGTGCAGCCATGTGTAATGCATGTAGGTGTGCATGGAATGTGCATGGAATGACAGTACAGTCATTATGTACATGGAGTATGCTGGGTGGTCATTGACTAGCGTGTGGATGGTCATGTGTAGATGTATATGTATATAACGAGTGGTTATATGACTATTGGTGTGGCAAAAAGGTATACAGTGAGTGACTGTATGGCCAATAGTGGATTGAATATGTTTTCAGGGAGTGACTCTATGGCCAATGGTGAGGTGAACAGGTATACAGGGAGTGACTGTATGATCATGGATGTGGTGAATATGTATACAGGATGTGACTATATTGTCATGGATCAGGTGTAGGAGTGTACCTGGTGTGCCTGCATGGATGTATGGTCATGTGTAGGGTATACACAAGTGTAGCTGTATGGTTATGGAGAGGTATGTGTATAAAATGAGTGGCTATATTACCATTAGTGAGATGTATATGTTTAACTGGAGTGATTCTATGGTTATGGTTGGGGAGTATATGTATATCTTGCGTGGGTATTTTGCCATGGGTTTGGTGAACATGTATACAGGGAGTGACGCAAGACCAATGGTGAGGTGATTAGGTATACAAGGATTGACTATGATCGTGAATGATCATCACCTGGTGTGCCTGCATGGCGACTTATGGTTTTATGGCAGTTGCGGGGTGTATGGGTATACACAAGTGTGGCTATACATGTATATGGTCATGGGTGGGGGGGGGGCGTGTATAAAGCGAATGGCTATATGGCCGTTGACGAGATGCATATGTATACCTGGAGTGAATCCATGGTCATGGGTGGGGTGTATATGTATATCTTAAATAGCTATTTGGCCATAGGTGTGGCGAATAGGTATAAGGGGAGTGACCGTATGACCAATCGGTGAGATGGATAGGTATACAAGGATTGACTTATGATTACGAAAGTGATGTATAGGTAATAAGGTATACAGGGAGTGACTATATATTCTCATGGGTCAGGTGTTATGTGTATATCGTGAATGACTAACTTGTCATTTGTGTGGTGTTTATGTGTATATATGGAGTGACTGTATGTTAGTGGGTTGTTTGTACTTGTGTAACATGGGTGGCTATCGCTTTCCACAATAACTCAAGGACATATTAATCAATAGATAGGTAATGTCAGAGAGTTCTCCATCTTGATGGCGTTTATGCACAATGGATGGAACGTTAAAGCACATGACGGGCAGGTGATTCAAGTCGGTGATATCGAGATGTCAAACATACAGAAGAATGCACTTATTGGGTTCCATTCCTTCACGGGTAATGATTAACTTCCAAAAAGGAAAAAAAAACTCTTCTGGAAGTTGCTGGAAATACGATTAAAATATATGGAAGTCATGACTTATTCAAGAATGAATTGGCTTTTGGACAGTGACATGATTACTACACTCGAGGAGTTAGCATGTACCTTATATGATCAACGTTCGATAAAAAATTAATCAAGCTTGATGGTGGATAATGTTCCAGCAGAAGTTCGAGAATCAACAGAAGGTACTTGATATTTCTGATATGTGAGGAATCTTTAATGCTACAGTCAAAACGAGCCAACATGATAGCATAATAGTGAAGACTTGCAACCGTTGCCAAATCAACCACTCCATATGTTGCATGTCATAGATGGACGGCCGATAGGCAACCTGGGCTGTTTGAAACATTCTTCCCTGAAGATGTTGCGCAGGAATGCTATTGACTGATACCATCACATCACATGAGATTGCATAAACCGTGTGCAGTACTACTAGTAATGCAATATATGGTATGAATTATATCAACTAGTCTGAATAACCTTTCAAGTTCAGTAGCATAAAGCATAAAATTGAAAGCATTAAGAAAACTTGGGGTAGGGTTAAGTTTAACTTTATTTCTTATTTCTGGTCTGGTACATGATTATATAATTTCATATCTGGTACTGGGGATGAATTTATGCATATTAAGGTGCATGTTTTGCAACTGTATCCATAAAACTGACAAAGTCATGGGAATTTTTCAGAATTTTTTCACTTAAAAATAATGAAAAGTTTAACTAATTTACCCAAAAAAATCAAATATTTAAACAAAATAGACTCTCCCATAACATAACCTCCTCAGATACATTCTAATTCCATGATATATGATAAGACTCTGAATTGGTTAACAAAACGGAACCAAAACGGGCTATTCTGACTTGACAGGTATTTTCATATATAGAATCAGTTTTAGGGGGGAGGGTTAAGTTTTTGAAAATATCTCGGCTTTTTGGATATCAGTGGTTGTGATGTTGATATCAATAAATCAGGTATATAATGCTGAAAATTTTGATGCACCATTGAGAGCTTTATACCAAAAAATTTAAATTTTATGGAAAATCTTCTGGAATTTTTTGTTTTAAAAGCGCTGCATATTTATGCATTTTTTTGGCATTTTCGTGAATTTTTCACAAAAATTGTTGGAGAATATCATTTATTGCAAATCATTAATGTTAAGCAAGACAGATAGAATAAATATCTGATATTTAAGTATATTTTATTTGACATTTGTCTTGTTTTATTGGTTTTCCTGATTATACTGAAATTTGCAAGTCAAAAACACTAAAAAGATCAAAAAAATATATTTTATGACAAAATTAACAATGTTCACCCTAACCTAAAGTTTACCATGGAAAAGTCTACAGATACTATCAGCTTCTTGGATGTCAGAGTTTTCAAAACTGATGGGAAATTAGAAACTGCTGTTTATTGGAAACCAACTGACAAATATAATTACTTACATTCTACAAGTTTTCGTCGGGATCATACTAAGAGATCTGTTATGTATAGTCAGGCTTTACGTTACCATCGAATCAACTCGGATCCGAACATTCGCACACAACAAATCTCAAAATTAAAATCGGAATTCGTGAAACTCGGGTATGAAAAGCGAACTGTGGAGAAGCAGACAACTAAGGCGCTTTCCAAGGATCGTACGGATTTGTTAGCTTATAAATGTTCTGACGTTAAAGAACGCGTTCCGCTTGTTGTGACACATTACCCCGCAACTAAACTAATGAGACTCATTCTGGTGCAGTCCAAGCATATTCTGGACGGAGATGATCTACTTCAGAACATATTCAAGGAGAGGCTAACCTACGACAGATGCTTGTTTCTAGACAATGTCGGTCGTCTAATCTTTCTATCGGAACCAAACCACGTAACACTCCAAGATGTGGCACATGCCAACTAGTATCTTCGGATACTATTAGTTCTAAGGACGGATATCCGATCATTCCGAAGGGTCTATAACCCGTCTATTCACCCGTCGAAGCACAGGTGTGGTAAACATCTTAACTTGCGCACGATGCCCGGATGTCCACTATACATAGGAGAGACTGGACAGCCGTTATGTAGACGATTCACTGGCCACCGACAGAATATCAACAACCACGACGATTTGCCTGTTGCGAACCATTTCTGCCTTCCGCGCCATTATGTTAAGGACATTCGTGTCCAAGTGATACAGGGAGGACAATCGGACCTTCACAGTCGCAGGATTACAGAGCAAAAATACATTTCAATGTTTGACAGTTTCAATTCCGGTATCAATAGAAATGCTGGATTCATGTCCGCGTGGTTGTAGTCTTATTGTGATATCTTATTGCAACTAACATGCAGCTATATACCTTTCAATTGTACCTATACACTATGTCCTAATTTATATCTACTAGAATTTGGTAACCATCAACTTGTTTACCTAGGATACAAGTTCATACAACGTCATCATCAACGCTTCATGTAGTTTTAATATTTCTTGTCTCATTTCTCGTTTGTTACTACCACGTTAAATTGATATCTACCATCTATATATACCATGTTATACAGTTGGTATTACTATGGTAAAGTGATATTTAGTACCATGATACCATGGAACTGTACACCTTCCTACAGAGCCACATATACATACCAGCGTTCCAGAATCCGAATCGCGTCGTGTGTCTCGTTTGCGGGACATCGTGATGTTTGGATATCCACAAATTACTAAAATAAGAAAATAATACATTGTATATAACACGATAATAATAGCAGAGTTCAGTTGAATATCATTTAGTATATATATGTCCTTGATAATTCAATGCAATACAAAAGTCAGTATATATAGAGGATCTCCAACGAGTTATATTGAGATATATAAGATACTAGCATGTTAGCCCGCCGCTGGCGGCAATCGTCAGAAACATGACAATTTTTAATTTATTTTTTTAATTAATTTTTTTTTTCAATGAGTTAATTGTGCCTTTTTAATTTTTAAATTTAATATTTTTTTTTTTCAATTTTACCCGATTTGACCTTGAATTGATCATTTTCAAGGTCAAGGTAAGGTCGGGGTCACAATCTAACCTGTCCATGACACTTCCCGTGGGTAGCAAGTTTGAGCTCAATCGGTTCGAGTCTATAAAGGACACACCCATATATATAATTTATGGGTACCCGTTTCAAGGTGAAGATGATCTCGGGCGGAAAAACTGACCCGATGAAAATCTCCCCCGTTCATATGAAGCCCTAAGTAGGCTAAGTACGTAAGAATCACACAACACGCTCATGTCTGGATACAGTCACGCTCACGTGTGGACCCAGACGTAAGAATCACATTACACGCATACGCTCTTTATCAACGACACTGCGGATACGAACGCTCTTTAACTATCAACGCGATTAACCCCACAGTGGCGTTTTTGTGTGACTGAGAGTGGAGAACGGGTGGCTGAGTTTGAAAAAGCAATTGCAACAGCTTCCGAGACACGTGTGCTGCACCCAGGTGTAAAATTTCGTTGAAACCCTGGAAATCCGCCAGTTTTATACGATTTGACCTTGAATTTATCATTTTCAAGGTCAAGGTGAACTCTGTGTCACAATTTGACCCGTCCATGACACTTCCCGCACAAAAGTACCCATAGGTAGCAAGTTTGAGCTCAATCGGTTCGAGTCTATAAAGGACACGCACATATAGATCATTTGTGGGTACCCATTTGAAGGTCAAGTCACCTCGCGCGGAAAAAACTGACCCGATAAAAATATCCCCCGTTCCTTGGAACCCCTAAGTACGAAATTAAAGCCACATGGCGAGTTGCGCTCCAAAATACACAAAATAATATTCGCTTTTGAAATTTTCCCGGTATCAAAATAGGTAGATAAATACCCAAACTACCTTTCTACGACCATTATATGTCCCATAAAGACGCATTCAAGTCATGAAAATTACAACAAAATCTCAATGTTCGGGTCCCGAACATTGTTTTCCAACCTGCCATTTTGGATTTCCGGTTGTATTCGTAAATAAGATTCCCCAGCGTCTTATAATTTCCGGTACGCGATAAAGGGGTTTCAATCAATCGCAACTTCTCGGATTATCGTTCTTGGGAAAATAATTATTTGCGTACGGAAATCACCGAGGTTTGACGATTGGGGTTTCAATTTGATCGTATATGTCCCTGTGAGAAAAAATGGGTTCTGTTGACAAGATTTTAATGATAGGACGGTCATCCTGAATTTACCCGAGACGTGGCGATGGTGCGATTGGGTGAGGGGGTTCAGAAAGGAACATAATATTACTTATACATGTATAATAAGTAATTATGTTGAGATGCATTTGTATTTAAATTTCAATCCAACATCATTATCGTAGTAAATTGTATGATTTCCAGTATATGCTGAATATATTTCTTATATAATATAGGAATGGGTCGCCAAGTATTATATCATGTCATTAATTTATACTCTGGCTACCGCATAGATCATATTCAACCAGTTAAAAATATGGGAATGTTTTAATGTTCTGACGGAGAACTTTATAGCATTGGAAAAACAACTCAATGACTATATATATTTATTTATTACTTGTTCCTTAATAATATATTTCACAATATGGGGTGTGACAATCCAGATTGCATGATTTGTCTGTGACTTTTGTGAGTCGACATCGAAATAACATTGAATTGATTACCCGTGAGAAATTTCATGATTGTAAAGGATGCCAATCGAACTCGACTCAACAAAGTGACATATTTCATGCAACATCGACCTGGGATCTTCGTGAACTACGTACACAGTGGAATACAATGAGGAACAATATTAACTAAGAATATATTAGCTGCACTGGTTTTTTAATAAATGTTTATAAACTTCCCTATCTCAACATGAAACATTTCATATTACTTCAACTGGTGTATAATTATCTTACGGGCGTCGCCAGTGTAGATATTCATGAAATGATCTAGCTAAGTATATATATATATATATATATATATGCATATAGTTTTTCACAATTTACGTAGATCCGTCCATTGCATGGTTATATGTTGAAATCAACTGTAAACAAGATAGACAGGCGGGTAGGTGTGTACACACGCACGTAGAATTGGAACTGTGTTAATTATCTACTTGGATTAACTGTTTTTGAATATATTTTTTTTAACACACGGAAAAATTAGACATCATATGAAAGTAGAAGATGTGAGCCTTGTATTCCGCACTGCTGTATAATTTGAAAGTTGTGTCGTGGGAACGGCGTGTAAATTATGTAGACACATTTTGAGGAAAAATAAATTAAAATAAATTTAATCCTATTCTACTACTGAAACCGATGGTGAAGACGTTGTTTTTTGTGTGTTATATTTCATGTCTATTTTCTAACTATTCCAGGGGGGGGGGGGGGGGGGGTGGAAAAAAAGTTTTTCCGGGCACGTATGCCGGGGTGGGTGGGTGGTCGATAGGACCAACAAACAATTTTTCCGCAACTCAAAAATGTTTTTCCTGCAAGTCTTTTTGGTTGTTTTTGCAATGAGTTTGGCTTAAAACACATCTTTATGTCAATATTAACATAAATTACAAATTTCATGATGATCAGACAGTATAGCCTGTAGCCCATGCTAATGGACTGAATTTTGAAATCAAAGATGGCTACTGGCAGCCATGTTTTTTTTTACCGAATGACCCCAAAATGACTTGTTCCTATTTACATGTCAATGTTAACACCCATGACAAATAGTATGCACAGAAATTCATATACAGCTGTTTACAGTGAATTCCCCCCGGCAAATCTCTGTTTTAGTGTTAAAAGGGGGGTGGGTGTCAAAAAATGGTCAGAAAAAACTGCCGAAAACGGAAAATAATTTGGACGCTGGGGTGGGTGGGTCCCAGCAAGGATCGAAAGTCAAAAATCAGCATACGTGCCTGCAAATTTTTGCCGACTCCCCCCTGACTATTCCAATATAAAATGGGGTAACAGGTGTGATATGGCCATGTTGGGACAGACATTGTACATACTTATATGGTTTACGACTAAGCATTGTTTGTTTATATTTCATTTTATTGCTAACTTGGCGATAGTTGGTGCACCTAAAGCCACGTGTCACAGAAAATCAGCACTTTTCAATACCAATTGTCATCATGGGTGCCATTTTGAATAGAACATTTTGCTCTAAGCGGATTTATCGGATTTTGGATATGTTGTAGAGGATATGATTATTATTCCTCTTCAAAATGGAAAAAAAAACTAACTTAGTCCAAATTTCAAGTCGATAGCTCTACCCAGCCCGACGTTGTCCGGACTATTCAAAAACCAAATTTCAAGTCGATAGCTCCACCCGTTTCCGAGATCTGGTCTGCGCATGCGCGAAGCTGGCGTCGCACGGGCTCGGCGACCCGATAAAATTCGTATCCGGGGCAAGATACATTCACTTACCAAATTACAGACAGACAGACAAACAGACAGAGGTCTTCAAAATATATATGAGATTATGAAACTAGTTTGATCAATTTAATGCGCAACGAGTCGTGGACGAGTTGCGAGTCAAATTATCGTACCGTATACGACAGTATTGCACGCTCTGGTGCTGGCAACGGAAAATATAGTCCCCAATTTGCCCCTTTGTTTTTGTGTTTATTTTCGTTAGAGTAACGAAGTTGGAAAGATATAACTTTAATAAACATAGCAATCATTTTTACATTGTCTGCATGGTGTTGGTGTCATACGCGGCTTTTCGAAATAGTATATTAATCCGCCTGAATCAATGTAAAGACGCGGCGCGTGCACGTTAGTCAAACATCACTTTGTATCGCGCCAACAAAATGACCGTGCCCGAGAAGCACGTGCCTATTCAAACTAGTGAGAGATCAGGATATATGTAATGGCTTTTTAAATTATATAATAGGGGTTTCATGTGATATAATGGAATAATAAATACAAATGCACGAACATATTTGAGATGGCTCTATATAATATGTCATAAGCTTCGATCCATCCTTAATGTTTTGTAGTGCAAAATGTACTATCTTCAATGGAGGGGATTAGCTCTATATCTTAAAGTTGCATTCTGGGAGCCATACCGTGGGGGGTCATACTATGATTTCAGCTGTTTTATATTTCTCTATGGGCATCTTCTGAGACACAGACGTTTCAAAAGGTGATGATTTATAGTATTTTAGTCATATTTTATGGCATATATTGTTATTAAAAGCGTATATCAAGGCACTATAAAAAAATAATCGGTGACACGAAAATTAAGTGGGCTTTAACTGCTTGTTGGAAATTTTCAACCTGACATCCCATACTGTTGGAAATGTTTCAACTGATGGCGATTTAAGTTAAAAAATGTGACCAAAAGTTGGACCATTTGGTCTTCCTCCATAGCAAAACTTCAGGTCTACTATATAGACGTATGCATATTTATCCCCCGAAACATTTCGGAGGACTATATTATAATCAGCATGTACGTCCGTACATCTGTCCATGTGCCTTTCTGGTTGTCCGGATGATAACTTCAGCAATATTCAACATAAATTATATATATTTGGTACATGGTTCACAATTGAGCAGTCGCAGGCCAAGTTCGAATACGGTCCGTTGATTTTTGACGAAGTTATGCCCATTTTCGACATTTTCTCAGGTTGTATTGATGGTAAATAGCAATGTTCGACAGAAATTATTGATATTCGCTATGTGGTTCACCTTTGAGAAGACACAGTCCAAGTTAGATTTTGGTCATGGTTCGATGATTTTTTTACGGAGTTATGGCCATTTTTCGACTTATTAATCATAATAATTGCATCTTCTAAATTATAACTTGAGCATGCTACAAAATAATCTCTTGATAGAAACTCTTGGTGTGTGGTTCACCTTTGAGAACAAGGATGTTATTGTCAAGTTGGAGCCATGTTTTGGGTCATAATTTGACATCTGTGCATGTTCTTGAACAAAACCAACGTCACAAAAAGCCACCTCGTTTCGGTGGGTGTGGGCTCTGCTACCTTTTATTTCACACTGATTTATGACCTTTTTATTTCATAAAGATCAATTTTGGCATGTGTTGCAGCAATAACAACAGTAGCAACCTGAAAATATGTCACATGATCGTGATTTAGAAAAAAAACCTGTTCTCACCCTTATTTGAGCTGAAATTTTGCTCTATTTGACCTTCAATTGTAAAAATACTGGTTCGCGTATTTCTCCGGAAATTCAGGAAAAGACGCAATACAGGATACAAGATACAAGATTTTATTGCAATAACACCTCAGTGGGCAGTTGCAAGCATATACCATATAATATAAAACATACATATACAATAATAGCATGAATTAAACAAAACCCGACTAAGTCAAAATTTATATTCAGTATACTCACTCACAAGTTGTTCTTATAATTATTATGCACTTGATAAAATCTGCCGTTTTACAAAGAAGGACCGGATCATGTCGCATATGATATTTATGGTATCAATGTGCCTATTTTCCATTATATAATTAAATTTATTGTCTTCTGTCATTCTGTGGAAATCGGTTTTATACTCGCCTATTGCTGCGAAACAACTGATGCGAATGTTTTCGTATGCCGAACAATTCATAACAAAGTGTGATTCGGTCTCAACCGAGTTTGTCCTACAGACAGGACATATTCTATCCTCTATATCTGACGGGGGCTGTTTGTGTCTTCCCTTCTCAATCTCAAGCTTGTGATTACTTACGCATAACCTTGTAAAGAGAGTTCTCGCGTCAGCAGATTTGGTATTGGTAATATACGGTTCCACCTCATATTTGCGTTTGAAAATGCGATACGTTCTTAGTTTATTACCACCGATTGATCTCGTATCATCAAAAACGTCCTTCACAAAACAGTTAATGTGATCTATTTTCAGCTTTTTTTATCAGTTCTTGTTCTTGAATTCCACTGTCTTCGGCCATATCGATTCCAAGCTTCAGTAGTAATACATTCCACGATTCCGTGGATAATTTCGAATTAGTTGATTCAACGTAGGCCGCATAAACTAATGTATGAACGATACTTTGAAAATAAGCCACAAAAAGTATAGCATGTCCGTTTAATTTTCTCACAACGTCATCACGTGCATGCGGATACTTCTGGCTTAATAGAAAACACCGAGGTAATTTTGGCGAAATTGCATGGACGTCGAGGCAATATAGATCCGCTGACTGGACAGAGATCAATTCAGCAAAATAGCCGAAATCAGTATGTAAGCTTATATGCAATGAAAGCACCACCAAATAAGCCCATTCAAGGGCCCTGCATAGTAAAATAATTTATTGTCAATAAACATAATCCAATACTTATTTCTGTCAAAAAATACTGTCTAAACATAACTGTGTTCGTGTTTGACGACGACGACCCAAAGGTGAGATAACACCATATATCCTCACTAAATACTAGTTGGAACATCAATATAGAACAATACTATACCTGAAATTTCCGCCTGAAATTCCAGCTGATGTTATGTCGGCTATGACAAATTATGGCAAAAGTTGACGGTTCAGATTTCGCCACCAGTGACACAGTGCTACACCTCTCTCACGTTTAAATTCCATGCACACTATTTGTATTTTATGATCCGGGATGAAATTGCAAACTAATTTTGTGTCAGGTTAGATATCACCCCACCTTCCTTTGTTTGTGTTGGTGGGGGGGGGGGGACGTGTTCATGTATTTTGTAACTGGTACTGGTAGAATCTGTTGAGGGGTATAATGTTCATGTATTTTGTACCTGGTACTGGTAGAATCTGAGGGGGTATAATGTGCATGTATTTTGTACCTGGTACTGGTATAATCTGTTGGGGGGGGGGGGGGTAATATTCATGTATTTTGTACCTGGTACTGGTATAATCTGTTTGGGGGGGTGGGGGGTAATATTCATGTATTTTGTACCTGGTACTGGTAGAATCTGTTTGAGGGGGGGGGGGGGGGTATATTTATGTATTTTGTACCTGGTACTGGTAGAATCTGTTTGGGGGGGGGTATAATGTTCATGTATTTTGTACCTGGTACTGGTAGAATCTGCTTGGGGTGGTATAATGTTAATGTATTTTGTACCTGGTACTGGTAGAATCTGCTTGGGGTGGTATAATGTTAATGTATTTTGTACCTGGTACTGGTAGAATCTGTTTGGGGGGGGGGGTATAATGTTCATGTATTTTGTACCTGGTACTGGTAGCATCTGTGTCTATCGAGCTTGATGACAGACGCCGTTTCTTCTGTTTGACGAGAAGAGGTTTTCTGGGACGACTCAAACGGCCTACCAGTCTGAAATATGGTAAGAGTCAGGTTAAGTTATATACACGTGTGCCTTTATCATGATTGTGTTGCTGTTGGTAACAAAAGTCGCCCGATTGACGCGATGACTGCGACTATACGTATACAGGACCATTCGTTTCATGCATATGCATGTGAAGAACATGTCTAATTAAACGAGGAGCAAAAAGAAATTATCTTTAAAAAAGATGAAGAAAGCTCAACACGGAAACGATTCTATCACTTAAACGGACATGGCTCATTCGAACCTCCAAATTTTTTCTACGTAATTTGGAAGATCGGATACGGTAGGTCGATAAGTACACGAAATATTGATATGCCGGCTTCATATGCTTTGAACAACATTTGCCAAAGTCACAGCCATTTTCCAGCCGTTTTCAATTTTTCGCCCCAAGTCAGAGAAATGTTCTTTATTGCTATATACCATATTAGGAATATACTAACACGGAACGCTCTTTCTGTTCCATGTCGTGCAAATGGGAACCAAACACTTTGTTCGGTTACAGTTTTCATTATTTCACTACGTCTTTTTTGGGGTTACAGAATGCTCGTAGAAAGGTAGTTAAGATATTAAAAAAAATTCAAAAGCTAATAATATTATTTGTATTTTGAAGCGCAAATCGCCAGTTCGGGACAGTTTTACCGGGGCTGGGTAAACATTTTGTTGAAATTTGCAATATCCAACGAACAAACGTCGATAAATTAATCTAATTTTAGAAAACCTGGGACTCCGATGAAAGGGGAAAACTAACCTTTTATAGGGATTACTGCAGAATTTTATCCACAACAAATAAGTAAGAAAGATGGCTATCAATCCGGCCGCCGACACAGCCATCGTGAATATAGCTATTCCTCCTTCCGTGCAGAAGAAACATGGCTGCTTTTTGGTAGTTGTCGCTGGCTTTATTGTTGTCATTTTAATATAACTGATGACCACGTTGGTACAATTGTGTCTCGGGGGTACACCCTTATCTGTCGCACACACCGTAATAATGAATTCTGTGGTTTGTGGAAATTCCAAATTCTTCTTTAATCTAAGATTTCCACCCGGACTTTCAACAGCGAAATGTTCCACTCCGAGTCCAACACCGACTATCGAATATGCAAACTCTGCATTTAAACCTGAGTCAGCATCCGTTGCCGAGAATGTTACCAGTGGATCGGTGTAGCTCGCCGTGTTGGTAATAGATGCGTAATACCTATCTTGTGGGAACACTGGGTTGTTATCGTTGGTGTCTTTGATAGAGACTTTGACCACGGTTTCGGCACTGAGACCGCCACTATCTTCGATTGTGGCAACGAGACTAAATGAGTGTGGACATCCAAGTGGGTCGTCATAGTCACAGTCTTTGACTAGAGTTACTTGCCCTGTGTCCGGGTCCATCGAAAAGTACCCACCGCCGTTTCCAGAGGTTATTTTATATGTATGCGTGTCGTTCACGTCTTCATCGGCGAATCTTAAGTCTAAGGAAGGTAAAGTTGCAGGTGCCTATAACAAATCATACAACACGTTAGAAGATATAGATATATATTATGCCTAAAGAAGGTAAAGTTGCAGGTGCCTATAACAAATCATACAACACTTTAGAAAATATAGGTATCTCTAGCAATATACGGACGGTGAAGAGGGTAACTATTATACTAATGGTATGTAGTAATAATGTGGTAATACTGAGGCATAGTCGTAACACTCGAATTTCCCCATTTAAAATTTAGTATGAACTTTTGTTCCAAATATTGCAAACGCGATGTACCGAACATTTGGCAGTGATGAAATCCATAAACAAACTATGATACATTCTCAAACGACCACCATGCACTTCCCGTCTAGTTATAACCGGTACAGTCCATAATACGACAATGTATCGCTTTTAGATTATAAAGGTCCGTTGGCTTCATGCTGTATACTTAATATGTATTTTTTGGGAAAAAATAATTATTGTTTAAACCAATAGCATTTGTGCCCGGTCATGCAAGTAGTCATTTGTGGAAAACATATAGACCCACTTTCACCAAAAGGTCACTCTCGCCTAAAACAGTGTTGGAGAGTACACATGTTTGGAAAATATGCTGACTGTTGCATAGGTTTTGAAATTTGGGAACTTTTTGACAGGGAGTCGAAAACATAACGCGGGGAATATATTTCTTAGTTATTATCTGTTCCTTAATATATAATGTACTTCACTGTAGGTAAATGTCCCAAATCGAAATTACATGCTTTTCTGTGACTTTTGTTAGCCGATATCGCAATAAAAGTTGAATTAATTACCCAGGAGAAATTCCATACTTGTAAGCGACGCAAATCGAAATCGTAAACTGTCGAGTTAGGACCTCACCTACAGTGAAGTACATTATTAAGGAACATATAATAGCTAAGAAGTATATTCCCACCGTTTTATTTTCAACTGCATAAGGTTCCCTGTCAAAACTTCAAAAAATTCCTAGGTTTTGTACTGGTGGATTATGATCTCTGCGGGCGTTAGCCATATTAGAGTTGCATGGGCATGATCTATGTGAGAGGTGACCCCTTCAACCCAACTTACCGTTGTTTCATCGAAGGCTATAGACTGAGTCTTCACGGCGAATGACGGGGGTTCGTTGATGTTAACGATGAAGATACACAGTCCGCAGTTGTCATCAGAATAGTGAACACCGTCTGTGACCTTCAGTTCTAACGAAATACAAGGCGGATGAACCACAGCTAGATCCGGAATGGTTCTTTCGTAGTCAAGGCGACCTCTTGCGACATTGATTGTTCCATCTGTCGAAGTTATACAGTAATGTCCAAAGTAATTGACCACTTAACCACAGCAGAATTATGGGTAATTTTTCAGGATTTAGTCGGAAATATGGCTTGTTGAAATTCATCGGAAAGCTCTCGCCGAGAGCTTTCCAATGAATGGCAACAAGCCATATTTCCGACTAAATCCTGAAAAATTACCCATAATTATGCTGTGGTTAAGTGGTCACTTACTTTGGGCATTACCGTAAGTCCATATATGACATGAAATGTGACGGCCATATTACTTCCAATTTTCTCAAAATATTGCGATAACACACTCTATATATGGACATCATTCTGCGCAGGCCTCAACTTCTGGGAAGTATCTATTGTCTCAGATTAACATTGTTTTCTGTTACTGTCTGTTAGGTTTCTATATCCCCTAATTTGCAGAGATAAAATGCATAATCAATGTGACTAATGGGTGAACATCAGCAACTTCAATTGGGGAACTTCAATCTTATCATAGGTCTCCATAACAGTTGATATTTTATATTCTATAATTACAAGCATGCATGGGTATATAATATATGATCTTGATCGCGTTACCATTTCTGACTATGGTTTTTTTCTTGTATTTTGCTGCTTACCAAAATTAGATATAATCTAGAAAAGATAGGCAATAGCGCTAGTGTCACACAGGTTTAATTGTACACCCGTTGGTGTGAGGCGCATGTATTCAACGGAACCACTACCATTTAATTCATATTGTTGTATACCGCACGTTCTGAAATTATCATCGAAAATATCAGAGGGCGGGGGACTTACTTTTTTGAGGTGTTTCTATACTAAAGCATCACCGATGAGTAGTTATCAGATAGGAAATAAGTTCAGCAAACGACCACTTAATTTTTATATAAGCATTCCCCTCAATAGTACCCCTTCTATAAGCATTCCCCTCAATAGTACCCCTTCTGTACTTGATTGTATCTGTCATCTGCTTATATATTAGCCTACCTGCAAATCCCTGCAAACTAATAGTAGGACCATTCCTATGTACACTTTTTAACTGACTGGGAGAATCCATTCAGTATAGAAATGGCTAAATTCATTTGAGTGAATATGTAGAAACTACTTCTTTAGCTGGTTGGTGTGAATGTTTGTCAATGGCCTCCATATTAAATTAATGAAGTAAATGACAGAAAGATATAATGCAGTATTAATATAGAGTTGAACAACCTGTAGAGCTAAAGGTGAATAATGACTGGAACGAAACCGGGACCATCGTCCAATAAAAGGCGTATGTCTGACTGTCCACGATCTTGTTCGCGTCCGTTACCACTGGACTGAAAACCAATGAGCCTGGATGCGCATCCTCATACACCTTCACATCGTTTACTGTGCTGGGACAATTGGAGAATATCGGAGGTGTGTTCAGGCCTGAAGAAAAATGACAAAAAGGAGAGAAAATACCATTGCCAGTTCGATCGACACAGCAAGTGCAAAAATAATATTCCAATCAACATACGATTGAAGGTACTCAATCCGATTCGATGGTCTCCATATAATCAGATTCAAACAACAACAACAACAACAACATTTTTAGAAATGCCGCTTCAGTTATCAGAATCGATTAATTGCCCAAAAATAATGCTAACCACTGTCAACTATATATAGGAAACATTGCCCGAAATGTGTTATTTATCTAATGTTATCAACCCGTTGTTCGACGAAATTTGGCCTTATTATCAACACAAAGCCTCTTGATTTTAGCGTTATTCACCTTCATACGCAATTTGGTACAAGACAGTCGGCTCGTCGACTTTTACTGGGCCACCAATAAGTCTCGATGGTGAAAAATAATAGATTTTTAAAATCTATATCTTTTAAAAATCTATATCTAATAACTCTGAGCTTTGATATGTGGGTTCCTCGACTCGAATCAAATATCTTTTATCCGAGAATCCCTGAACTCTCGTTGTTGAACTCTCGTTGGTGGGACCACTGTAATCTCTTCACTGCTGGATGACGTCACTTGAGATACACTTGTCCAGTTGCATTAATTTCGGAGTTCCCAATGATGAATGATGGCCACCCACAAGTGCGTTGAATTTGATCCGTATATAGGTACTGCGTATAGCGGGCCATATTTATAGCACACGACGTGCACTTTTACGGACGTCATTGCAGCGAATATTTGAATCACACGTGGAGGCAATATAATATGTAAATCTTTAATAATCTTCTGCGTTATTATATTGAATGTCTATGTAGATGTTTTTTCTGTCGTTTTGTTGTTCAGGCCGGTTTGGAAATTGTGACAAATTTAGTGATGTACAGTGAACGTGTTTGGATGCAAATATTAATGAACTCTGACTATTCCTACCATTGATTTTCACGCACAGATGGTATGTCGTGTGTGTGTTTGGATTCCATTTGTCTGTTATGGTGAGTGTAAATTCATGTAGACTGGTTCTCTCGTATTTCAAATCCGCGGTTGCATAGACATACTGCCGGCCTACAAGCAAAAGACAGAAAGGTATAGGCGCACTCGCATTTATCAAACATGACATTTTGCCGACTCGCGACAATCGGCAAACCTCGGTGATTTCCGTAGCAATCTATTTCGCAAAAACGATAATCCGAGAAGTTGCGATTGGACTCGCGAGTCCGATTGCTTAAGGTTGTTCCACACCGGGCGCGAGCGAGCGATTATAACGGCCGTTTTCTAACGTCCGTAGCAGTTCAAAGCGCGCGATTTTTATGTTCACACCGCAAGCGACCGACTCGCTGACCACGAGGCGATTATAGCAGTGATTTTATGCTTCGTCGAATTGTCGCTTTGTTGCAAACCAGCGAGATAATTGGAATTCACGCTACTGCCCAGCGGCGATAACCACGCCTGCCATAAATTGCCAGACTGAATTATAGCAGGTTAGACATCACACGCCGATATGTCTGACCACAAGGAACGACGTGTTTCAAATTTGGTGGACTTACCACCAGAATTCGCTGGATTTTTCTTCAATTCGACTTGTACTTCATTGAAATCGCGACAACAAGAATACAAGTACTTTAGTGAAGGCTACATACATTCAGTTTCAATGTTTATTTGGGACGACAAGCTCTTTATTAGGGCAAATTACCACCAAAGCATGATGAAAACTGAACCTGCACATGGCGTCGATTTTGAGATAAATTGTTCGATAATTTCGGATATTCACTGTTCTTGTCAAGCTGGATATGTAACACATTATAAATATTCAATGTTATTATGATATATCTCTTCACAATATTCACACAATCTATCAATTTATCGATGGTGTACCATACAATTTCCCTATTTCGATAAAAATTCGAGGACTTGTATGTTTTCAGCCGTTGTAGTCAGTTTTTTTGTACTTTTTCGAAGATGCACCATACTGGTATCAAAAAGTGTTCCATGTCATAATTGATTGTTTTTTTCTGGATAACTGATTGTTTTTTTCTGGTTAATGATACATATTCTAATAGATGGGCACTATTGGATCCTATTCTGGACTTATGAACGTTCACGTATTGATCATATATGGAGATGGTTTTGTCATCGACCGCCTTCAACCTCTTTGACTAAACTATCTACGGTATATATACGTACGTAGCAGCCCACCATCCTTCCCGATACACCAAAGCATCTGATATTTGTTTTTTTCTTTATTAACTCCTTAGTCACTGATTTAGAATTTGAAAATACCACGCCTATACAGAAAGTGGGGTTAATGCCATAGACATAGGTTCAAATACATACGGCATATATTGCTATATAGTGTTTATATATGTCCTAGAATAATATAGGGACTGTTTGCCGTGTGTATGAGGCCTCTGTGTGTTGTAACTTGTAATAATTTTCCCACAATGACGTAGAGCAGACCACCCTATTACCAAGAATGGTGTTATGCAACAATATATGTACAATATATAATAATCCTTTTGTTTCAGACAAAAAGAACGCCCTTATCCATGCCACGTGGGTGTGTATGGGCTATGTAAAAACGTGACTTATATATCTAAGGAATTAATAAAACATTTAAATTAAAAAAAAAATGTTATAATAACAATTAATAATCTTCATAATTGGCACATTACGCGTATAGAACAAACATGTTTCAGTATATTGAGAAATTATTTTTCATATCACAGTTCCCTAATATTCCGTTGGTCTGTCATAATGTCTGTGTTTGTAAGTCCACGTATAAATGCCATGAATACCATTTATTCACAAAATATACCAATAAATGCTGTATAATGTACCAAATCTAACCACCACAAATCCGAAAGCTATCAGGAAGAGGCGCCCTAATCAGCCTGTATTAATCGACAACAGGTGAATTTAACAGGTGCTGTCATATACTTTGGCCATTTTAGTGTCCCTCTTTCCCCAACAAATCATCCCTTGGAGATTATAACACTATGTGGTCCATTATCTCAAATGTGTACATAGTTTGATTTGATAGTTTTAACTAATAAGCTTATCTAGCACTTCTTAATCCCCTCATCATATTTCCATTTGTCACCTCTCTGGCTCAGCGTGACATTTCCAACTTCATAATTTACTAATCCAAAAAGCCCATAGGGCGAAGCTTTCGCATTCTGTTACTGTTATATTATTATATTGTGTCAACTTACATGAAACCAATACTCTTTTATACAAAACAAAATCAAAGCGACACAGAGTAAGCCGGTAAAATGAGTCTTTTTGTCTAACCGCCTGTTCGCAGAAGCGACCATTGCTCCAGGCTGTATAATGCAATTATCTCATTGGCTCACACAGCTAATTGCGGTAGGGTCAATTGGACGGCTCTCAAATAGGTGTTTATATGACCGTTATTTTTCTATTTTATGACGGCACACTGATTTGTCGCCGCGATAATGGAGGACTTTAGCGAGAGGCTAATAATCGAAGTACAACGCATGTGTGTCTGTATGGCACATGTGTGTCTGTATGACTGTGTGTGTCTGTATGACTGTATGTCTCTATGACCAAATAATTAAGCCATTTATTTTTGTTATTTTTCGTGACTGAAATTCCACCTTAGATTACTATATTCAGTTTATTCCTTGTAAAGAACTAAAATCATGGACCGTATAATCTGCTCCATTGGCTGGTGAATTATATTTTGGTAAAATCAGGGGAAATGATAAAGAATATAACGAGGCTAGTTCATTCCAAAAGACGTTGTGGTAAACATGAGACAATGCATTCATCAACTAATAATAATCGCGTATTACCGGGTGGGAGCACTATTATAACTAATGTGTAGAAACGATTACACATAAAATGTGTAAACCCGGTTAATACACATAGCAATGTGTAGTTTTACATACAAATACATTGACCAAGTGCTGTTCTACACATAATGTGTACATTTTATTACACACACTTGTGTAAGAATGTAGATCGTGCGCATTGCGTGCCTTCAGTTTCATAGTCTGCTACATGACGACGATATTGTTTGAGTATATGTTTTGGAATACAATTTACTACTGTCTCAATACCCATGTAATTTTGAGTGACGAGAATAAACAAATTGTAGACAAGGAATGTAAGTTCAGAATTCCGACTTGTGAGTATTGCATTAATCATATATGAGGATATATTTATTAAAACTTTCATGAAGAATACTGCTCTTACTCTTGTTTATATGATTGTTGTAATACGTTAATACTAATCACGTGCAACCACGCCACGACCATGGTTTGTTCATTTAAAACGAAAACTCACACATGGCAGAGCAAAATATTACTTACCATTGTACGCCATGAAAGTTTTAACATATAAATCTCCATTTGCCATGAATACTATATACCCACAGTTCGGAATACTGAACTTTACATTCTTGTCTACGATATATATGTGTAAGAATTTACACAACATGTGTAAGGCATAGGTGTTGATTTTATGCACACCAGTGTGTATACATGTGTATAAATTGACCCATTTATTGTGTAAAATATGTTTAACATAAAAAATGAATAATGGTTGTGTAGCAGGGTTACACGTTGTTTGTAGAAACCCTACACATTAGTCATAAGTGTGTCGGTGGGGGTATCCCCCATGCAGCCACCTGACTCCCCTGCAATTAGCGTACACACATAATAATAACCTGACTATCGCGCGCGACGAAGCGTTTCAGTCGCTTGCGGTGTGGACATAAAAATCGCGCGCTTTGAACTGCTACGGACGTTAGAAAACGGCCGTTATAATCGCTCGCTCGCGCCCGGTGTGGAACAACCTTTATTTAGCTCGAGTATTTACGGCCGTTTTCTGTCGTCCGTATATATAGCGGTTCAAAGCGCTCGATTTTTATATTCACACTGAAAGCGACTGCATGGATCGCTTCGTCGCGCGCGATGTTTGGTTAGATAATTGTTTGAGTGCATCATTTACAGGCAGGTCACAAATGCAATGTATATGGACATTTTATTCAGAATTTGCTAAACATGTAGATGTAAGAGTTTTTCAAACTCATTTAATTGTCAAATATAGTATGTCAATTATTAAATGGAGTGGTACACGGGTTTCCTAAATTCTCATAGCAATTGCGTTTAATTGCATTTCATTCTGTAATTCCAGTTTGTGTGGTTTTTTTTATCGGGGGGGGGGGGGGTGGGTTGTGGGACAAGTCACTTCACAAGCTTGGAATGGATTAGGACCAAAAATCAACCAGAATATCCTGTTATTACATCGAGCTCTTGCCATGCATTTTCTCCTCTCTTATACTGGTACTTCAGTTATCATCATGTCGCTAATGTCCCCCACCACCTTAATAATCGGGACGACGAATGAATGTGTCGCCTTCAAATAGAAGGAATACACGCGTATAAATATCCTATTTGACAGCTACCCAATTATCCCGCTGGTTTGCCACAAAGCGAATAATCGACGAAACATAAAACCACTGCTGTGGTGGCCTCGTGGTCAGCGATTCAGTCGCGTGTGTAGTCCAAGTCTTCTCGTACTAAACTCAGCTAAGATATTGGTATGGCGAGATGCTGGATTTTAGTCCGAGATCGCGCCCTATGCCTTCTTATGACACGAGTTAAGCGTTAATGACCCGCTCAACTAAAACCACAATTATATGAAATAAAATATCACAATTGCGACAATAAACGGATATTTTCCGCAGAAGACCTGCTATTTGATCTGAAACCCACATCAGTTGTGAATTGAAAGCGGTAATTTAATGTGAAAAGAGACAATTACCGCACTGTTTACAAATTTTTTAAAGTATGCGAACTCAGTTGACCTCGCGAGCTGTGTTCGGCATTTTCCGTTGTAAATATTCCGTAGATTTTCGACTAACCACGCAAATTACGATGAATTCTCCATTGTAATCGTAATTATGTGTGTCAATAAATAAAAAATAAATAGATTAAGTAAACATTGAAGATATAAATGTAATACATTAAATAAATTACGGGAATTACAACCCTCTCAAAGTTTAAAACAGTGTAAACACAACGAGCATTAGAATAAATATGGCGCTACATTTCACCAACATTTGGTGGACTTCCGCGAAATTAAGATATATACTAAGCGAACAGAGCAATATACTGTTCTTGTTAAGCACACAACAAATCAAACAAAATTTGTATAAATTTTGAACCTTCGTTGGAAAAGTCCCACTAAAACGGAAGAACTATATTTCGAAACTGTGATTCGGTTCTCCGATTATTTTATCAACACAAAAGTCAAAATGTACATGGACGAAAATCAAACACATGGCAAGTCAGACACAAGAGTTCTAATTTGCTCCAATTTTGACAAGTTGCTTGCGAAAATTGTTAACAAAACTACCGTTCTGATCCTCCATTATGTCATTAAGTTTTTAGTGCGGGAATTGTTCTCAAAAGCACATAGGAAACTGGACTTTGGGGCGATCGGTTTTCGCCATTTTGTTCGGAAAACCCCGCGCTATATATAGAAACGGAAACTAGTATACCCAAAACAAACTCCGGATTATGCCGAAGTTATTCGGACCACTTCGGCTTTCAGTTAAAACGTAAACAAACAGAGAAAAAAAGCGATGTTTGTGGCAATCAACCGGAATATTCTATGTGTAATTTAACATTAAAGTTAGATTATTATACACCATTATGACCATAAGATGTCACTCTTTCCGATGTATTTAGCATCACATATTGATTTGCTAGGTAAATCGAGTAAAATACACAACAAATACCCGCCACAAACCTTGGGCGTATATAAGTCGTGTCATAAGAGACCATACGGGACGATCTCGGACTAAAATCCAGCATCTAGCCAACCCAATATCTTAGCTGGTTTTACACTCTTATGACTAATGTGTAGGTTTTCTACACACAATGTGTAGCCCTGCTACACAATCATTATTCATTTTTGATCTTAAACATATTTGTGTAGTATATGTGTAGTTTTATGTACCTACACAAATTGTTACACAATTTGTACACAATAAATGGGTCAATTTCTACACATTTATACACACTGGTGTGCATAAAATCAACACATATCCCTTACACATTTTGTGTAGATTCTTACACATATAGATCGTAGACAAGTATGTAAGTTCAGTATATTCCGAACTGTGGGTATATATATAGTATTGATGACACGTGGAGATTTATATGTTAAAACTATCATGGCGTACAATGGTACGTAATATTTTGCTCTGTCATGTGTGAGTTTTCGTTTTAAATGAACAAACCAGGGTCGTGGCGTGATTGCATAATATTGGTATTACCGTATTACAACAATAATATAAACGAGTCTAAAAGCAGTATTCGCCATGAAAGTTTTAAAAAATAAATCCTCATCTATCATTAATACTATACCCACAAGTCTGAATTCTGAACTTACATTCCTTGTCTACGATCGCTGTAGATTGTATTCCAAAAAATATACGCAAACAATATGGCCGTCATGTAGCAGACTGTGAAACTGAAGGCACCAATGCGCATGCTCTACGTTCTTACACAATTGTGTGTAACAAAATTTACACATTATGTGTAGAACGGTCCTTGGTCAATGTATTTGTATGTAAAACTACACATTGCTATGTGTATTAACCGGGTTTACACATTTGATGTGTAATCGTTTCTACACATTAGTTATAAGAGTGTAGAACGAGAAGACTTGGACTATCGCTTGTGGTGTGAATATAAAAATCGCGCGCTTTGAGTGGAGCCGGCGCGCTTTAAGACGTCAACGTTGAATGTGTATCCGTTTCCGATGTTCACCATGTACTGCGCGACATAAAGGCTTAATTGAGGCCGCATTGAATTATAACATGCTTGCTGATATCAGTGATATGCTGCCCCATTTCACACATCTACCATTTCTACCAAATAACCATTTATTTATTAAATGGATTCCTCCTTCAGTTTTAAAAGTATACATGTAAACGGTATATTATATATTTGGAGGGGTGTGCAGATAATAAAAGCAGACGACAGACATATAATACAATATCACATTGATTCATATTCATTGGTTGAACTTATTATCTGAACATTTCCTACAAGGGAACTACTCGTCAATAAGTATTTAATTAAGAAAGGAATCAGTATCTGATTTATAACATAGTCTATCTCGTAAATAACATGCACCATAGACGCTTCAAGCTTAATCGTTTTTGAGACAGTTTTTGAGGTACGGATGACCTTCGTTATAGGTTATAATTTAGAATTAACAGTTACCAAATTATGACAATTTCCTCAATAATATACTAATATTATAATATAATAATATTATAAATGCGATATTATCCATAAAACACACTTTGAGTGAGTCGAGCGTGTGTTCATGTAAATAGTGAGCATTAAGCAAAACACTCAACACCGTGGCGATTTTGTTTAGGAGAGTGATTCACACCGTGACCCATTCAACCCATTAGCGAGCGCTATACTGGTATATTGTAAACAACTTAGTGGCATTTCTAACCAATGTTCAAGTAGTGGGGCCTCTCGGCGTTGAGTGTTTTGCTTATCGCACACTCTTTTCGTACTGTATGTTTATACAACATGGCGTATCTTTACATATCACATAGACGGTATACTAACGCGACATTAACATGCAATTTACGCAATATATATGATTGATAAAAGAACAAAGTTGTCTATAATATAATATTCTTTCTGTTTATTGCGGTTTTAACGGATGTGGCTATTTAAAAAGCAATGCCCACCGTCAACGCTTATCGTATCTTTAATTAACTGGTTCAGCGATGCGACTTACACTTTACAGGCGGTGGAGTTCGGGGCACGTACCTTGGTTGTAGTTGAAGGGACTTGATGAGTTCTTCAGAGTGAATTTCGCTATCACGGAGTCACCTTCAGGATCCACAATCTGTAGACGAAGAACAACGTCGAACTTGGCAGTCATCATAGCGTTAACATCTGCACAAATTTTACCTGCGGAATAATTCAATTTTTGGTAATATTCCAATTCCAAACTCACTTCCAAGTTGGGTAAGTTCTTTTTTGTCACTTAGTTTGAAACTCTAATCACTGAAACATTTTTTTTAATAAATTGCTTTCTGAGTTGGTTCAACATAGTAATAATTATTACAATTGCCATGCAGTTCACTTTAATATTGACCTGGGGCGACTACTCGGTGTACACCATAATATTTAGCCACCACAAGGCACAAAAAGCCATCTAGCAACTACGGGACAGCTCCACAGCCGTTAGACGCAGTTTAGTGGCACATGCAAGTGGGGATAACCCGATTGGTGTGTATGTGCTATAATTTGACACTTGCTTACTGGCATCTCTATTTCCCACATAGTGTCGTTTCATAATAGGGCATGCATTGCTAGTTTAACCCGTTCGCTAACCAATCTTTGAAAACAAAATGTAATTTTAGTATTTAGACGAAGCATATACCCATGGTAAATTACGATAACGTATTCGAATTGAAGAGTGTATATAAAGGATCTACAACGAGTCCCAAGTTTATAGCGGAATTTACAAAACGAATCCAGTACATAGGTCTGGACCGAGGCTTTATATTTAATGAAATAACCTTTCAAGCTTTTCCTTCATTAGAGTTTTTTTGGAAAAAAATATAGGAAGCCACAGTATTATGACACGTAGCGTACGGAATATAAACAGACGACAAACCTGAAGTCAAAGGTCATGCACATGGCACTATTTCCTGTTATGCAACAAACGTTTCATATCACAATTTCTAGAATGGGTTTATTGAATGGAATAAGGGTAGGATTATGTAATAAATATATGTAGTATACACGTAGATCTATATTGCACAAGTAAATAGCTCTTCATATATCATAGCAAACAACATTATACTATCACATGCTTACCGTTGGCATCGGGCGTGTTTATGATGGATGGAGGGTGGTTTTTATCCACCGTGAGCGTGTATGTCCCCCTGGCGGTCGATCCATGTTCATCCTCACATTTTACGATGACCTGATATGTCGGAGTCAGTATGGCATTCAGTCTCATTGAGGCGTCGTATTTCAAACTGAACCCTGAAAGCAATTAGTCTCTTTGAAAATCCTATATCGGATGTACGTCTCTAGAAAATCCTATATAGGATGTACGTCTCTAGAAAATCCTATATCGGATGTACGTCTCTAGAACTCTTTATTAAAATTAGGTTCTGTTTTGAAGGGATTCCCTCCATTTCATTGGCGCAGACTACGCGCGATTTCATTGGTTTATGGCATAACACTTCACAGATCTAAGTCAATGACGCGTTGACAATTTTCCCACGCATTGTCAAACTCAGTTATTGTTGGAAAATTAAATACAGGCGATATATCCATAATTCATTTTACTCATCGCAATTTTGGAGATATCATCTTCGAGTTTTTATCAGTAAACGATATTCGTGACTGATTATTTTTCGCATCCTGTTGTATTTATAACTATTTCTAAATACTACGATTCTCACAAACATTTACTACGCCAGGAATGCACTCCATATTTGGAAACGGGTTTAATCACTTCAATTATTATTGTATTATTGTTATATACATACATGCATGGGTCAATTTGAAGAAAGTTATACACATAACATAAACATGACTTACAATTCCTAAGTTATTAAACGTATTGTATTTGTAATCAAATATTTAATGAAAATTGGAGAGTATTTTTCAATTACTTTTTGATTACTATTGATTACTTCGTGTCAATGCTTTTAAACTTATTTTTGTAGAAAGTTGAGATAAAACAATTCTTACCATAGTATCTATTTAAATGGGACCAATGTATACCAATTTATATAGGTCGCAATGCTGATGGCAAATATTTTTCAGATGTTTTAATCATATTAATGAGCAGTCACAACTGATATATACACACACACATCTTCAAAACATCATAATGGTTTCAGTCCAGATATCCCAATAACTGGGTCTGGTATCACAATAGTGTTGTAATAGCAGTCAGCACAGACCTGTGTGGATTAGCCTATGTTAATCAAGAGATTAGCTGGATTCAGACCACATTAACTGACACATATTAAGCCGACTGGGGATTATGATAGAGCATTTTGTTGAGCTTTGATTTTATTGTGAGAAACTTTACATAGGTTATTTCTCAGTGTTTCGATCCATTACCAGCCAACACGCTGGTGTATCTATGGCATGAACACCAAGCAGGTCAAGTTCTATCAGATATAACTAAAGTCAAATCAGATGCCACAAACGTCAGATAACAGGACAGGCAATTAAATTAAACTGCCTAAGTTTTCTAAAAAAAAAACGTATCTGAATTGCAGCAGCATCAATAAATATTGAGGTTGTTTAGTGTGCCAGGATATTTTGAGAATGCCGTTGATCTATGCTCAACAAATGCTACCATAACATCCAGATGTCATAGTTGTGTTGAAGATTTACAACTTATATCTGACACCTATGACATGGTTCAATGTATTAAGTTTAATTTTGAGGCTGACGATATTTTGAGTCTCTTTTTAATATCCAACATACTATGTCAAACTATAATAATTTATGAATGTCTTCATTAAATAATCTCAAAGTAATCGCATGTAATCAAAAAGTATTTGATTATTTATAGAAAAGTATTGTATTTGTAATAATCAAATTGGAAAATATTTGTATTGTAATAAAATACTTTAGACATGTATTCGCCCCATCCCTGGTAGCTGGGGTACCCAGCGTAACTCGGGTAAAACATGAGTAAATTATTAGTGCCCCTTCGATTTATTATTTAGATCAAGTATTATTCACATGAGGTAAACATCACATATTGCATGACAATCTCCGGATAAATTTACCTCTATCTTTTAAGCTGGTAATAACCGCTCTTTATTGCTCATTAGCAGTGCCTATTTAAGTCATCTGAGGTTAGCGGGACCTATCACATGACACTCCCCTGGTCAGGTGACCAATGTGACCAAATTCCCTATATATCGTCTTAGTTGATAAGCAATGCTCTTTATTGCTCATATATGATAATGTTATTTTTAAGTTTCCCTTTAGGATCAACGGCACCTATCCAATGGCACTCCCCGTGTCAAATTAACCCTGCATATCAATTTCCAGCTAACAGGGTACAACCATTTTAGGTATATGATGCATTATTAAACTAAAATTTATTATTAGTGCCCTTTAAGTCCTGTGATGCCACCGGCACCTATCAAATTACATTATCGGATCAATTTACCATGTGAATCAATTTTCAATGACCAGATTCCAACCATTTTTGGTATATAATTAATTATTCAGTTAAATTAATTATTAGTACATTTTAGAACATCTGATGCCAACTACACATCTCCCATGACACTCTTCGGATCAAATGACTCATGTGTACACATTTTCAGATCCGAGGGTCCAGCTGTTTGATCGCTCATAGCCCGACAGACAAATCAACACAGTTCGGTGTTATTAGTATAGATAGCTAGATAGCCTCGTCGTTCTCCCATAAAACTGACAATGTCTTGGTAATGCAAAACAACCGAAACGACGATAGGCCATCGTTAAGCTCACTGAACAAAGTTACAGAGGAGAAACTAAAATTGATGGACACAACAAAGTGTATTTCAACAGAGAATGCTAAAGAAAAGAACTCAATGACTCGTACAAACTTAGGATAAAACTAAAAAAACCAAAGAGAACAATATCAAAATAAAAACCTCTGCATCCATAATATGGAAATAGTGGAACAATGAACGAACTTTACATTGACTTGTGAACTAAACAAAAGTACTGATTGTGATGGTTAAATCTTCAGTTTCCCTTATGTAATACGGGAACTAAGAGCCGTATGGTTCGTTCCTAAATAAATAAATTGATTGATTTATTGATTATAACAATACGAGTTTACTCCTAAAATGATATATTCAGTATTGAGTATTTATGTTTGTCAGATTATTGAAAAAGTGGTTGAATAATATTGATGTTGTTTTATGTTGTTTTGGTCCTTTGCCCGATAAACATATAGTCCTGCAATGGCTGCCAAAAAAAAACCAACTATGATCTCAGATGGTAGACTGAGCACATACCTTAGTTGGGTTCATAGTCTAGATATAATGCAGTGTGGTTTTTTTATCAATATTTCCTGTCAAATTGTCTATCGATCTACATGAAAAAAAAATTTAAATCATTTTTTTTACATAATGCGAACATATCATCTCTCTCTGGTGAGGGTAAACCACGCGTTGTTATAATACTATAGCATACATTGGTTATATATGATAACTAGCCGAAGAGCCCGACGTTGTCCGGGCTATTCAAAAACCAAATTTCAAGTCGATAGCTCTACCCGTTTCCGAGATCTGGTCTGCGCATGCGCGAAGCTGGCGTCTCACGGGCTCGGCGACCCGATAAAATTCGTATCCGGGACAAGATACATTCACATACAAAATTTCAAGTCAATAGCTCCACCCGTTTTCGAGATCTCGTCTGCGCATGCGCGAAGCTGGAGTCGCACGGGCTCGGCGACCCGATACAATTCGTATCCGGGGCAAGATACATTCACATAGCAAATTTCAAGTCGATAGCTCCACCCGTTTCTGAGATCTCGTCTGCGCATGCGCGAAACTGGCGTCGCACGGGCTCGGCGACCCGATAAAATTCGTATCCGGTGCAAGATACATTCACATAGCAAATTTCAAGTCGATAGCTCCACCGTTTCCGAGATCTCGTCTGCGCATGCGCGAAGCGGGCGCCGCACGGGCTCGCCAATACGACAACGTCCACCGCCTGGTCAAACTACACACACGTACCAAGTTTCGTCCCGATCGGTCGAGAATCGTAGATTTGTATAAATGACAGACAAACATACATACAGAGATCTTCAAAAATATATATGAGACTAGCCGATGAGCCCGACGTTGTCCGGGCTATTCAAAAACCAAATTTCAATCCGGGCTATTCAAAAACCAAATTTCAAGTCGATAGCTCCACCCGTTTCCGAGATCTGGTCTGCGCATGCGCGAAGCTGGCGTCGCACGGCCTCGGCGACCTGATAAAATTCGTATCCGGGGCAAGATACATTCACATAGCAAATTTCAAGTCGATAGCTCCACCCGTTTCCGAGATCTCGTCTGCGCATGCGCGAAGCTGGCGTCGCACGGGCTCGGCGACCCGATAAAGTTCGTATCCGGGGCAAGATACATTCACATAGCAAATTTCAAGTCGATAGCTCCACCCGTTTCCGAGATCTCGTCTGCGCATGCGCTGCACGGGCGTCGCACGGGCTCGCCAATACGACAACGACGACCGCCTGGTCAAACTACACACACGTACAAAGTTTCGTCCCGATCGGTCGAGAATCGTAGATTTGTATTAATGACAGACAAACAGACAGACAAACAGACAGACAGACAGAGGTCTTCAAAATATATATGAGACTAGCCGATGAGCCCGACGTTGTCCGGGCTATTCAAAAACCAAATTTCAAGACGATAGCTCCACCCGTTTCCGAGATCTGGTCTGCGCATGCGCGAAGCTGGCGTCGCACGGGCTCGGCGACCCGATAAAATTCGTACCCGAGGCAAGATACATTCAAATACCAAATTTCAAGTCGATAGCTCCACCCGTTTCCGAGATCTCGTCTGCGCATGCGCGAAGCTGGCGTCGCACGGACTCGGCGACCCGATAAAATTCGTATCCGGGGCAAGATACATTCACATAGCAAATTTCAAGTCGATAGCTCCACCCGTTTCCGAGATCTCGTCTGCGCATGCGCGAAGCGGGCGCCGCACGGGCTCGCCAATACGACAACGTCCAACGCCTGGTCAAACTACACACACGTACCAAGTTTCGTCCCGATCGGTCGAGAATCGTAGATTTGTATCAATGACAGACAGACAAACATACAAACATACAAACAGAGGTCTTCAAAATATATATGAGATAATTTCCCATTCCGAATTGATAGTTTGAAATAAAGATTTTTTTTTAATATTCACGAATGGGGCGCCTCCTTAACGGTACTCAATCCGATTCGATTGTCCCCCTACCATCAGATTCCAACAACAACAACAACAACAACAACATCAACAACATCAACAACAACAACAACAACAACTAGTAACAACGAGTAATTGCTCAAAAATAAAGCCACTGGATTTTAGAGTTATCCATCTTATCCGCAATTTGGTCAGAGACAGTCTTCTCGTCGACTGTTTGCTGGGCCACTTGAAATTATAGGTGGTGAAAAATAATAGATTTCAAACATCGATATCTGATCACTCTGAGCTTTAATGCATGGGTGGGTTCCTCGACTTGAATCGAATATTTTTTACCCCCGAAGCCAAGGAAATAGTAATTTGCGAGCTTTAATTCTGATTATGCATCTTTAACGAAACCAAATATATTTATATCAGAACAACTCACTCGTAGTAAAAATGGCGTATTGGAATGCCACAAACGGTCCGTTTGGAGGTCTTGTAGATTCCACTGCGCATGTTGGCTGTTTGTCAATATAGGTAACCCGATTGTCGTCTGCTGTGTCAATGATCATTAGACTGGTTGTTGTGATGGTAGATTCTATCTTATGACCGGAAGCGGGAAGGTTTGTTATTCGGATTGGCTGAAAAAGAAAAAATGCTCAACCTACAAGGAATACCGGTTGTTAAGCCACAATTAACAGCCCCACTACCTACTGATGCGGTGAGTATCGCCTACTTAATATACCAAAGTTGTTTTTATCAAAACGTGACATTAAACATTGGAAAAGGCCGTCAACGCATTGTAAATTATTCTGAAAATCACACTTAGACTAAAATATTTGAACTTAGCGATGTTTGTTGACAAATCACTGCAATAGTTTATTTCACATAACAATTGTTTCAACGCGTACAAAGATTATCCATTTCTCCATGTTCTTCTTAGGCTTTCAGCGGTGATGTTTTTATATATTTTGCACAGTTACCCACTGCATGCGAGTTCATTGGGTCTCTATAACGTACCTTGTTAAGCCATTCCACTCTCACTGTTGCAGAACATGTCCCGAAATAGGCGCATATGGTTTCTGTAGCCTTGACTGTAATTGTATAATCTGTGTGAGGCGGACTTGCAAGGAGTGCACCATTAACCTTCAGCACACCTACAATGTCACCAGATAACATAATAATCATTGTTGCCAACAGTGACGAAGTTTGTGGTGAATGACTTCGGTCGTCTATATGTAGATCAAAAGGGCTTAGGCATACTTAGTACAGGAAAGGATAAAAACAGATGCATGCATGCGATCGCCCATGAACTATTTTACAAGATTTAATGACGTATATATTTGGAAAATATTATAAATATATGAAAGTCATGTTATTGCAGGCGCAATATTGAAATTATGGCAAGTAAGGGGTTAATAGCGGCATTTCTGCGTGGCCGCGGCCCTCGCCCATGTGTGTTTTCGTGTGAACCCGTCCCAATGTTCTGGCCACTAAAATCACACCGGACGCCATAGGGACGCTCCGGGCTGGTTCGCTTCATTCGCGACAAACATATCGGCGATGTTGGCATTTCGAGTCTATAAATGCCTTTGGTGGGCGAATCGTACGAATGTAGTCGACGGTAGTTCTGCTACATATATGTGTGGAGTTCTTATTGGTACGATGGCGATATGGGGGGGGGGGCGTCTGCAAGTCATGTCATTGCAGATGCCATATTGTAATTCTGGCAAGTTAGGTGTTAATATCGGCACTTCAGCGTGGCCGCGGCGCCAACCGTGCGTGGTGGGTTTTCATGAGATCCCGATATGTTCAGCTCTCTAAAATCGCGCCTATACACCATGGGACCGGTCTGGGCCGATTCTGATCCGAGCTGCTCCTGTCTGGTCCTGGCGGTTTTTAGTCACGCCGGTAATTGACACCCTTTAAATATAATTGGGCTTATTATGTGATTCGGGGCTGATTTAATACGATTCCATATGATAACAAGAGCAGCAATGGTAATGTTGGGTTTATATCTACTCGTGTTGGTAAACCGCGAGACCCATGCAGGGGACACAATTTTTCAATATTAAAAGCACCCTTTGGGCGAAATGACACAGTCAAGGAAGACCGAATAAGGAAATATTGCAAGATGGTAGGACTATGGATGATGATAACCGCTGAGTTTGGTGATGGTGATCCCGATAACAACGACGACGAAGCAATACGATGGTGATGTTATTGATGACGATGAACCGGTGATGATGTTAATGACGATGACAAAGATGGCGACGACGATGATGATGATATTGATGACGATGATGAACCGATGATGATGATGATGATGACGATGACGACGACGAGATGATGACGATGATGATGATGCTGAACCGATGATGATGTTGATGACGATGACGACGACGATGATGATGACGATGATGATGATGATGAACCGATGATGATGTTGATGACCATTGACAACGATGACGATGTTGATGATGATAATGATGATGATGATGATGAAATCAGCTGCCAGGAACCGAATAAGGGGTTGGTTCTCTTGGCTATTTCAGCAATGGTAATGCTGCTGCTGTAGACCTAGATTCCTTCGTCTAAATAACTTGTGATATCTGTTTATAGACGAACATCCCTTCCATTATATACACCTCCATAGTGGAGTTTACGCCCAGATCCAAGGGCGGGAAGTTATATCGTTCATTTGATCTGAAAATATCCATGATGTTGATATTACCGTAAAGGATATAGCTTTTCCCGAGTTCAGTTATATTATGTGTTCCTTCGACATCCAATAGGTATCAGTATTAAATGTAAAGAAAGACTTATTTTCTTCAGATATTTGGAGTCCCTCGCTAACACACAATTGCATATAAAGCATGCACCGTTTGACGCTTATAGCATGGTTATTTATCATGGAAAATGATGCACTATGATGAGACCGATTATCTTGAGGCAAATTTATTCATTAAACATATTCCTTGATCTATATACGGAAATGTCTGTGCTACGTAAAATCTGCCATAGGAGAGACACGGGATGGCACTTAACTCTTTCAGTGCTAGGGGCCGCTCTCATCGGCCCTAATTTACGGTATGTAGAGTGGCCCTAAAAAAAAATTAAAATTAAAAAAAATTAAAATTTTGGGTTGAATTTTTTTTGGGTATGCTTAAGCATGCTATAGCGAATTTAAAAACAAACTGGATAAAACCTTAGGGGCATGTTATAACTCAAAACTATCACCAAGTATTCATAGTAATAATTTTGATGCCCATGAAAAACGTAAGATTCCCTGGCACTAAACCTACAAAATAAGTCTGTTAAAGAATATAAGAAAAAGTTATTAAAATTGTAAAAAATTGTAAAAAAAATAATAACAAATGATGATTTTTTTTTAGGCCAATGCATTCTCTTATATATGCGAGGCGACCTATGGTCGACTCGCATATATAAGAGAATGCATTGGCACAGGGTATATGGGTTGATACAAAAATCGGACCTGGCACTGAAAGGGTTAACCGTTGTCAGCATCTTTCTCGACCGATGGCAAACTTGGTCTCCTGTTGCCCATGCGCTCAATGTCGGAAACGGCTCCTGCATTGTTACAACTACAGATAACGATAATCGTCACCCACATCATTATCATGACGATGTTGACTGTGATTCTAAATCAGTCTAGAAAATAGCTACCAAGAACCATACGGGGTGGTTTTCCGTGCAAATTTTTAGCAGTGTATGCCATGCTAAAATAAAACATGTTGCGCATTAACAGTGGGTAATCTTACCGTTTGTCTTGTCAATGCTGATAGGCATTCCGTTACTAGAGACAATGCTGTACGTGAAATCTGTGACAGAAGGGTCACCATACGTTGTTATGGCAATGGTGCCCAAGACCGTGCCAATGGCGGCGTCCTGTCTTATTGACGTAGTGACTGCTAAGTCCAGACGACAAGTGGGGCTCTTAGTTCCTGCAATATAGTGTTAGGAAGTTCGAGGTTAAAGGTATACTGAGCTTTTTTGTCATCTGCTTTAAAAATTTAACATCGACTTTCGCAAAAGAACAAATATATATAAATATCGTTTAAACCATGTCATTCTGTGCGTTTTTCTCATCTTCTCTATAATATCGATATCGTGTGCCAGTTATAACCAAAAAAAATGTAATTCCATCGATGACCAGAGGGCGTTTTTCGTCTTTAAATCGTGAATACCGTACAGTTGTGACAAGCTATCATTTGCTGATACATGTATATAAAGTCAAATATCACAAAATTACGTGCCTGTAATCGAAACTGGTTATTTTATTCGAGTTTTAACCGAAAATCTGTCCTTCCATGGTGAGTGCAGCAAAAATATTTGTCTAAAAATAGAATGTCACCGCCTAGCGTTCCTCAACTTCCTGTTTATTAAAGGCTTATCCACTGTGATAGTGAGTTCTGATTGGCGCTACACAGAGTCTTTATTTCGTGGGAGAATCTGGATTCAAATTACGGATTACACTCCGCATGACGTGGTTCTGTAATCGTTAATTCGTCGTAAATATCGCGTATAATTATAAGTACTATATGTGTTACGCAAACAAATTTCATGTTATGTAAACAAACAGTACGTAAAGAGTATGCGATAAGTAAAACACCGGCGAGACTCCACGCTAAGTGAACTCTATTTAGAAAATGCCACCAAATTGTTTACATCACAGCGCTCGTTAATCCTCGCCACTCAAGACGCCGGTGTTGAATGGGTCACCGTGAATCAATCTCCAAAAAAAATCGCCACGGTGTTGAGTGAATTGCTTATAACTCACTTTCTACGTGCTGTATATAAACAAACGATCGGCTCAAACAAAGTGTGTTTTGTGGATAATATCACATTCACTATATCATTATATTATACTATATTAGCATATTCTCGAGGAAATTTTCATAATTTGTAACTGTTATTTCTAACTTTTAACCTAAAGCGAAGGCCATCCGCGACTTTAATCATCCGGACACAACATTCCGACAATACGAACAAGCTAGTGTTTCTCACTTGGTTTCACCCGAGCTTCGATGGCATAAGCAATCATTTCTGGTGATGTGTTATCGTCTGTATCTGTACTCTCTGTTTTTAGAGTGTATGTACCCCCGACTATCGGATTTAATCCGTCCTGTTTAAGAACAGTTCCAACATAACGTCTGTTGTATCTGCTCGATTTCTTGTACTCAAGTAGATTTCCAGTGCTGAAATTTAAAAACAAATTGAATGGATACAATAGGTGGCGAAACCGAACACTATTTGTAGGTAAGATAGCATAAACTGGTTTTTCTCTATTTGTATTTCAAAACATATCAGCATGGATTAAAATTTCACATATAATTTAGTTCGCTAACATTGAAGATTTGTTCAGGTTTCCAGACCTAAACCTTGCGAATATATATGTGTTTACCGTTTGATTTAGGTTCTATGATTAGGGAGGGTGCATTTACCAACATGTTATTCAACGAAATATGGCCGTATTATCACTTGATTATCACGAAATTTGGCCGTATTACCACTTGATTTTAGAGTTATCCGTCTTCATCCGCAATTTGATCGGTTTGACTATTATTTGCCAGGGGGGGGGGGGGAAGAAGATATCTCGAGAAATAACATATTTCAAAAATAGATATCTGATCACTCTGAGCTTTGATGAGTGGGTTCCTCGATTCTTGAATCAAATATTTTTTATCCCAGAAGCCAAATAAATAATAATTTAGGGGTGTTTAATAGGATAATGCATCTTTAACGTGTATAAAATAATCATCTCAACTAATAACATATGACATGAAATATAGTTTTTGTGTTACGTGTGAGTTCCAAAATATCGTTGTGCGGTGACAATACATGGTAATGTAAAGCTGTTGTGCAACCAACATCTAAATAACCGAATATATCACCCGCTTCTGTGTACGAAAGCATGGAAATACATGTGCAATATTACCCGTACTTACAAGCCGATTTTGTCTCCTTTGACGACGTATATAACATTTCCGCGAGTAACCGGCCAGTTCGTTGGGTTGTTGACTGGAAGGAATTAAGTGTGTGTTGTCATAGTTACTATTTCAGATGTCTTTTCCTCCCATAAACTGGGACAGGGCATGTTCACCCCCCGTGTACGTGGTATCGCCAAACCCGAGGGTATCGCCAAACCCGAGAACATGGGAAAGTCATTTTCACGTATATGATATGGGGATATGTTTGTTTCTCATCGTAAAACAGACAACGAACAACGTATATGTATGTCCACATGAAGCAGGAGTATTTATGCACCCGCTGTCAATCAGTTTTCCTGCAGATCAAACCATTTAATATTTTTTTGCGAATTTTTTCAATAGTGTTTTTGCTTTTGTTCACTCAAATTTTCGAGAACATCCACCCATTAGTATAGTTCCTGAACTTCCACCCTGCCAAAACAAATGCCAATATATAGTTGAATCTGTCAATGAAGCATAGGATTGAACAGAATTTAAAACATCAGTGTCGTTCTCAATATCCGCGCGATATGGAGGGACCACTATCGGCCCAGATAGATGTCAACGTCGCAGACGAAGATGTCACCAAACGCGGATCTTCTGTGCAGTAAATAATCATGACAGTATAAGCGTGTTCCATAGTGAAGTATTTATTATCAATAGCAGTAAGTATGTTGTATATATAGTATGTATATACCCACATGGTAAATCGATAACCTAATGACCATTCTGGGTTCCTATATACATGTAACTGTTAGTTGCTTTGTGTCATTACTTTCAATGGTGTATTGGCAATCGCATTGTGTATACGTTACACCACTCATATCAGATTGCCAGCCACTCCGCCCCATGCTCCAAAAACCCACCCAACCAACGCGCAATTACGAACGAATACCACAGTCTGACGCACCAACCAACACCCACGTACGTGCAATCAGCGAAATACACGAGGAAAAATCCACATGCACACACCCTATACCCCACCACAACAAACCCAACACACAACACACACCACCCCATGTGCACGTGTATACGAATTCTGATCTATATTGCTTGCATGTGCCACGATTATATATGTATGTACATGTATGTATTGTGTACTAATATTTAGACTGTGTCCTACCGAACACGTCTGGCGATTGGAGAATAAACTCCGAGTCTGATTTTGTTTATACATGGTGTTGTAGCTTGGTAAGCTGACTACATGTGCTACGTATACACAATAAAGAGGTGACAGGCCCATCGAAACCCAGATGAGAAGGCACACAAGTGTGCCACATATAATACATTGTGATCATATGTGTACGGATGTTTAGGGTTAAAATAGAATCGTTACAATACTATCTGATGACTCTTAAAAAAGCCAGAATTGTATAATTTGTAGCTATACGATATATGTATATTCGATAAGGTGATTCGGTTTCATTGTCGCGTAACAAGTCATAACGAGTCATAAAGTCTGTAAAATAAACGTGATTATAACAAATTTTTTATACGTCGTAGCATTTCGTCCTGCATGTGTGGTCTATATGCAAACTCCAAGCATGTTACTAAACGAATATCCGGTTAGCTGCATGCATACGAACGACAGCATTCACGTGCGTGTGATCAAGGCATCGCGTTATCATTCATTCACCTTTTTGAGATCGCAAATCTGAATGCTGAGATGGATGTTCAATTAATTTCAGTTGAAATACATTCATAATAGATATGTACACAATATTTCGAATATGTTATGGATTCATATTTCAGATGACATTCGCAGTCCAATTTATCACTCCTTGATACACATAAAAACACTCGAAAACTCATCAGAACTCCTTAAGTACTACGCATATTTACTGCACAGAAGATCCGCGTTTGGTGACTTCTTCGTCTGCGACGTTGACATCTATCTGGGCCGACAGTGGTCCCTCCATATCGCGCGGATATTGAGAACGACACTGATTTTTAAAATTATTTTCAATCCTATGCTTCATTGACAGATTCAACTATATACCGGCATTTGTTTTGGCAGCGTGGAAGTCCAGGAACTATACTAGTGGGTGGATGTTCTCGAAAATTTGAGTGAGCAAAAGCAAAAACACTATTGAAAAAAGTCGCAAAAAATTATTAAATGGTTTGATATGGGAAAACTGATTGACAGCGGGTGGATAACTACTCCTGCTTCATGTGAACATACACATACGTTGTTCGTTGTCTGTTTTACGATGAGAAACAAACATATCCCCATATCATATACGTGAAAATGACTTTCCCATGTTCTCGGGTTTGGCGATACCCTCGGGTTTGGGGATAACACGTACACGGGGTTGATGTTACTGTGTTTCGAACAACAATTTGTGAACGTTTTTTTTAATTAACAAAACCCTTTAAAAGATGTACTCATGCCTCCATACAATTATCCGTGAATTGCGAAACGGTTCTATAGCGAACAAGCACGACTTGAAATAGCGTGTCTTCGTCATGTGAAGAATGTGTGAATTTAGTGACGCTATCCCACAAAGTGGGCTAGAGTCATCCCACATAGCAGGCCAACGTCACCAAATTCACCCTATGCATGGAAACCTCATTCTGCTCAGGACTCAAGTTTTCAACTGAGATCTCACCTTTGGTCTAGGGTCCGATTGAAGTTCTACAGTTGATGTTCACACATTCGAATATAGTCGCCTCGATTAATATGCAATTTATCTTATGCATATTATGGGATATAGAAACTGAACAGAAGGGGAAAAGTAACTTAAAATGATATGAAAAACTCCGGTAGGGTGATCAAATATAAATAGAGAATATAATCTTGTTCAAAGTAGTAATATTTACAAATATTATATCCAAATTGACAACTCACATCGTCATTCTTATATATTAATCAAATGCAGACTCTCGATGGCGAAATCGTTTTCGTTAGTTTATCGCCGATAGATGCGTCCCGAATCGAGTAGTAAATATTTACATTTGAGCGTAGTTCAGAAGATGTTTTCTATGCAGTGGTACGGTCGATTTGCTTCAAATTTTCGGCGATGTTAGTAGAATGGTACATTCCTCCAGTTGGCATAGCGCATTGATACTAACTTATCAGTTTCACACACCCGAACAAGTCCATAATATGTCTTTAAAACAATGTTAATTTGAGACTATAGATGCTTCCCAGAAGATGAAGTCTAAGCATGATGAGGTCATCAGAGGATGAATTTGGTGATGCTAACCCGCTGTGTGGGATAGCATTGCTAAATTCACCCTCCGGGGCCCCCATTCTGCAAATGACAGACACTATTTCAAGGCTTGTGAAGATCGTACCCTTATTCCATTCAATAAACCCATTCTATAAATTATGATATTGAACGTTCGTTTAATAACAGGTAATAGTGCCAGGTGACCATTGACTTCCGGTTTGGCATCTGTTTACATTCCGTACACTTCGTTCTCAAAATACTATATATATGGCTTCCAATATTTTTCCAACAAAGTATAATGAATGAAGAGTTTGAAAAGTTATGTCATTAAATACACCAAAGAGTCTTTATTTATCTGTGACTATTTCTTTACGCAGACAAACAACGCAATGTTACGTGAAACGTCATCGCATGCCTTACAGAAGCCGATGTTAGTTTCGCATCCCATTTGTTGATTTAAGTATGTTTTGTCAAAACGAGTCCAATAAATTAGGTCTGGACCGAGTTCCAGACCTGATTTACTGGACGAGTTTTGTAAATTCTGCCATAAACTGGGGACGAGTTTAAGATTATCTATATACTCACTGGACATGGTGAATGTAACCTTATCTTGACTAACAAGCATATACTGATTATTTCCGACTGGCCGCCATACTTGTAGCCAACAAAACCCTCCAGGAAAATTCTGAGCGTCTATTCTCCAATAGTCTAGAATACCACAGCATGGGAACGTATAACTGACCTCTCCATATACTGGCGGTCGTTGTCCGTGCGTCCATCCCACTCCCGTGTCAAGGATGATGTATGTAGAGTCTGAAAATATGTGTGTGAAGTCAGCTTGCAGGCTACAAAACAGAGTTCAGTCCCCTCGCTACGCTATGTCTGACCGCTACCGGCATATGCGTTTTCTTAATTAAATCTAACATTTTCTATTTAAGTTTTTTTTCCAGTTACAATTCATTCTGGCTTGATCTAGACAATTTCCGAATGAATATGGACAGTTCGGTTTCACAGAATAATGCGGAATAAATTGTAACCTACAAAAAGTCTCAAATAAATACACGTGACATTTCTTTACATTACGTGTAGGTGTGGACAGCGGTAAGTCCTGCGTAGGGGACTGAACTTTGCATGTTGTTCAACGAAATATGGCCGTATTATCACTTGATTATCACGAAATTTGACCGTATTATACCACTTGATTTTAGAGTTACTATATTCATCCGCAAGTTGGTCGGTTTGACGAATATTTTCTAGGCGGAAAAAAGTACACATTTCCAGAAATAACAGATTTCAAAAATCGATATCTGATCACTCTGAGCTTTGATGAGTGGGTTCTTTGACTCGAATCAAATTGTTTTTATCCCCGAAGCCAAATAAATAGTAATTATGGGGTGTTTAATCGGATGATGCATCTTTAATATCAGGTTATCAATATTTTCTTTCTTTCTTTCTTTCTTTCATTCATTTATTTCTCTAAATCTGGTTCGCGATCCCTGTGGTAATATCGTCACTTTGCCTCCATGGGTGCCACACACCCCTGTTCTCCGCCTTTCTTATTCTGATTCAATTATATTTATTGACCAATATGAAATTTGTAACATTCACTCTCTATCTATTTAGGGACCACAATGAAATACAAGTCCATCAAGGGACTTCTTGTGTCATCCATGATAGTCCTCGGCATTAGTACTCTCTGCTCAAATTCCAGGCAGAGTTATCTCCCACGAATCGCTCTGCTGAGATACCACTGCCACAAGGACATTTGTAAGGATTTCTGACATGATCTTGGTTCTTATGTGTTAGGATTAAAATTGTCTATATATGTCTGGCTCAGTTCATATTGTTCTTATCAATACCGAAAGAATACCATTAATGCGAACTTGTGGTAGTCAAAATAAGGTAGGTGACTTGTGGCAATGATCTGTCGCAGTGACACCGTTGTTGGAAATTATTATCAAAATCCAATGATAAATACACACACCATTACTTCAATAATAAAAATATTTAGACAAGTATGGAAAGCTGGCCCATTTACTGGATTCAGAGTCAACTGGACTCCTGCTACCACAACTAGTTTCAAGTCCTATTTCAGCATAAAAAATGTATCAATTGTAAAAATATTTCTTCCACTCAATCAACTATATATATCTCTTGAAAGTAACACTGCAAATCCGAAATGATGTGGCATTTCTTGCAACATTTATTAATGTGAATTTCCAACAACACAAAAATTGAAAATCTGACGAGTCGCCACTCGACGAGTCACAGGCTATAATTAGAAGCACGGATTAGTTATGACGTTACAATCTTTGATGGTGACACGTCAATCTCACACAGGAGCTTTCCATACTTGTCTATATTATTAATCAAGTAATGGTATGTGTACTTATCAGCGGATTTTGATAAAATCTTCCAACAACTGTGCGCAGTGATAACAGAGTTTGCTCTCTGCTATAAAGTAAATGTTGCCACCGTCACGGCGTCTTTAAGCAAATATAAATACCATATTCAAATATTCCGCTCTGCCTATACAATGTATTTACTTTTTGTAATGAATTTATCTGTATAATGTATATAGATGTATAATGATCGATGATCGTGTTATCAAAATAAAAATCAAACACTCAAGCTATCTCAAGGTATATACTTTATTGGCTTCCCTTGTCGGAGAGCATTAGTGAATATATTACAGTTTGATGTTACATACTATTCGGATGATACAACAACAATTTAATCGAGTAAAGCTATGCTCAAGTGAGTGGGAACCAGCAAGAGCGTGTGTGTCAAAACTATAGCACAAATTAAAGTGTGCATTGGCGGAATCGTTTCGCTCGTTGTGTGACAATCAAACCAGAAGATCAATAAGATAATGCCGCATTGACATTGTATTTATATAGGTGTAGTGGTCCAGCTAGGAGCTGTGTTTATATACTCACCCGTCCGTCCATTTCGTCTAAACTGTTCACCGTTTGTTGCCGCTACATCTCTGTTACCAACGCCGCGGCGATAACACTCTGAAATCCAGTCAGAATTAAGGGCCCACTTAATTTTCGAGTCAGCGATTATTTCGTATATTATAGGGCCTTGATATACGGTTTTAATAACAATCTATGCCATAAAACATGATTAAAATAATATAATTCGTCACCATTTGGAACGTCTGTGTCTCAGGAGGTGCCCATAGAGTAATAGAAAATAGCTGAAATAATAAAATCATTTCCCCCGTTATGTCTCCCAGAATGCAACATAATTCAAACTGTAGTTTATTTTCAATGGAAGGGGAATAACTCTCTATCTAAATATATATAGTTATTCCCCTTCGATTGAGAATAATCGACATTGTACAGAAACTTTAACACATAACAGACGTCAACAAAAAAACAACATGTTCACAATTTATTACATAGAAGAAGTTGAAAGTACAATGTTTTGGAGTTTCCTCTATCAAATTGTATATAATAGGGCATATATTTTATATATTGTGATCTGGGGGTTCGATATTAAGTTGGCATTTTAAACACCTTTCGCATAATGAAGTACGACAGATAAGAATTATTAATAGCTAATTATAGTCGTATTTTTCGGACGATCCAAAAAACCTTTTCGCATAATTGACGACTGCGAGTCTGTTTGTGAGAAAATCGTATATCGTTCTAACAACTTCGGACCACTGACAGTAAGGTGACATATGCTTCTGTTTGCCATGTTTGTTTGTGTTTCCGTCAATTTAAACCAAAACCCACACCATGACATAACAACACTATCATTTATATTTGTCACTGTTCCACTTTCAGAGAGAATTTTACCTCACGCAGTTGGTACGTTATGTCCAGTTCGGTATATTGTATTTTAAGTTGTTGGCTTCATTGCAGCTGTCGTGGCGACAGAATGATATCGAATTATACTGTGAACAGTCTGTTATTTGCAGAATGAGGTCCCCAGAGGGTTAATTTAGTGATGCTAACCCGCATAGCGGGCTAGCATCACCATATTCACCATCTGGGAACCTCATTCTGCTGAGATGTAAGCAGAATGAGGTCCACAGAGGGTGAATTTGGTGATGCTAGCCCGCTATGCGGGGTAGCATCACTAAATTCACCCTCTTGGGACCTCATTCTGCAAATGATAGACAGTGTATATCCGTCTTCACACTTAGCGCTTTGTGTTTTACAAAATTATCGTGATGCACGACGACGAATGATTTGATTTCCCCTAATATATGAAAATAAAGTCATCTCCCACATTGAGGAGCTGAGAAACGATCGCGAACTTATTACTGTATGGTGTATTTGTGACTTTTGTTGAAATCCGAAACTATAATCGTAAATATGGGTAGGGCCAAAGTAAAATAGAGGTCTGGTTTGGGTTACACGCCAGAATAAATAGGGTCTGTATACGCGGTAGGTAGGCTAAACATATTATTTTTTATATTTATTTTATTTTTATTTTGACATATTCTTATGGCTTTTCGTATTTTCTGCAAGATTTTGAAGCATTAATGTTGAATATCTTTGTATAAACTTTAATAAAAACAATGCTTGACAGATAACAACTCATTCTGACATTGAAAACTACATTATTTTTTTTTATATTTTTTTTTCATAATTATCTCTCAAAAACCACGAAAATATCTTTAGGGTAGGGGGTTTGAAATAGGGTAGGTAGGGAAACCCAAACCACAAGTATTTTTTTCTTTGGCCTAGGGGAAAACGACAACGAATAGAATGATCACTAATTCTAGTGACTTAGTTCCCTATTCGTAATTCTTATCTGTCGATGTTCTCAATGCGAATGTGTCCATTGTCCTGGTGGCGAAAATATTAAAGGCCCAATTAATTTTCGAATGACCAGATTACATTATATACAACATAACCCGTATTATATAACATTTGGAAGAGGAACCAAAATATATATATATTCCACCAGAATACGGAACTTCAATCTGAGTCTATGTCTCCCATAGCAGGTGAGGCCATGCATAATGAGGTTCCCAGACGGGGAATTTAGTGATGCTAGCCCGCTATATATTCGGGACAGCGTCACTAAATTCACCCTCTGGTGACCTCATTCTGCAAATGACAGACACACTAAACTCAGACTTGAATAAGGACAACGTAATTAAGTCAACTGCAATCCGCAATCAGTTTGCTGATACGGCACTTGTGCCATCGCGGAAGGATAGCACTTTAGGCGGCACCTAGCTCTCGTTCTGCCCTTCCGCGCCCACACTCGTGTCGTGTTCTGTGTAAGTATACAATGGGGTATAGTAATGACTAATTGTGTATGCATGACTATATTTATACACGAATGCATGTATATACGCGACTAACTAGGTACAAGAAAACCATAGTCAGAAATGGTAACACGCTAAAGATAATATATTATATACCCATGATTGTAATTATAGAATATAAAATATATTGGTTTCGCGAATGACCAACTCAGAATTCCGTTAAAATAACAATAACAACCAGCACCTAATTAACGAACCGGCGGCCGACTTGGTCATCTCCGACCACAACCATCAGTGGGCTGCAGAACGAAAAATATCTATAAAAGTTGAAATATAAGACTTACAAAAATTATGTTTTAAATTTATGTTATTGGTAATTGACAGAGCTTGTCACAAACCAAAAATCAACATTATTGACATAATAATGTAAAGGACAATAAACGAAATTGAAATTCCCAACTACACCTTTTACCGGACTCGGCCTCCTGGTCGCGCAGTTCGACTTTTAGACCGGAAAAAAACCCATTATCTATAAATAAAATGCCCAGCGGACCACAGCTATCAAGAATTTGGAGAACAGTATAAACGCGGCGCGCGCTAATAATTGTGCATCATGCAGTGACTAACATTTATAAACGGGTGACTAACTACATGCATGTATACACGAATGACTAATTATAAACGGATGACTAACTGTACACATGATTGGCTAATTTTGTATGGATCACTAATTGTGTATGAATGACTAATTATAAATGGATTACTAAATGTATACGTGATTAATAACGGTAGATGTGAATGAATAATGGTATACATGTACACGATTTACTATATCATAATTGTATACATTGACGCCTAAGTATGTCATGCTTTATACATGGTTGCCTGGTTACTTGAATGCCTAAATGTATAAATGGCTGACTCACGGTATATACATTATTACGTTCAGTATACGTGGGCATATATACGTAGCTATGTATTTGGATGACTAGCTAGGTGTGGATAATGACTTACTTTGTGATATAACTGACTGTATTGTCGTCAGATAAATGTATGTTATAATCCAGACGAAACACAGACAGTTATTTATCCCCATAGTCAAATCCAATGTTAGCCGAACGTGTTATATTCAAGCATCCATATATAGCCGAAGATGTCCATCGAAGTGTCAAAGCTACCATTTAGGAAATGTGTCCACCGAAGGCTGTCAGAGCTACCATGTGCGGAATTCCTGGGAATGTTTCACATCAACAAAATCCATACCACGAAAGAAAACACACGTGCGTCATACCAAATAGAATGTCTAAATTTGCCAACCTGGTTGAACTTTTGTGAGTTGAGAATGCACTTCACCACCAAGTACTCTCACATTGCCTATTATAGTCGTTTGGTTGAAAATTCCTCAATCCAGTAACCAAATTACTCTTCATTCGCGTGACAACGATGTCTACAATTAAACAACGTGTCGGTTGTTTAATGTGAGATTAGGCACTCGCACTGCGTAAATGTGAAATATATTTAAATTTTGTACAACCATCGTTACTATGCAGAACACGATTTTTTATTTTTTATTTTTATTATTGATAACTCACAATGACGAGACATCACGTGCTAAGATCTTTGTTTCGTAAACATTACTGTTACAGTGTCAGCCATTTTACCAACAAAACAAACATGTGAGCAAAAGGTCAGAACAATGAAAAATATTCCAGAAAACACAGATTTTCAACCAAAACAATTGATTTGCTTGATTTGTTTGTGGATAAAATCAGTTTAACTATAACAGTAATATTTACATATAACAAGTATTTAAACACGCGAAATATCGGTATTGGGGAAAGTAATCAATAATAATCATAAGAACATAGTGTATTTTTATGTTAATTCCATGTTCTTATTCTTAATCGTGATTGTTTTACAAACCTGTTTTTATTTTTCACAATTAAACACTGAAAGTGCCTTCAGCGCATACTATAACCCGAAATAAGCGATGAATATAACGTCACCTCCTTCCGCGTTAATATAGTTAACTACAAATTAATATAATCGTCGCAAGAAGAAATCATTCTCCAATATCAGGTTCGAGATATAACTGTTTATTTGGTCGTATACATGGTAATGTTGGCATGTAAGTAAGCCTGTAAATAGTGTGTCTGTCATTTGCATAATGAGGTCCCCAGGGGATGAATTTAGTGATGCTATCCCTCACAGCGGGCTATATAGCATCGCCACATTCAAACTTCCTAGAAGGGAAAAAGTTACTAAAAACAATGTTAATTTGAGACTATAGATACTTCCCACAATATGAGACCGCTGTGCAGTATAGCATCACTAAATTCACCCTCTGGGGACCTCATTCTGCAAATGACGGACACACTATTTGTTCATATCAGGCGCTCGGAAGCCGCCCAGTCTATCGTTATCTTTTGCCTTTAGTGGCAATGAATAGTCAGAAAGTTGCTACTACTTACGGTGATATCATTATTTGAGTTAAACGAAATTAAATGATAAGCTTTATTGTGGGTGCAAATTAAAATATAATCGATGTATAGCTTGGTTGGCAAAGCCGTGGCTGTTTATATAAAAGTCAAGTCTAAATATCATATATATTTTGAAGACCTCTGTCTGTCTGTCTGTCTGTTTGTCTGTTTGTTTGTCTGTCATTAATACAAATCTACGATTCTCGACCGATCGGGACGAAACTTGGTACGTGTGTGTAGTTTGACCAGGCGGTCGTCGTTGTCGTATTGGCGAGCCCGTGCGACGCCCGTGCAGCGCATGCGCAGACGAGATCTCGGAAACGGGTGGAGCTATCGACTTGAACTTTGCTATGTGAATGTATCTTGCCCCGGATACGAATTTGATCGGATCGCCGAGTCCGTGCGACGCCAACTTCGCGCATGCGCAGACGAGATCTCGGAAACGGGTGGAGCTATCGACTTGAAATTTGCTATGTGAATGTATCTTGCCCCGGATACGAATTTTATCGGGTCGCCGAGCCCGTGCGACACCAGCTTCGCGCATGCGCAGACGAGATATCGGAAACGGGTGGAGCTATCGAATTGAAATTTGCTATGTGAATGTATCTTGCCCCGGATACGAATTTTATCTGGTCGCCGAGCCCGCGCGACGCCAGCTTCGCGCATGCGCAGACCAGATCTCGGAAACGGTTGGAGCTATCGACTTGAAATTTGCTATGTGAATGTATCTTGCCCCGGATACGAATTTTATCGGGTCGCCGAGCCCGTGCGACGCCAGCTTCGCGCATGCGCAGACGAGATCTCGGAAACGGGTGGAGCTATCGACTTGAAATTTGGTTTTTGAATAGCCCGGACAACGTCGGGCTCATCGGCTAGTTATAATATATATACACACACAGCACTTGACAATCAGAACTCGAACAGTTTATCGTGCAGAAATTAAACATTAAAGGCCCACTTAATTTTCGAACCCCTAGATCACCTTATATAAAATATATGCCATATATGATATACCATTTGAAAGAGGAAGCTCCAAAACATTGTATTCTCAACTTATTCGATGACTAAACCAGAGTGGATACATACTCTTATTTATATAACCTCGCTGGTAATATATTGAGGGTGTCTATATGTGCGGATCAATCATATGACACCATAGTATATAGCGTCAACGGAAAGCACCTCTGACAAACATGTATATTATTTATATTGTAAATACTGTTCATATATCATAACGTATATCATTTGAATATTTATTATGTAAGTCATGTACATAAATGTATTATATGTTATCTTAATACCTATGTATTATGGGTCGATATTTTCAACTTATTCGATGTAATAACTTTTGTTGAGATACCTAGGTCTGTTATGTGCTCAAGTTTCCACACAAAGTCAATTATTTTCAATGGAAGGGGAATAACCCTATATATTTAGATATACAGTTATTTCCCTTCCATTGAAACTAAACTATAGTTTGAATTATGTTGCAATCTGGAAGCCATAACAGGGGAAATGTTTTTATGATCGCAGCTATTTTCTGTTACTCTATGGGCACCTTCTGAGACACAGACGCTCCAAATTGTGATGAACTATAGTATTTTAATCATATTTTATGACTTAGCTTGTTATTAAAACCGTATATGGAGGCACTATAAAAAAATAATCGATGACTCCAATATTAAATGGGCCTTTAAACAATGGATAAAAACACAGTGACGTTTTGATTAATTAATTTATATATTTATTTATTGGGGTTTAACCCTTTACCCAACAGAAGGGCCCTGTGCCAATGCATTCTCTTATATATGCGAGTCGACCATAGGTCGCCTCACATATATAAGAGAATGCATTGGCTTAACACATTAAAAATTATAAAATTGTTAAAGAATGTAAGAAAAAATGGTAAAAAAAGTTTTTTTTTAGGCCAATGCATTCTCTTATATATGCGAGGCGACCTATGGTCGACTCGCATATATAAGAGAATGCATTGGCACAGGGCTAACTGTAACTATCACAATGTGGTCAAGGAGCCGGTTCCAATGATATCCATATTTGTATGGTTCTATTGAGACAGACCGAAGATATTTTAGGCTGTTGAATCTTTATTTGGCCGGTTTTGGCCGGTTTGTTGGGTAAAGGGTTAACGTCGCTTTCAGCAGCCAAGGCTATATCACGACGCTGCCAGTTTTATTGTTGGAGGGAAAGTTCGTTCACTAAGGTAAATCTAGCAGTAATTTCATTGGCTGGAAGAATGACCCATTGTGCCCGGCGAAACCACCGACCATCGGCGAGTAATTGGCAGCTCCCCCTTTAGCGATTTGGGATACAAAGTCAGCGATGACTCCACCGGGAATTGAACCCATATCGCCGGCTCTGGAGAGCGGGCGGTCTGGATCAGAACCCTTTACCGACTGAGACCAATGATGTTTCAAAATCGATACTTTCAAATATACGTAGAAGTTAGGATTGTTTGGTTTGAACAATACCGTCTTTCACGGGGGTCCCAATCAGATCGTGGCCAGAGTAGAGGGGGTTTGGGATATGGGTGAGAAATTGACTCAACACTTATTGATGGACATTTTACTCCATCCACATATAGGTTGAAATTGTTCTCGTCGTTTGATTTTCAAACCAGTTGTTATTAATGATGCATTTTCCGAATTAACGGTCCTAAATTACTATTTATTTGGCTTTCGGGGGTAAAACATATTTGAATCGAGTCGAGGAACCCACCCATCAAAGCTCAGAGTGATCAGATATCGATTTTTGAAGTTTGTTATTTCTCGAGATGTTCAACGATTTGTGGCCCAGAAACACGCCGTCAAACGGACGGTCTCGGTCAAAATTGCGGACGAAGATGAATAACTCTAAAAACAAGTGGTAATACGACCAAATTTCGTGAATACTCAAGTGATAATACGGTCATATTTCGTTGAATAAATGTTGATAAATAACACATTTTGGGAAATTTGATACCATAGTTGACATAAGTTAGCATTATTTTGTTCCAATTAATCGATTCTGATAATTAAAGCGTATTTTGAAGAAATGTTGTTCTATCTTGATGAAAAGGGGACCCTCTGATCGGATTGAGTACCTTTAATGGACGTCATTTGTTGTTTTTAGACCAACAGTAGCATACTATTCTACTTTTGGTTAACATTTTGGCTTGAAATGACCATCAGATGGAAATTGTCCAACCTTATGAGGGTTGAAATGTCGAAGTTTCAAAAAGACGGTATATATATGTTTGCGGAATTCCGGGTTGACATTAAACACATGAATACATCTCTGTTGATACCACCTCTTTCCTAAAAGCACTGCAATTATCGATTACATAATATCAAAACCGTTCTTCTTAAAAGGTACAATTTGACCCAGAAAATTATTATTAAACTCACCAAGAAGGTATCGTTTGTCTGAAAATTAGGTATCATTTGACTTTTATTATGAATATAATTTTAAGCCGAAAGCAGGTTATTTGATTACACAGGCTTGTTTCTTCAAATAACCAACTGTGCACTTTATATTTTCTTGATCAACTTTGCAGTTCGTCCACGTTCGCGGAAATTTTTGACTTAGCGAAGCCACGGCTCTGACATATAGGTACAGACGAATAATTAATCCGCGCTACCAATTTAAAGTGATGTGAAACGTAAATTGAACCTCACAATTGAGTTCCCTGCGTCATTCTGTGGGAAGAGTGAATAAAATAACTCAGATACACGAAATCCCCCATCCTGAAGTCAGTTTGTACACATTATACGGCCATTCGGCTAACTATTTATATTTCATCAATCGTCCCGATTAATCTCGCCATAATAACACGAAAAACAAACCGATGCGTTGTCTTGTGCAGTCACGGAAATGCCCGAGCACTTCCGACTCGATAAGGATTGAATCGGGTTTCGTTCTCAGAAATGGCTTCTAGGGAGGATGACCGTTCGCTGGAATAGCGTCACATCAGAATATTAAAGCGAAAAACAAATTGACATCGCAATCGGTAGTCAATTCGACAGGAAAGGAATAGAAAGGGAATTGTTGTGTGAAATCACAAACGGAAGAACATTGGCCGAGTTAGTGGCAAAGATTATAATCGAACAGTGATCGAGAGGTAATAATTCCAAAATGTTACTATTTATAGAAAATTGTAAGCGCATTGACCGAATTTTTACATCAATCTGGCCGCAAGCACAGTACCGTGCAGAAAGAGTTGTCTTACTTTTGTAACTCAAAACTGTTTAATTACATTATACCTGTACAATAGTACAATAATTGGTATTCAATATGCCAGTACAGAACATTTGTTAGCTCATTGGCCATGAAATATTTTTAATGGCAAATTCTGTTGTCAAGCTTTAGTAAGCACTATTCATTCTGATGGATGATAATTATAATGGAAGGCCTTTTTCACATGTATTAGCTAATTGCACTTTAGCGTAAGTGAATTACAATTAAGCGTAATGTATTACACTCAGGTGTAATGCACACATATAAAGCGTACTTCACTTACGCTTAACCGTATGATGTAGATAAAGCATTACTCATATGAGTAATAGAATTATGACTAGTGTGCTTAAGCGTAATTTATTTAAGTGTGCTTAAGCGTAATTGATTTACGCTTAAGCTCACTGGTCATTTATTTTCATTGATAGATTAATTACACTTAATCATGAATGAATTATGCTTAAAGTGATGTGAAACACTCAGGTAGGATGATCAAATAGAAATGGAGAATAATCTTGTTCAAAGTAGTTATTTTTACAAATATTATATCTAAATTGACAACACACACCGTCATTCTTATATATTAATTACATGTAGTGACTGCCGATGGCGAAATCGTTTTCGTTAGTTTATCGCAGATAGAAGCGTCCCGATTCGAGTAGTAAATATTTACAATTTAGCGTAGTTCAGACAATGTTTTCTTTGGAGTGGTACGGTCGATTGCTTGAGATTTTCGGTGATGTTAGTAGAATGCTACATTCCTCCAGTTGGCATATCACCTGAACACTAACTTATCAGTTTCACGCACCCGAAAAAGTGCATAATATGTCTTTAAGCGATTATACGAGAAGCCGTTTTCACATTTATTCTGATTCTGCTTAATCGCAAATCATTTACGCTTAAGTGTAAATCGTTTGCACTTAAGAGCAAATAATTTATACTTAAATACAAATCATATGCGCTTTAGCGGAAATAGTATGGGAGGCCCTTTTCACATTTATTATTGATTTTCGCTTAAGCGCAAATATTTGTGCTTAAGCGTAAATCATTTGCGCTTCAGCACAAATATGTGTCTATCAATTTATTTGCGCTTAAGCGCAAATATCTAACACTCCCTTACATCCCTCTTGATGTGAATGATTGAGTCCATCTCATACAATATTATCGTGGGCCCATAGTAGTAGCCCCATACAGACTCGAAGTTGAAGAAAAAACATATTTCCATATGCATATCAGCATCTCTGTCCCTGGTGTCCCAATATTTGGTGCCTCACTCCCAGAGCTCATGTATATTTTATTATCTCCTGCACAGATATATACCATTTCCATGGCCATAAATAGGGAATTAGGGGTTACTGGGGTTTGCTTCCCTCATATGGTGTACTCATTGACTTGACGTAGGGGAAAAACCCCTATTTTCATAATATCAGCATCCCTGTCCCCAAGAATTTGTGTCTCCATCCCAGAGATATAGTATATTTTATAAAAGAGACATATCCTACACAGATCTATATCATTTCCATGGTCATAAAACAGATCTTGGGGTTTCTGGGGGATTGTTTCCCTCATATGGTGGGGCTATATCAACTTTAGTGATGTGTTTAGGCCTGTGCCATGTAAAATTAATTCAGGGGGGATCAATGCATATTGATTTTTATTTGCGCTTAAGTGCAAATGATTTGCGTTTAAGCGCAATTATGATATATTTGCTTAAGTGCAAATGATAGAGGTTATTTGCGCTTAAGCGTGAATAAATAATAAATGTGAAAAGGGCCTCCCATATAATAGATCACATTTATGGCAATTTTATGCTAAAGCGCAAATATATTATTAGACACATATTTTTTGCGATTGAGCGCAATTGATTTACACTAATAAATAATATATTTGAAAAGGCTGTCTCCCATGCGATTTCCTCTAAACTCAAATTTACTCTGGCAATAAGACATCAATCAAACATCGGTTTAGACTCCCCCATATACTATGAGATGGACTCAATTATTCAGACAGAGGAAATCAGTTGGAGTTAGGTATTTGCTTAAGCATTATTCATTTTAATTATGCTTAAGTGTAAATGAGTTCCGCGCTTATAAATGAAGTACGCTTAAACGTAATTCATATACACTCTCATTGAACTCCCCTCAAGCTGAAATGGATGCAACCGCATTACTAATGCCAGTAACCTACATCAGGTTATACCAATATACATGAGGTATATGGGGAGCCAAATTAACATTTAATAAATAATAGAGCTTAAGCGATATAATTGAGCTTAAGCGATATAATAAGGGAAGATATAATTTGCGATTAAGTTCAATAAGGAAATATCTAATTGCGCTTAGCACAATAAGGAATATCTTATTGCACTTAAGCACAAAAGGAATATCGTATTGCACTTAAGCGCAATAAGGAATCTCTAAGCGCAATAAGGAATCTTCTTATTGCACTTAAGCGCGATAAGAAATACTCTTATTGAACTTAAGTGTAATTAGAGATTCCTTGATTAGGGGGGGGGGGCTTTAGCTCAATTATTTTTATTAAATGTTAATTTGGCTTCCTCCCATAGAGGTGAGATAGCTGATGAACCCAATTACACTTAAGCGTAATTCAAATGTATTACGCTTATCGTAAGTTAATTATGCTTAAGCGTAAACAATTTATGCTTTAAAAGTGTAATTAGCTACTATAAAGTGAATCTGGGATATTAAGGGGAGTACTCTAAATTGTTCTTTCGACCAGCTGTTTCTACCAATTAAAAAAAAATTCTCATTTATTTTGAAACTAATGAAAGACAATGGTATAATTTTTTACTGGTAATATTCATTATAAACTTGTACAAATCTGAAAACAAACAAAATTTTAATATTTAAGAAATTTAGAGTTCCCTCTCTTACAGCAGCAACCACTATGCCAGGAAGACCAATCGATCTAGTTCAGCCCGATTGGGCTATTATAATTTATAGATCGATCGGTGGTTCATGCACTCTCTGCATTTGAAATATTGCTAATAATTTCCATTTACAGAAGTCAATAATGCCATTGCAGATAACTTCATCTTAAATTCGACCAAATGTGTTGACGTTTGATAAGAAGGGCAGGAATTCCCCGATTTGTTTATTTTCAATCGATGAGAAGCATGACGACCTGGATCATTTCGGAGGTGTGCCAATCGTATTTTGCATGCTGTGAATACCTATTCACGCCTATATTTGCAAACAATCCATATATAACATATATACACAGTGTGTACACTTTGTTAGTTGCCAATTAATTCTCGATATTTCAATTAGAAAACATGAGATATCGACGCAAAAATCAAGACATAATCACATTATCTAGTTTGTGTTTTGTTGAATCTACTTTCGGTTATCGACATGCCGGCTATTGTTTTGGCTGTTCTGTCAACCGTGCGTGCCAGCCGATCGTCATTTTTCGGGCGGTTCCGATTTCTTCCGAATATAATTCCATGACCTCCACGCGATGATTCGCGCCGAAAATGTGGTTGTATCTGAGAAGATTTCTTACTCTGACAGCAGTTTTCAACAATTTAATACGGGACGAATACCGCATCAATAATATGCAACCTTGTGGTTTTATTTCTAGTTTTGTATGACCTTTCTTATGGTATACCGGATACAGTTCTGTCTGACATGAACTATATACCCACCGGGAGTGAAGCTAATGACTTTAACTTGACGGAGAACTTTATACATTTTATGGAGATTTTATTGAAGTTCTTGTGGAAATATTTTACCCTCAGCCACACCAAATAACCACATTCGGAGTTTGTTCATACAGGCTTTATAATTTTATGTTGCAGTCAATAAATAGTATAGTCAAAATGCGAGAAATATTGACCTAACCTACAAACCTAGACAACATTTGTACCGAATTGAAATTATGTTCATGTTTTGCGAGGACCATGTGAGTTTTCCGTGTATTCTGTTTAGGGGTAAAGAAAACGCACCAACATGGCGCATGCGTGGGGTATGTGGCCATGTGATATAGCAAAAACGATGAGAATGAATTACTAATTACAGCGTGATATATATGGCACTAGCTGGTGTACCCGATGTTGCTCGGCTAAAGACGATTGGAAACAACTTGAAGTGTTTTGACATTCATTTACTCAATTTCAAAGAACTTCTTTGTACACCACATTCGTGTTTTCCCTTCTGCTGCATTGATGAATAGGTTTTGTGATCCAACCATCGAGCACCCAACGTAGAACTGGCCATGGGAGAAACACGGTGATATTAAATTATGTCTAACGATCTTAAGGGTTGCCCCTGAGCCTTATTGATAGTCATTGCAAAGCTGAGTCTAATTGAGAATTGAAGACGCTTGAACTGGAATGGTATATGTCTGTTGGGATGATTGGAATCCGCGGGATGAAGACATCATCTCCTCTGCTACCCCCCCCCCCCCAGTCATAAATGTTGCTTCAATAACGTGTGGAAGAAGTTTCTTAACAGCTAGACGAATACAATTGCAGGGCTTTGGTGGATCAAGATTTCACAGGAGCATGATATAGGTGACCCAACTTTGATATGAAGCCTGTGAGGGGGACACCGGGTAGCTGAAGGGAGTTGATAAATTCTACTGGGTACTTTACAGCTTGAGATGTGTCGGGAACAGTGTCAATTCATTTGTATAGGTATATTCCTCCTGGAATTTGCTGTAGTAAATTAAAATTAATATCAACATCAGCATCGTTCTTTGAGGCACTGGTGGTCTCGGAAGTGACGTGCCAAATCAGGAAAAACGTATTTCATGAGGTCCTCAGATGAGTTGACTACAACACCATTGTCGTTAGTTACTGTGATTTGGCCGTTGACATCTGGAGTAACACCGCCACCGCCTAATTCAAGAAGACGTTTAGAGAAGACAATATGGTATCCCTGTATATAGACTTTCATGTTTGTGGGAAGTCCAAACTGTTGTACATGTGCGTGGCCACATATATGATGACTTAGCACATACCTTGACCTAATTTGCTCGAGTTCCGCGTGGTATGACGTGTATGGACATCAGAGACGTGGCGACAGGGGGGTGGGGGGTGGGTCAAAATGTTCAACAGTTGGAAATTTCATACCTGACACAACATTAGTTGGAAATTTCACACCAACAATAGGTTGAAAATGTTCTTGTAGTTTGATTTTCAAACAATTTATTGGGGGGGGGGGGATTTATTGTTTTTGGACCAATATTTGCATATTTTCCTTCTTTTGGTAACTGAAATGGCCATCAGTTAGAAATTTTCCAACCTATGGGGGTGTCAGGTTGGAAACATCCAACACTTGGAAAGCTTGTGTCCTGGTCCCTCCCGCATGGCCAGTCAAAAACTTCTAGTTAATAAATTAAGAAAACAATATTGTCCTACATTTGGTCAAAATTGTCACTGGAATTGTCATCAGTTTGAAATTTTCCAACCTGAGTCGTGGTGTCAGGTTTGAAATTTCAATCTCTATGAATGCTTGAGGCTAGTCTAGATGCTAGGATTTTGCGATTTTCTTGTTCAGATTTCAAAATTTTCGCACACCGGGCCGAACCATGGTCCTGGTCCCTCCCCGTGGCCAATAAAAAACTGCTAATGAGTTTAAGAAAACAATATTTTACTACATTTGGTTAAAATTGTTGACTGAAATGGTCATCAGTTGGGAAATTTCCAAACTAAGAGAGAGTATGAGGTTTGAAATTTCCAACACTAGGAATGCTTGAGGTCAGTCTAGATGCTAGAATTTTGCGATATTCTTGTTTAGTTTTCACAATTTTCTCACCCGGACCGAACAACCATGGTCGGCCCGGTGTGCCCTGGTCTATTGGCCGTAGTCTTGTGCATTTGTCTGGAGTTAGACCACTAGATGTTAGGATTTGCGCAATTTTCAGGTTCAAAATATATGAATATTATCATACCGGTTTGATAGAACCATGGTTTATAAATAGGCTATTAGGCCTGTGAATACTTAGGTGCAAGGAGGGAATGAAATTATGCAAAACCTTTGGTTTGATTCAAGGGTGTTTTTGGTTTGATTCAAGGTGGGGGGGGGGGCTGCAAACGGAATTATGCAAAACCTTGTCTATGGTCTGCTTCAAGGGGGGGGGTGCACTTGGAATTATCAAGGTGGACACCCCCTACATGCAGAGACCCTCTAGCCACGTCCTACAATATTCCCGAAATTTTTTTCAGGCACGTATGGCATTTTTTCCCTTTCGATCATTTTTTGTACCCACCCACTCCCACCGCCAATTTTTTTTCCGTTTTCGGCAGTTTTTTCCGACCATTTTTTGACAACCACCCCCCCTTTTAACACTAAAACAGAGATTTGCGGGGGGAAATTCACTGTAAACAGCTGTATATGAATTCTGTGCATACTATTTATCATGGATGTCAACAGGGACATGTAAATAGGAATGAGTCATTTTGAGGTCATTCGGCCAAAAAAACATGGCTGCCAGTGGCCATCTTGGATTTCAAAATTTGCAACAAAATACAACACGATAACTGCCTGCAGTCAGTTTACAGTTAGAATTACATTATTTCTCTCATTCAAAGTGGGTTTGAAGCCCAACTCATTGCCAAAACACTAAAAAAACAAGCAGGAATTTTTTTTTTTAGTTGCGGAAAAAATTGCTTGTTGGTGGCTTTGACCACCCACCCACCCACCCCGGCATACGTGCCGGAAATTTTTTTTCACCCCCCCCCCCTGCATGCGCAGGAAATAACACTCGGACTGGTTTGGATGAACACCATAGACTCTGCCAAGTATGTCTGTTGACTTCATACCGGCGTGACCCTCAAAGACTTTCCCAACATTGAGCCTTTGCCACTTTCGTGTACTCTTAAGCCATGTGTAGTATCAGGGCACCTCCCAGTAGAAGTGTTATGGCAAAGTCATCCTCCTGACACATCTTGAAGAAGGCAGTTAAAGTTGTGTCCTTTGGTGGTGCATGTGCTAACTGTTGAGCATTTTGTTGACTGAAGTCGACCCTGCCCGTTTTCTAAGTGAACTGCTAAATGCTCGATAGGTGGGTATCTCTCATGGATGGGGAAACCAAGAATCCTCCATACCGCTTCGTTGCTACTGATGTAGCGACCTGTCTGGTACTGAGTTACTTCTTCTCTATCTATATACCACAAGTTGAATACTGCCATGTCAGAGCCCATGTTCATTGGAAGCCAAATTGATATTTAATAAATAATTGAGCTTTAATTGCGCTTAAGAACAATAAGAACATTCCTTATTGCGCTTAAGTACAATCACAATATATTTAGTTCGCTTAAGCATAATAAAATCGTCCTTGTTGCGCTTGAGCACAATTAGATATTCCTTATTCCGATTAAGCGCAATTAGATATTCCTTATTGCACTTAAGCGCAAAAAGATCTCATTTATTTCACCTAAGCGCAATTTGATCTTTCCTTAATATGCTTACATTTAATTGTGCTTAAAATCGCAATAAGGACTCCCTTATTGTGCTAAACGAAATAACGGTAGATCTAAGTGCAATACGGGTAGATCGTATTTGCTTAAGTGCAATAAGGAATATCTAATTGCTTTAAGTGCAATAAGGATTATTTAATTGCGCTTAAGCACAATAAGGAAAATAAAATTTTGCTTAACCGTAATAATGAATATTCTTATGGCACTTAAACGCAATAAGGAATATTTTTCCTTATTGCGTTTAAGCTAATTATTTATTAAATGTCAATTTGACTTCCCAAACGTGTTGACATATTTACAAACATACTTGATGCATGGACTTGACGCTCAGCGTTGATGTGGGCATTGAAGGTTCGTGGTAGTAGTGGGTTGTAGGGGGCGATCGACTTGTCAATTTTAAGGCTTATTGCACGACTACCAGCCATAATGTTCATGTCAACCGTACTCCCACAGCACATTGTGCTATCAATAATTTTAAAGGACGGTGTACATCAAATTATAATTTTACATTCAAGTTGTAATCAAATCTGCTATCTAGAGATGCCCGCTTTGGGGGACGTTCACCAATCTGGCGGACATTTTTGGTGTTAATTACGAGCAGGGAAAGGGTTGAACTAACTGTAAAATATTTATGCCCCCCACAGTATTATACCGACGTTGTACATTTCAACTGCATACACGTTTTTCGCTCGGTAATATGCTAAGTTTAATGGACTATAGTACTACAATCGAATGTCAACATGTCCAGACATTATTTTCACACGAGCTTTAACATTTCGGCGATGTTAGTAGAATGTTACATTCCTCCAGTTGTCATAGCTCCTGAATACTAACTGATCAGTTTCATGCATCCGAACAGGTACATAATATGTCTTTAAGAAATGAGTTGCAGATCGATGGGGGTCATTGGATTTTGACCGGCAGAGTAATTAAAGAAAGTACGTGAAGTAATAAAACAAACTTTATTAATTACTCTGGCGGCCAAAACCAATGGCCCCAACCGATCTTCAAGTCATTCCTTATAATCATATACCATTACATTTTAATTAATGATTTGAACAAAGTTGTACAACTACCAAAACAATTATAAGTAACATATTGTTCAAATTTCAACAAAGTCTCGTAATAACAACACGCAGTGAGCGGGGTCACACGAACAGCTTGAAGTGAAAGGCGTTTCCGATGTTCATAAATCCCAAAAACATCGAAAACTTTCATGTAAACCGTTTTGGCGAAATGTACAGATTCCCACGGCCGCTAATTGTGTGAATGTATAGAGGGCGTGTGATTATTGGCTGATAAACCTCGGAAACGTTTGTGTAAATCGTATGGCGATGTGTATTGATTTTTACGGGCACTAATTGTGTGAATCTACAGGGTGCGATGTGAGATGTGTTGTTTCTCGGGTATCGATGGGAATAATTTGTTCAAACTTCAGTTGAGTGAACAGATGGTTGTTCCACGTGTAGCCACTTTGCTCATCACATGGAGGTCACGTGACCTTGGTGTCCATCTTGGATTTGCAAATATCCGTGATAAAATAATGCAACTACAGGTATGTTGTGTTATTATCAGTACTGGTACTGAACTGGTATGACTTCAAACTACCCGCCCCAGAAATGTCATTTCAGATTTGTGTGCTATCATAAACCCTACCACCGCACATTGTTATATAACCAAGTATACCCTTGCCAGTCATATCTGCATGGTTATCATCCCTTTATTCTATTAGAATAAATACCACCCAATTACACATTAGATCTTAACCAATGTGATGCTTCCCAAGTTCCCATCTACAACTACAACATAACATACACTAAGTATAAATAATGGCATATTATTCTGCCTCTGACTCTGACTTCACATAATACAATGACATTAACCCTGGAACCAGAGGCGGACTGGGCGATCGGGAGACCGGGAAATTTCCCGATGGGCCGGAGGCCGGAAAATTTTGATTCCACGTGATTTTCTATCAAGCGAGAATCCGAGGGTTTTTTTTACGGTTTGGGGGGGGGGGGGGTATATGTGGTTGGGCCGCCCAACCACAACTTGGGCCGCAAATGAAACCGACGTGGGCCGCCACATGTGTTGTTTAACCAGCCGTGTATCCAATAAGATGGTACTCTTCTCACATAAATTCATGAGGGCAGAGGCGGACTGCATGGCCGATCGGGAGACCGGGAAAATTCCGGACGTGGGCCGGCACATGTGTTGTTTAACCAGCCGAATTGGCTAATCGTAATTTTGACATTAAATGAACTTGTCGGCATCATATAACACCACGTAAAGACCCCATTAATCTCGAGATTTTAACGGTAACTCCCAGCCGTAAATCCCAAAAAAAATCTTACGCACCCCTCCCCCAATTGAAATTTACAAGAAAATAGGAACGCTTCAGTTGATGCCAGTCTAGTTTATCGGATTCGAGATTTTCTTGTATAGTTTTCAAAATGTTCTCACCCCGGGCCGAACAACCATGAACAGCCCGGTGTGTCCTGGTCTCTTGTCCGTAGCTCTGTGCATTTGTCTGGAGTTAGACCGCTATGTTAGATTTTATGCAATTTTTCAGGTAAAAATATCTGAATGGTCTCATACCGGGAATATATAGAACCATGGTTTATGAATATATAGGATATTAGACCAGAGGTGCAAATGGAATTATGCAAAAACATGTATTTGGTCTGCATCTGATTCAAGTGGGGGGGGGGGGGTGCAAATGGAATTATGCAAAAATATGTATTTGGTCTGATTCTGATTCAAGGGGGGGGGGGGGTGCAGTTGGAATTTTCCAAGGTGGACTGTGGACGCCCCCCCCCCCCCCCCAAACAGATGGGCCGGTATTATATTAATTTCCCGGGCCGGTTTTTTTGGCCCAGTCCGCCTCTGCCTGGAATTAATCTGAATAATTGTCATATATTACAATTGCATATGTAATTTCACTAATGTCCACCAATTGGGAATTCGATCAGGCCTTGTTTCCCAAAACAATGGAACCGACGTTCCCAAAAGTATGAAGCCGAATCTTACTACATCGAGCTTGGACATTAAAACCACGTCATATACAACCATCATAATGGATGTACAGTTAATTTACATCAATTTCATTTAGTTTTAAGGAAAATAGCATTTACGTTTTTCACGGATATTCCGTATTTTTATAGCAAAATGTGATGGCAAAGCAAAATTATCATCACATTGTGACAAAAAATTACGGACATTTTCTACAGTGTATACATTGAAAGAAATGACAATGCCCGCCAAGTTTTTGTCTTATGGCATTCCAGTCGGAAAATAGGACTTGGTTTTTGAGTGTCATATGTAACTCCAACCCTTTGCGACACATAAAGTACTTTACGAACAGGACCCACTTCAAATCGTGTTTCGTCCCACCCATGATCGCTGAATGGAATCTATCATGCAAAACCACTACCGACCAAAAAGTTGATGACCCCTCATCAGAACCGACTAACGACGAAATCATTAGTAACATGTATAGAACATTCTGTAATAAAGAACTTACTTTGAAACCCCCACCATATTATAATACAGGCCAAAGGAGATTAAACATTTTGCACTGTAGACTTAGAAATAACTGTGGTGACCTAAACTTTGATAAAAATGAAAACTACATCTCAGCTCATCCAAACTGTACTTGTGGAAACTCATGTGAGACGCAAACCATTTTGTCTTCAGTTGTACACAGAATCAAGAAATCGGATGTGGGCTCGTTTGGATGAACTTAACGTGACCATTGTCTCCGAAAAAGATCTGTTGTTTGTGTACAACACTACAGTGAAAAGCTGAATGTGCGCATGTTTGAGACAGTACAATCATTTATCTCATCGACAGACCGTTTCTCATAATCTCAGAATTATCACAATTCTCTCTAGTTATAGTTTCTCTTACCCCAATCTGTGAGACCATAGCCACCCAAAACAGCTACCACACTTAAACAATAACATCTGCAATACACCTGAATTAAAAACCATCTCCGATACTTAAATTTATTAGCAATTGAATGCCATGGGAGAGGAGCTCCGATAAGTTCGGTAACTTGTGCTCCGAGCTCTGTGCCCACACACATATCATCATTGTTATATATCAGCTGTGTAATATATATTGTATATTGTGGGTTACAATAAATATGTTCAAATCAAAACCTCAACATAACCAAACAAAAATAATTTATTTCGAAAAATTAAGTTGACATAATTTCTGTCTTCCTGTATGTTATCGTGGTCTGGAAATCATCTGAACTCCTGAAATATCGAATAAATGTCTCGATTATCTCGTCATGGCACTATACAACCTTCATACAATTAAATTACAAGTTTATACAGAAATATAAATAACATTTCGTCCTAGCACTATAAAATGTTCATACATTTAAATTACGAATTTAAACAGAAATACCAGGAAATACCTGGAAATACACGTAAATATGTCATAACTCTAGGTCGTTTATATCTATTGATATCATGCGAAAATAAACTAACAATTCCATCATAAGAAATCACGTGTGCCTGTGTATATAGTACAATTATAGCACTCTCGAAATTTTTACGTTTTGTGAATTATACATGCATAATTTGTATAGCATTGACCCATATATTGGTTTCCGAAATATATGTATACTAGCTGGTGTGCCCGACTTCGTCCGGGCTTTTTCCCCTCTGCTTTCATCAGGACTTCATCTAAATCCGTCGAAAGGCGCGATTTGACCTTGAATTAACCATTTTGAAGGTCAAGGTTGGGTTGGGGGTCAAGATTTGACCCGTCCAAAACACTCCCCGGAAAAAAAGTATCCCTAGGTATCAAATTTCGTCGAAATCCGTAAGTTTTACCCGATTTGACCTTGAATTGACCATTTTGAAGGTCAAGGTCAGGTCGGGGTCACGATTTGACCCGTCCAAAACACTCCCGGACAAAAGTACCCGACAAAAGTACCCGTCGAAATCCGTCCGGTTTTACCCGATTTGACCTTGAATTGACCATTTTGAAGGTCAAGGTCAGGTCGGGGTCATGATTTGACCCGTCCAAAACACTCCCCGGACAAAAGTATCCCTAGGTATCAAATTTCGTCGAAATCCGTTGGGCAGTTTTCCCGACCATTCTGGGCCATTGCTAATAAACAGACAGACAGACAAACAGACAGAAGTCCCAAAATATATATTAGATTGTTATTATATACAGAAGCATTCCATGTTTCATCGATAATTTCCGCACAATTGGTTATATAAGATATATATAAATGTACTCAATCCAATCAGATGGTCCCCATATAATCAAGTTACAACAACAACAACAACATTTCTTAAAAATACGCTTTCGTTATCAGAATCGATCAATTACAACAAAATAACGCTAACCGCTGTCAACTATGGTATACACTTTCCCAAAAAGTTTTATTTATCAACATGCTGTTCAACAAAATATGGCCGTATTATCACGAAATTTCGGCCGTATTACCACTTGATTTTAGAGTTATTCATCTTCATCCGCAATTTTGTACGGGACCGTCGGTTTGATGACTCTTTTCTGGGCCACAAATAGTTACACAATTTGAGAAATAACAAATAAAAAAAATCGATATCTGATCACTCTGAGCTTTGATGGGTGGGTCCCTCGACTCGAATCAAATATTTTTACCCCCCCCCCCCCGAAGCCAAAGAAATAGTGGTATAATAAGTCTAAGTGGTGCAGGGGGCATGGGTCCTTCAAAGGGGAAATTTATGGGACCATCATTTACTAATGTGAAAATTACTATACTTTTAATCATATGTCATTTTTAATCATATGTTTTTTTAGTGTCATATATATAACCCCAACATAACCAAAAAGGAATAATTTATTTAGTTCTTTCCCATTACACCATGCATATTTATAGACCTGTATTAAATTGTGTGGCGTCTGTTAACAAGTTCGTGACATCTATACATTGTGTTTTGTCCATTGGTTATACCATATAAATAACGATAGAGTTCGTTCAAGCCTTTTACAAGCCTCCTGGCTTATGCCATGTCACAAAGTCGTGTGGATACTAATTATTAGTTTCAGTTAGCTCATACCATGCACAATGATACTGTACAGTAATATTTGGTAATGAATTAATACTGACCGCATCATCCGAGACTGCTGTCTAACTTGAATATGTATGTACGGTCTTAGATGGTGAGGGGTTGGTGCCATCCAGCTCTGTGTCTCCTGAAAAATTTAATTTATCTCTTTCTATACTACATGTAAATTACTTCTCCTGTTGATTTAAAAAGAATTTATTAGAGCAGTCCATTATTCATTTTGAGGGTTGTTCAGGAAATATAATCAGCCGACAGACAAAAAAAAAAAAATACACACGCAGAGGAAAGATGGTTCATCGCCGGGCCACAAATACAACAACAACATAATATTTATAAATCCCGACTTCAAGACAACAAATATGATAGATAGATAATAGATAGATAATTTATTGATAATTTACTCCCACTAGCGACAGATGCATACATAATAACATGAAATATACATGCAATATCAATGCACATCAAATTATATATGAAATTGGTAGACATATAATAAATAATACATATTTATGTACTTATGAATAAAATATAGATAAAACTGAAGATGTGGGATGTTATTGTTCAAAAAGGCATAATAAATTAGTTTATTTCGATCGGTAATTATAATATATTAGTTTATTTCGATCGGTAATTCTCTTAGCTGATTTTGCAATTTGCAGCAGCTTAACAAGATAGAGTTGTCCTTCTTGTTATGCTCTTGGTACGATCTGAACGTTTTCGCGCGCATCTGTTCTAAAAATAGCCCATAAAACTGTCACACGAATAACATGAAAAATTCTAAATATAATTGGCATTATCTGATAGAAGCTTTTTCTGGCAGGTGTCTTTGAACATTTTCTAAGGGAACTACTCGTCAATGAGTATTCAGTAAGAAAGGGTTAACTTGTTTCTTAACTAATGGAGTCTCCATTGATTCAGTTAAAGGGACTCACAGTCTTAGAAGTTTGTTCATGCGGTATAACATAACAGTCTTATGCAAACATTACTGTTATAGTGTAATTACCGATAAAGTCCAATTGTCCCAATATTATGGCAAAGTTTAAACAAAACTCGGTGGTAAACATTGGAGAATGTCAAATCATTGAAACACATTATACTTGCATATCATGTTCAGATTAAAATACTATATCTTACTATTGTACGATTAGCGATGTTTTGCTAACAGTTTTGTGCTGCGTGTAGTTACAGACGAGGAAAATATAAATTCAAAACAATTTAAATTAACAACGATGCGCCACGTTAACAAACGCTTACAAGAAAACCATAGCCAGAAATAGTAAAACCCTCAAGATCAAGGTATATATATATATATAAAATATCATATAAAATATCTTGGTTTCATGAATGCACCATACTCACCAGAAGTCCGTTAAAACAACTAATCCTTCAAATTATTTCAACTACGGCAAAATATTATGACTGCATATTTCCCATTCACCACACCAGAAAGCCTCTAAATGCGGACAAAAATTGACTAATCTGATTAAATTCACACCGGATACTTCGCAAAGAAGATACTCAAATTAACAAGCTATTTCTGTAGTGTATATATACATGTATACCCAGACACAAAATTTCACTGCCAATGTCGTACATGGTTCAAAATCAAGTGGAAATGAACGAGCAATTGTGTAAAAAACAGTAGACTTAAAGGTACTCAATCCGATCAAACGTTCCCCATGTCATCAAGATACAACAAGAACAACATTTCTTCAAAATATGCTTTAGTTATCAGAATCGATTAATTGCAACAAAATAATGCAAACCACTGTCAACTATGGTATCAAATTTCTCAACACATACCATTTATCAACATTCTGTTCAACGAAATATGGTCGTATTATCACTTGATTATTTTGCCGTATTACCACTTGATTTTAGAGTTATCCATCTTCATCCGCAATTTTGCAAGTTCGTTTGATAACGTTTTTCTGGGCCACAAATAATTGCACATCTCGAGAAATAACAAACCACAAAAATCGATATCTGATCACTCTGAGCTTTGATGGGTGGATTCCTTGTTAGACGTGTGACCAAAACTTCCCCAATTGATTGTAAATACATGTAAAACATAACTTCACCTTCATTCCAGAAGCCGAATCGTGTCGTCTGATGTACAGGGGGCGGTGAATCATGGCGTCTCACCATTCTTGTTGTGCTGACAAAAGACGAATCAAATGGATAATAAACATGTTTTAAAAATAGATATATATCATTGAAATTTTTATATTTTTCGATGAAAATAAGTGTTAGCATGACGCCCACGCCCATGCAATTAATCGGGCGCATTTGGGTGTCAACCGGTTGGCAAAGCAGTTGTCAGCATCCAATACTAGTCAAACTTTCATAAAATGACTTGACTTTAAAGGCCCACTTAATTTTCGAACCCCCAGATCACATATATAAAACATATGCAATATTATATACCATTTAAAAGGGGAAGCTCCAAAATATTGTATTATCAACTTATCCGGTGTAATAATCTGTGAACATGTTGTTTTTGTTGAGTTACCGACATGTTTTGTGCATCTGGTTATGTTGTGGAAAGTGTAATATTTTCAATGGAGGGGAAGCTCTATATTTTAAAGATAGAGTTATTCCCCTTCCATTGAAAATACATTTTTAGTTTGAATTCTGTTGCATTTTGGGAGTCATGATGGGGGGATCTTTTTATGATATCAACTGTTTTCTAATTCTCTATAAGCATCTTCTGAGACACAGACGTTTCAAATTGTGATGAATTATAGTATTTTAATATTATTTATGGCATAGATTGATAATTAAAACCGTATATCAAGGTACTATAAAACAAATAATCGGTGACTCGAAAATTAGGTGGGCCTTTAAGTCTGGCGTTTCCAAAAAAAAAACCATATATATATAACACGGGTATCGTTAGCCAATCATATATATATAACACGGGTATCATCAGCCAATCAGGTTCGCCATAAATCACCATAAAGTCACTTCCAATACTAAATATAATTCTAGATATGACAATGAACAAACCCACACCATGTAAACTAAAATATTCCTTTCAGCAGATCGGCGTCCTCTAAAGACAATATGAAGTCTATAAGACCTATAAATTAAAAGTTTTACATCAGGAATATAAAACAAAATGTAGAAAAAAGCATATTAGTTAGTGTGATATTTATACTGCTTACCATGGTAACATATCTGGTTGCAAAAAGAATATTGTACATCTTTAATATCTGCAAATAGCATATTCATTATGTGGAACCAATTTTCTATCATGCACAAAGCTATATAGAATGGTCGCAACTAGCGAGATAACATATCTAATCACGCGACAAGAGCAGAATTGGGCAGATTTCCGATAGCACATGATGCGATAATGAATGCTGTAAGATATATGCTTAAACTGTCTGAAAGAAAACCGAATATGTTACTTCAGAATTCTGCCCAAATATGCGAGGAATATATAATTCCACCGTTTTTGGCAGAAGCACTTCACATGCCAAAAATAAGCGATTTAGAGAATAACCTATCGCTGGAATATCTCAATAAAGTCCGGGAAGAATTAAAATGCGTTCATATTCTAACGTTCAAAAACGAAATATTCGATGACAACAAGAAAAATGGTATGAATAAATTAAGAACGTATCGTTGTTTCAAAGAACAATATGAAATTGAACCATACTTACTCCAAATTACTAATTTTTATACGAGATCGTGTTTCAGTAAGCTTAGAGTAAGCAATCATAAGTTGCAGGTAGAGGTTGGGCGACACGCTCAGCCCAAAATACCTTACGAGAAACGCATATGTAAAAAATGTGAAGCAAATGAAATTGAAACGGAAGAACACTTTATAATGAGATGTGAAAAACATAACCATTTGCGGAAGAGATTTTTCACTGAAATAGGAGTTCACCAACCAATTTTCGTAAACTTTGATGAAATAGAAAAGTTCATATTCCTCATGAAGGCTGAACACCCGAGTATATGCAATCTGATCTGTAACATGGTTCGGCAGTTTTCCGCAAATAAATGAGAATATAGTGTTGAGTTACAAATACATGTTATATATATATTTTATATGAAATTGTCTTGATTTGTGTTTAAATTATCTGTATTATGACAACTGCCCCGCGTGGGTGTATTATGTCAATAAAAATGTTATGTTATGTTATCGTCTCCAAATGGACAAAAAGTATACGTCGAATGCCACATGCTTGATGATATAATGTCAATTTTTCATTATAATTTCTGGCTCAATTTTGGCGATCTTCCTCTTATCTCAGAATGTGGCAATTCTTCTTCTGCAAACTAATTCATGAAACTACTGCTGCTGTCTCAAGGGACTTTAACCCTTTATAACGGGTGGTGCGCTGGTGCAGCATTAAATATCCGATGCCAGTGTATTCTCTTATATATGCGAGTTCCCCATAGGGAGTCTCGCATATGCCGAATTCACTGGCTTACATGTAAGGTCAAGGTAAATATTGTTAGACCAATGTATTCTCGTATATATGCGAGGCTCCCTATGGGAGACTTGCATATTTAAGAGAATGCATTGGCACAGGGTTTTCGCAAAATTTCAGGAAGCTCCAATCATCAACAAATACATGAACAATTAGGTTGACTTTGTTCACTTTTTCATTATTAATAACTCTCCAATAATGAGATTCGCATGCCAAAACCATTGTTATGTAAAATAACTTCGACAGTGGAATTACCTATAAAAATCCAATTTAGTCCAATAAGAAAGTTTACACAAATCTTGATGGTAAACATTGAAAAATGTCAAGTCATTGAAAAACATTCTGAAAATAATACTCAGACTAAAATATTTGAACTTAATGCACGATTAGTGATGTTTGTTGACAAATATTTTTTTTTACATAACACTAGTTTCAAGACGCAAAATTTAATTATCAATAATAAATTTATGAACAAAGTTTATCTATTTCTCGATATTCTTAGTAGTGATGTGTTTACAGACATATATTTGTGCGCATGTAATACCACATGCGAGTGAATTCCGTCCTTTTGAAGACTCATTACCAAAAGAATAAGAAGAGGCGAGAATATGCACACATACATTCTCAGATGTGGTTAGTGGTACACATATACGGTGACAGATTCAGAAAGGAAATATGACTTTTGCGCTCTGGTAGAGATTGACAATACCTGGGAATGTCTGAATCGATTGAACTCTCCGACAGACGGCGCTTCTTATGCCTGGCCATTCGGGGTTTTCTCGGAAGTTTCAGTCGTGCTATCATCCTACAAGAGAAAGACATACATCAAACAAAAATGTTCATTTAGACATGCATATATATAGCCTGGCATTATCGTATACATGGTTCCACTGAATTTTCAACCATTAGTTGTCAATATCTTTTGTCACGATATCAATTTTTTCGCAACGAAATATAATTCAAAAAGACAGACAACGTTGGTTATGATCAGAATGGGGCTCTGTGTAACTCCTCATCACTTTACTTGCGGAGAGAAAATGTTACAAGTCGCTCTGCATTATTTCTCATGGCATTGAAAACCAACAAAATTATTACTGGTAACAATCTGCATGAATTTCCTGGCAAATACCAAAATGAGTAAAATTTTGACACCCTGCAAAGCAACTACTTTGAGTCGCAAGGCGCGTTCGCCCTTCGTGGGCCGGGGTTCGTATCCCACCCAATCCCCAAAAAATAAAAAATTGCACTGTCTCAAAACTTAAATTTGCTTCTGAAAATAGGCGCCTTGTGTGTTGTATATAGCCCCAGACATGTTCAAACAGCAATGGTCGGCATGTTTCGGAGACGTCTATATAACATGCTACTGTGTATTGCTACAGTGCAATATATGCTATATATAGCTTACACACAATAGATACCTTAAAATGTGCATATTGTGTCCTAAGTGCGACGTCGGAATACAGCGGCCATTTGAGCTTCCTTTTTTGGACTCGCTTCGGTGGCCGTGTGGTATTGACGTCGGACTTGCCGTCATGGGCCGGGGTTCGAATCCCACCCAATCCCTCAAAAAAATAAATTAAAATTTGCTTCTAACAATAGGCGCCTTGTGTGTTGTATAGTCCCAGACATGTTCAAATTTATATCGTTAAATGTTGTGGTTGGCTGATACTGAAGGAATGGTTGTCCCTACTATTTCCGTTAGACTATGTAACACGTGACTTAACTATTCGACAGTCTAATTTTAATACGCCCTATCACTAACTCGCGGCCATATTGGATCCACCAGGTCGGGTTATGTGGTTTTACATAGATTTCCATATCTGGAAGTCATGAATAATTCAAAACCTCCATATATGGAAATGCTACTCCAAAACTTTGACCTGTAGCACTAAAACCACAGAACCTGTTCTGGGTGAATCTATGAAACCACGGAACCGCACCTGTGGATCCAGTATGGCCGCGAGTTAGTGACAGATCCTGTTAGAACTGCGTATCTAAAGGGATACTAAATACTCACTCGTTAAACGGATTTCTGCAGCATTTCATCCATAACATGTATGCCACCATGAAAGCGACAAATCCAGCAGCCGCCATTAGTAAGGTGAATACGGCGATCCCGCCTTCTGTGCAGAAGAAACATGGCTGCTCTCGGGTCGTCGTTGGAGGTTTAGACGTTGTAACTATGATGTAGCTCATCACAACGCCGGTACAGTTCCTACGCGGGGGAATCCCCTTATCCGTGGCGCAGACTGTTATGGTAAACTCGGTGCTTTGAGTCAGAGCCAATGATTTCTTTATTATAAGATTCCCGCCGGGATTATCAACATAAAAATGTTCTACACCATACCCGATACCCAAAATCGAATATGTAAATTCTCCATTAAGCCCAGAATCAGCATCTGTTGCCGAAAATATCACGAGTGGGTCTCCATTACTAGTTTCGTTGATGATTGTCACGTAGTATGGATATTGAGGAAATACTGGGCTATTGTCGTTGACGTCATTGTCCGTCACAACGATGGTTGTTTCTGACGTCAGACCCGCAGCGTCTCTGATTTCACAGATGAGAGTGATTGAATGAGGGCATCCCAATGGGTCGTCATAGTCACAGTCTTTCGCCAGACTCAGTTGACCTGTTTTTAAAGACATTGAGTACTTAGTTGAGTGAATACAACCTCCTGTGATACAACTGAGAAGTTAGTACCAACACATTTTATCGACGAATATAGCAATCAGTTATAAGATTGTTGAAAATACAATCGCATCAAATGTTCTATTTTTGGGGCTTGTTACATGAGCCGGGACAACCCGGTCTGCCGGGACAACTCGGTCACGCTGCAATGTGAGCCGAGACAACTAGGTTAACCGGTACAACTCAGTTTGACGTCCACACAACTAGCTATCTATCTAGCTGTCAATCACGCGTCACGACGTCAGTCCATAATGTCGACACGCCCATAACTGAGTGGCTTGGGTTGTCACTAAACGTCACTCCCATGACGCGAGCATTCTATTTGCTAACGTCATGTCAAGTCACAACGAATCGTGTTACGTTCCAGACTTTCAACCCGGCTAGGTGGGATGACTCGCTGTTACGTGAGCCGAGTTGTCCCGGCTAACCAAGTTGACCCGGCTCACGTAACAGCACACTATACAAGATACAAGATTTTATTGCAATAACACCTCGATGGGCAGTTGCAAACATATAACATATAATATATAACATACATGTACAATATTAGCATGAATTAAATAAAAAACCGACTCAGTCAAAATTTATATTTAGTATATACTCACTCATAAGTTGTTCTCATAATTACTATGGACTTTATCACATATGTTCAGTGAGCAAGCACGTTAGACCGGGCCACCCGGCAAATCGAGTTGTCCCGGTTCACGTGAGAAGCCCCTAGAGAATACCGCAGCTTAAATACGCACACATGTATATATGTATTCCTTTATTCGGGACGAACTATATATTGGGCGATAGACATGAGGCAATGATTGCGCAAATAATATTCACAGCTTATACACCGTTTTATCTACCATTTCCTATGAAATTCCCTGATAGAATTAACGATAAAAACATCCGTATCGTTACTGCAGTTGCGACTCAATGCGCTCGTGACGTCGTTGACTGGCTCAAAAACATGAATGAACTGACGTCACATCAATCGCGTGAAAAATCAAAACGACATTCCAACGTATATTCTTGCGTACTATAAACAAATAGTTCCTAGGTTTTAACATTATTTGATTGCCTATCATCATGGGTGTTAGGGTATGACATATCACAAAGTAACTAATATGTATTTGTTCAATATTTAATATAAATTATATAAAACATGCAGGTGTAAGAGATTTTGTCCATTGAATTCAATTTCCGTTAGGCATATTCGGGTGAACTTACAGGTTGGGAGAATTTATCAAAGCGAGGTAATCGCGTGACACAGCAACCTTTACAGGTTCGGATAATTTATTCAAGAAAGCTAATCCTCGGACACAAATTCAACAATTTTGGCATTTAAGAAACTCCTAAAATGTAATTTGTGCCGTGGATTCTGTCACACTAATGGTAGATAAATGTGTTATATACACAATGTGTTTGTAGCGATTCATGTATCGCGACTCGGCTAGTTTTCGTGGCCATATAGCGACTCGGCGACTTGGTCTCCGAGTCGCTATATGGCCACGAAAACTAGCCGAGTCGCGATACATGAATCGATACAAATACATTGTGTATATAACACATATTTATCTACCTTGTCACCTACACAAAGCATGTCTAATAAACGTTACGTTCATTACGTCATCGTAGCTTTTATTACGTCAGCGTAGCTTTTAATACTAGGTTAGTACTACTTTCATGACGTAATTGTATATGTAAATTGCGCAGGTAACTAGGGACGTCAACCGACCTAAATAACGTCATTGTGATTTTGAATTTTCAAAATTAGACACACAGAATATTACGTTAGAACATCAACGTTGTTATCAGAATCAGTTTGGTATGCAGCTACAGTCGTGAACCTGATGTATGTTTTGTTATACATATGCAGCCCACATCATAGGATCTACATATGATAAGCTCAATGTTTACCTTCCAGATTCTAGGCATTTGAACTCTTATATTTATACTGCCACTGTCACAAAATGTATGTACATCACTAATCCAGATGGAATTTATGTTTTGTTTGTTTGAAATAAAAGTATGTAAAATTCCCCAAGGACTCAATAGTATTATCAGCACATAGCTTAGAGTATAACAACCTCATTCTGTTTACGCCTGATCTGCTCCCCTAGATACGGATTTAAGTTCCAATATGGTGAATTTTGTGATGGGCGCATATTGTACACCTTGATTGTGCAATGTATTGTCCGCCAGTTTGGGGATATAGAGAAACTAAACTAAAAGAGAATCTTTCTGAAGAAACTAAAAAACTTGTTAATTTGATAATAAAGATAATTTACATAGACGATGATGCTAATTAGAATGATGTCCCCAGAGTGTCCATTTAGTGATGCTAGCCCGTTGTGCGGGGTATCGTCACTAAATTCACCCTCTGGGGACCTCATTCTGCAAATGTCCGGCACCATATTCTCAGGCCTGGTTATTATGGGAGGCCAAATTCACATTTAATAGAAAATTACGCTTAACCCTTTACCCAACATAAGGGCCCTGTGCCAATGTATTCTCTTATATATGCGAGTCGACCATAGGTCGCCTCGCATATATAAGAGAATGCATTGGCTTAACACATTAAAAATTATAAAATTGTTAAAGAATGTAAGAAAAAATGGAAAAAAGAGATTTTTTTTAGGCCAATGCATTCTCTTATATATGCGAGGCAACCTATGGTCGACTCGCATATATAAGAGAATGCATAGGCACAGGGCATAACTGTAACTATCACAATGTGGTCAAGGAGCCGATTCCAATGATATCCATATTTGTATGGTTCTATTGAGACAGACCGAAGATATTTTAGGCTCTTGAAGTTTTATTTGGCCGGTTTTGGCCGGTTTGTTGGGTTAAGGGTTAAGCACAATATGTTTCCATAGCCTTACTACCTTACATATAATGGTATCATCTAAGGTAAATATATGTCAGAAGTTACTAGCATCAGTAATTGCTGCATCCATTTCAGCTCCAGGGGAGTTTTGAGATATGGAATTTGAATTCCGCATAAGCGTAATACAAATTCCATTACACTTAAGCGTAATGGAAATCTGAATTATTCTTAATCGTAATGTCATTATGCTTAAGCGTAATGGAATTATGTTTAAGCATAATGTCATTATGCTTAAGCATTTATAATGGAATCACGATTAAGAGTAAATGGCATCACGCCTAAGCCTAATGTCATTGCACTTAAGCGTAATTGGCTATTTAATGTGAATTTGGCATCCCATAGGTTTAATGTTACACTTTCCACCTGAAAGAGTATCATCGAGCATTAAACATATGCACCTGTTGTCGAGTCCATTGAGAAGTAACCGTCGTCATTCCCTGAATTTATTTTATAGGTGTGTGTATCGTTCTGATCTTCATCAGCGAATCTTAGGTCAAGGTGGGGTAGAGTAGCAGGTGTCTGTAAGGTAAAAACCATGTTTAGATCCAGCGTGCAACCAACAGCATCATGTGATGTAGATGTATGCGTTTATTTAAAGTTTAAAGCAAATAAATAAGTAATGTAAACTAAAAATAGTCTTTCCAGTATATCAAGTTGTGATAGAACAAACAAAATCAGAGGCCTACAAACTCAAGTCTAACATGTAACATAAGGATGTATGTCGCTCGCTGAACAGTCTAACACATCTAACATAAAGATGTATGTCGCTCGCTGAACAGTCTAACACATCTAACATAAAGATGTATGTCGCTCGCTGAACAGTCTAACACATCTAACATAATGATGTATGTCGCTCGCTGAACAGCGAGCACTGCGACGTTCAGTATAGTGTGTTTATTTGCAGACAAGTGGTGTCAGACTCGGTAACATGATAGACATGGTAAGCCAACCCCACACATAGCATACTACAATTACAGAGACAAATTCAGAAAAATACTACACTGGGAGGTTGACCAAAAGCCATTTTAGGCAGTCAAACGATGAGATTAAAGAAAAAATAACACCGGCATTTTTGATAGTCAAACAAGGAGGTTAGTAAAAACTAAAACACTGACAGGTTGCCCAAAAGCCCTTTAGATAGTCGAACAAGGAGGTTATTGAAAAAAAATCAAGGAGATTATTAATAAAATAAAACATTTACAGTTTGCCAAAAGGGCCCTTTAAGATAGTCAAACAAGCAGATTACTGAAAAACTAAAAACACTGATCGTTTGCCAAAAAGTCCTTTTAGATAGTTAAACAGTTAGATACTGGCATGTTGCCCAAAAGCCCCTGCTGATGGTCAAACATGGGATTAGTGAAAAGTAAAACACTGGCATGTTGCCCAAATGCCCTTTAGATAGTCCAACAAGAAGATTAGTACAAATAAAACACTGACAGTTTGCTCAAAAGCCCTTTTAGACAGTCAAACAAGGAGATTCGTGAAAAATAATACACTGGCATGTTGCCCAAAAACCCTTTTAGACAGTCAAACAAGGAGATTAGTACAAATAAAACACTCACAGTTTGACCAAAAACCATTTTAGACAGTCAAACAATGAGATTAGTACAAATAAAACACTCACAGTTTGCTCAAAAGCCCTTTTAGATAGTCAAACAAGGAGATTAGTACAAATAAAACACTGACAGTTTGATCAAAAGCCCTATTAGACAGTCAAACAAGGAGATTAGTACAAATAAACACTGACAGTTTGCTCAAAAGCCCTTTTAGACAGTCAATCAAGGAGATTCGTACAAATAAAACACTGACAGTTTGCTCAAAAGCCCTTTTAGATAGTCAAACAAGAGATTAGTACAAATAAAACAATGACAGTTTACTCAAATGCCCTTTTAGACAGTCAAACAAGGAGATTAGTACAAATAAAACACTGACAGTTTGATCAAAAGCCCTTTTAGATAGTCAAACAAGAGATTAGTACAAATAAAACACTGACAGTTTACTCAAATGCCCTTTTAGACAGTCAAACAAGGAGATTAGTACAAATAAAACACTGACAGTTTGATCAAAAGCCCTTTTAGATAGTCAAACAAGAGATTAGTACAAATAAAACACTGACAGTTTACTCAAATGCCCTTTTAGACAGTCGAACAAGGAGATTAGTACAAATAAAACACTGACAGTTTGATCAAAAGCCCTTTTAGATAGTCAAACAAGATATTAGTACAAATAAAGCACTGACAGTTTACTCAAATGCCCTTTTAGACAGTCAAACAAGGAGATTAGTACAAATAAAACACTGACAGTTTGATCAAAAGCCCTTTTAGATAGTCAAACAAGAGATTAGTACAAATAAAACACTGACAGTTTGATCAAAAGCCCCTTTAGATAGTCAAACAAGGAGATTAGTACAAATAAACACTGACAGTTTGATCAAAAGCCCTTTTAGATAGTCAAACAAGGAGATTAGTGAAAAATAAAACACTGGCAAGTTGCCAAAAAAAGCCCATTTAGATAGTCAAACAAGGATATTAGTGAAAAGTTATAAGGGTTAAATCATATTGTCATATGAATTTCCCCACACAATGAGGACATCTCGATGGGTCGTCGTGGTCATTGTCCTTGACCAGAGTCACGCAGTTGTCGTATTTTTCGGGTCCATTGAATTGCTTACAGGCATGGGAGTTATTGTTGCATGAATGCATGTTGCAAAGTTTTCCAAATTTACCATTCGCAGGCCCCCATTCTCGTAATTTTGAAAGAGTTGTGTTCGTTTGATTCTGTCTCGTTTTCCATCGCAGAGAATTCGAATAGTAGTGTATTAAGGTCGTCTAACACTATCTTGTTGGGATTTGGCAGAGCTATATTAAGTGTACCAGTTTCGGGATAAGATGATATTTAGTCAATACAATCATACTAAGGGGCGTCAATGACCTGCGTTTACACTTAAAGGATTCTTCATGTCATAAACTCTCTTTAGTATAACTTTAATAAATCATCTGATTCGCGAACAGCATGCACCCCTTTAACGTGAAACAAATAAAAACGTCACACCCTGTTTTAAAGGTACTCAATCCGATTAAGCACCTCTAAATTACTATTTCCTTGGCTTCGGGTGTAAAACATATTTGAATCGAGTCGAGGAACACGCCCATCAAAGCTCAGAGTGATCAGATATCGATTTTTGAAGTTTGTTATTTCTATTGTTTGTGGCCATGAAACATGCCGTCAAATGGATGGTCTCAATCAACATTACGGATGAGGATGGATAACTCTAAAAAACAAGTGGTAATACGGCTAAATGTCGTGAATACTCAAGGGATAATACGACCATATCTCGTTGAACATATGCTGATAAATAACACGTCTTGGGAAATTTGATACCATGGTTGACGGTGGTCAGCATTATTTTGTTGCAATTAATCGATTCTGATAACTAAAGCGTATTTTGAGGAAATGTTGTTGTTGTATATTGATGATATGGGGACCGTCTGATCGGATTGAGTACATTTAATCGTCAACATTATGTATTATGATACTTTTATCATAAACCTTTCAGAGCTGTAGGTTATTCTTCTCGTGATATACATGTGTTATTTACGTGACCGCGCTGATAACAAGCATGAAATTATCTCAAATTTATCGAAAAATATCAAACAAAACACGATTTGTTCGGAAATCTTCCATGTATGTACGTTTTGGATACCTATTACGAAATTACGTATACATAATATTGGGAGCTTTTCTGGACATGTGTCCTCGATAGATATATATTATGTTATACACCAGAATCTATGCACAACATGCCAGGAAGAGATAAACTATTTTAAAGGTATACTGTACTCAAATGTTTTTGTTGGTTTCCATAGTCTCTGAGTCATAGAATAAGGTAACCAGATTTACTTTATTTGAAAGTCTGTTGAGTACGAAGTAATGTTGCGGATGGCAGATTAGCCGGAATGCGAAATTACAAATTGTCATTGTACGAGTAATTTGTGTACAGATTTCAGGCAAATGTATCAAATGAATGTTATATTATATGCATACTAGTCCCATATATTAATTTAAGTTATTGTATAGCCATTAGTCAGTGAGTGGCTTCAGTTTACGCCTAGTATCAACATATTTTTTACATGATCATGTGTACCACGCTTTGCCCAATCCACTCTCCGTTAATTAGTTTGAGTACGTCTTGTACACGGAAATTCGTAATTTAATTTATAGTTCCAGCCGCCATAAATTAAATTTATATATTTTTCTATATATTATCAATACTTTTACGTTGTTATTACCGGGGATTTATGACGTATACATGTCATGTTTGATTATTTGATGGGAGCTTTTCTGAACACGTGTTCTCAATAGAAATCCATTATTTTATACCCCAGAATCTATACACAACATGCCAAGAAGAGATAAACTATTTTAAACTGAAGATTAACCGTTTCAGTGCCAAGTCCGATTTTTGTATCAACCCATATTTCCTTGGTTGATACAAAAGTCGGACCTGGCACTGAAAGGGTTAATAACAAGCTGTATACTCACGGTCTGTTCATCGAAAACTATGGTCTGTGTCGCCACGGCGAACTGTGGTGGTTCGTTGATATTCACGATGTATATACACAATTTACAGTCATTATCTGCATAGTGTACACCGTCCGAAACCTTCAGTTGGACCGATATACAAGGAGGAGCTATTCCGACTAGATAAGGTAGGGTTCCTTCATAGTCCAGACCACCGCTCCCAACTTTAATGATGCCATCTGTCAATATATAGAATACTAGCAGGTGGACCCGACTTCGTCCGGGCTGTTTCCCCTCTGCTTTTCGGCGAATTGCGCGATTTGACCTTGAATTGTCCATTTTGAAGGTCAAGGTGAGGTAGGGTCACGATTTGACCCGTCCAAAACACTGCCCGGACAAAAGTACCCGACAAAAGTAGCCGTGGAAATCCATCCGGTTTTACCCGATTTCACATTGAATTGATCATTTTGAAGGTCAAGGTCAGGTCGGGGTCACGATTTGACCCGTCCAAAACACTCAGTGGACAAAAGTAACCCCACGTATAAAATTTCGTCGAATCCCATAAAAATTCGCGATTTGACCTTGAATTGACCCGATTTCAAGGTCAAGGTCACGTCGTACGGGCAAACGAATAGCATTACGACACTCCCCATACGAAAGTATCCCTAGACACTAATTTTCATCGAAATCCCGTGATAATCGGGCGTTCGACCTTGAAATGACCCGATTTCAAGGTCACGGTCACGTCGCACGGGCAAATTAACAGGCCCATACCACCCACGGCCGAAAGTACCCCCACATACCAAGTTTCATCGAAATCGACTCGGCCGTTTTCGAGTCCATCGCGAACACACAGACAGACAGACACACACACACACATATTTCCCAAAATATATAATAGACTAGCAGGTGGACCAGACTTCGTCCGGGCTTTTTCCCCTCTGCTTTTCGGCGAATTGCGCGATTTGACCTTGAATTGTCCATTTTGAAGGTCAAGGTCAGGTGGGGTCACGATTTGACCCGTCCAAAACACTGCCCGGACAAAAGTACCCGACAAAAGTACCCGTCGAAATCCATCCGGTTTTACCCGATTTGACCTTGAATTGATCATTTTGAAGGACTCTGCTTTTCGGCGAATTGCGCGATTTGACCTTGAATTGTCCATTTTGAAGGTCAAGGTCAGGTGGGGTCACGATTTGACCCGTCCAAAACACTGCCCGGACAAAAGTACCCGACAAAATTACCCGTCGAAATCCTCCGGTTTTTCCAGATTTGACCTCGAATTGATCATTTTGAAGGTCAAGGTCAGATCGGGGTCACGACTCGACCCGTCCAAAACACCCAGTGGACAAAAGTAACCCTAGGTATCAAATTTCGTCGAAATCCCATCAAAATTCGCAATTTGACCTTGAATTGACCCGATTTCAAGGTCACCGCCACGTCGCACGGGCAAACGAATAGGCTTACGACACTCCCCATACGAAAGTTTCCCCAGACACTAATTTTCATCGAAATCCCGTGATACTCGGGCGTTCGACCTTGAAATGACCCGATTTCAAGGTCAAGGTCATGTCGCTCGGCCGTTTTCGAGTCCATCGCGAACACACACACACACACATACAGACAGACAGATCTTCCAAAATATATAATAGACTAGCCGATGAGCCCGAAGTTGTCCGGGCTATTCAAAAGCCAAATTTCAAGTCGATAGCTCTACCCGTTTCCGAGATCTGGTCTGCGCATGCGCGAAACTGGTGTCGCACGGGCTCGGCGACCCGATAAAATTCGTATCCGGGGCAAGATACATTCACATAGCAAATTTCAAGTCGATAGCTCCACCCGTTTCCGAGATCTCGTCTGCGCATGCGCGAAGTGGGCGCCGCACGGGCTCGCCAATTCGATGTTGACGACCGCCTGGTCAAACTACACACACGTACCAAGTTTCGTCCGGATCGGTCGAGAATCGTAGATTTGTATCAATGACATACATACAGACAGACAGAGGTCTTCAAAATATATATGAGACTAGCCGATGAGCCCGACGTTGTCCGGGCTATTCAAAAACAAAATTTCAAGTCGATAGCTCCACCCGTTTCCGAGATCTGGTCTGCGAATGCGCGAAGCTGGCATCGCACGGACTCGGCGACCCGATAAAATTCGTATCCGGGGCAAGATACATTCACATAGCAAATTTCAAGTCGATAGCTCCACCCGTTTCCGAGATCTCGTCTGCGCATGCGCTGCACGGGCGCCACACGGGCTCGCCAATACGACGTTGACGACCGCCTGGTCAAATTACACACACGTACCAAGTTTCGTCCCGATCGGTCAACCCGTTTTCGATTGTATAAATGACAGACAGACAAACAGACAAACAGACAGAGGTCTTCAAAATATATATGAGACTAGCCGATGAGCCCGACGTTGTCCGGGCTATTCAAAAACCAAATTTCAAGTCGATAGCTCTACCCGTTTCCGAGATCTGGTCTGCGCATGCGCGAAGCTGGCGTCGCACGGGCTCGGCGACCCGATAAAATTCGTATCCGGGGCAAGATACATTCACATACCAAATTTCAAGTCGATAGCTCCACCCGTTTCCGAGATCTGGTCTGCGCATGCGCGAAGCTGGCGTCGCACGGGCTCGGCGACCCGATAAAATTCGTATCCGGGGCAAGATACATTCACATACCAAATTTCAAGTCGATAGCTCCACCCGTTTCCGAGATCTCGTCTGCGCATGCGCGAAGCTGGCGTCGCACGGGCTCGGCGACCCGATAAAATTCGTATCCGGGGCAAGATACATTCAAATAGCAAATTTCAAGTCGATGGCTCCACCCGTTTCCGAGATCTCGTCTGCGCATGCGCGAAGCGGGCGCCGCACGGGCTCGCCAATACGACAACGTCGACCGCCTGGTCAAACTACACGCACATACCAAGTTTCGTACCGATCGGTCGAGAATCGTAGATTTGTATTAATGACAGACAAACAAACAGACAAACAAACAGACAGAGGTCTTCAAAATATATATGAGACTAGCCGATGAGCCCGACGTTGTCCGGGCTATTCAAACACAAAATTTCAAGTCGATAGCTCTACCCAGCCCGACGTTGTCCGGGCTATTCAAAAACCAAATTTCAAGTCGATAGCTCTACCCGTTTCCGAGATCTGGTCTGCGCATGCGCGAAGCTGGCGTCGCACGGGCTCGATGACCCGATAAAATTTGTATCCTGGGCAAGATACATTCACATACCAAATTTCAAGTCGATAGCTCCACCCGTTTCCGATATATCGTCTGCGCATGCGCGAAGCTGTCGTCGCACGGGCTCGGCGACCCGATAAAATTCGTATCTGGGGCAAGATACATTCACATAGCAAATTTCAAGTCGATAGCTCCACCCGTTTCCGAGATCTCGTCTGCGCATGCGCGAAGCGGGCGCCGCACGGGCTCGCCAATACGACAACGTCGACCACCTGGTCAAACACGTACCAAGTTTCGTCCCGATCGGTCGAGAATCGTAGATTTGTATAAATGACAGACAAACAGACAAACAAACAGACAAACAGACAGACAGAGGTCTTCAAAATTTATATGAGATGACCAAAAAACTTTCTACTTTCTGCTTTCTACGTTCGTCGATGCATTGGTGATAGGGCAGTATGTTCCCGGGGACGTGGCGACATGCAGGCGTGGTGTTGGTGAAGGGTCTAACCACCAACGGTTGGAAATTTAATGGCAGATACCAGATTTTGTTCAACATTTTATATCAAATATAGGCTAAAATCATTCTGACACTTTGATGTTGAGTTGTGTAAACATGGTTAACGCCGCCACCCAACAGTAAAAGAATCAAAAACTCTTGCATTGGTGCCACTAAAAGCATATTATGACATTTCTATTCGAATAGAAATTTTGCGACATTTTTCTCATAACATGGGGGTAAAACGATATTTCTATTATTAGCACTACGGCTGAATATCGTGTATGTTGGTGACATGTAGAAATAATATCATTACTTTGAAATATGCTCCATTTTGTTTTGCAATACGGCAACTTAGAAAAAATAATTACCAAGAACAGGTGTAAAACTACTGACAATGCATGATAAGTGACTATGGAGTGTGATTGGTATCAATAAGCTTAAAGATACGGTCGGTGTTGGCGGTGGGTATGTTAAGATACGGGCGGTGTTGGCGGTGGGTATGTTAAGATACGGGCGGTGTTGGCGGTGGGTATGTTAAGATACGGGCGGTGTTGGCGGTGGGTATGTTAAGATACGGGCGGTGTTGGCGGTGGGTATGTTAAGATACGGGCGGTGTTGGCGGTGGGTATGTTAAGATACGGGCGGTGTTGGCGGTGGGTATGTTAAGATACGGGCGGTGTTGGCGGTGGGTATGTTAAGATACGGGCGGTGTTGGCGGTGGGTATGTTAAGATACGGGCGGTGTTGGCGGTGGGTATGTTAAGATACGGGCGGTGTTGGCGGTGGGTTAAGATACGGGCGGTGTTGGCGGTGGGTATGTTAAGATACGGGCGGTGTTGGAGGTGGGTATGTTAAGATACGGGCGGTGTTGGCGGTGGGTATGTTAAAGATACGGGCGGTGTTGGCGGTGGGTATGTTAAGATACGGGCGGTGTTGGCGGTGGGTATGTTAAGATACGGGCGGTGTTGGTGGTGGGTATGTTAAGATACGGGCGGTGTTGGCGGTGGGTATGTTAAGATACGGGCGGTGTTGGCGGTGGGTATGTTAAAGATACGGGCGGTGTTGGCGGTGGGTATGTTAAGATACGGGCGGTGTTGGCGGTGGGTATGTTAAAGATACGGGCGGTGTTGGCGGTGGGTATGTTAAAGATACGGGCGGTGTTGGCGGTGGGTATGTTAAGATACGGGCGGTGTTGGCGGTGGGTATGCTGTTAAATATTCACCTCCGTCAAAAACCGACATAAACAGAAAGAATAGTAAAATATAGACAGACTTTGTTCTTATACCAATCAGAAATATGCCATAAATAGTATGTTATAGTCAAATGTGTTTCCTTTGTTATGTAAACAAAAGAAAAAAAAACGTTACTTTACCTGGCTTTTGTTTAGATCCGGATATGGTAAATATAAAGAGCTTTATTTGTTACTGTTTTCCTGATATGGAAATAATAAAGAGTATTTATATCATTTGTGTGTGATAAACCAATAGAATTGCGTTGTGTTATGTAAACAGAAGCAACACGTCTGTAACACGAGCAAGCTCTTGTTTACATACACCATCGTACGTCTTGTCGACAATACAATTTACGCGCTGATTATGTTTGGCATATGAACAAAACTATACATATTTTAATATTCCTTCTGTTGATGGCGACTAGAACAAATATGAATATGTCTGCATCGTGCCTTTAATATATACTTATTATGTACATGAGAACACATACCTGATGTGTCGAATGTGAAATAGGACTGGAAAGGAATCGGAGTCATGGTCCACATGAAAGTGAATGTCTGGCTATCAACAAGCTTGTTTGCATCTGTGACTCCTGGGGTGAACACATCATTTCCAGGCTTGGTGTCTTCATAAACGTTAACGTCATTTATCGCTTTGGGACAGTTGTCGAAAATTGGTGGCTTATTCAGTCCTGAAAGAAACAACAGCCACTGAGAACAACATGTAGATATTTATTCCAGGATGAAATTGATTAACCTTTCTTTACCATAGGTCGTCTCGCATATATAAGAGAATGCATTCTTTAACAATTAATAATTTTTTCTTATATTCTTTAACAGTTTTATCATTTTTATCATTTTTATATTTTTTTCTTACATTCTTGAACAATTTTATAATTTTTTTAAATCATTTTTTCTTACATTCTTTATAATTTTTTCTTACATTCTTTAACAATTTTTATCATTTTTTATAACTATTTCTTACATTCTTTAACAATTTTATCATTGTTTTAATTTTTTCTTACATTTTTTAGCAATTATAAAAAATAATATCAAATATGTTAGGCCAATGCATTTTCTTATATATGCGAGGAGACCTATGGTCGACTCGCATATATAAGAGTATGCATTTGCACAGGGTTTTCACACAAAAATCAGGAAGCTCCCATCATGAAAGGGTTAACTAAATTGATTTTCTAATAATTATGAAAAATATGCATAGGAATGGTATATTGGTCTATTATTGGTCAGGACTGATGTTCAGGAAATATAAGCAGGCGACGGACAGACGAACACATAATACAAGTGCAGAAGGTTCATTATTAATTATTGGAAAATTTTGAGTTAATAAGTTCAACAAATAGTTATTGAACAGATAATCTGAACCTTTCCAAAGATAACTGCTCTTCAATGAGTATTTATTTTAAAAACATTATCACCATGCAAGTGTATAATTTATTTGGAAGTGTGGGGTGGGCTACTGTGTTGAAATTCTTTTTAATGTAACAAATAGGTTTGGCCATTTGTTGAACTTATTATTTGAATATTTCCTAATAAAGTACGCGTAAACGAAAGTGTTAAAGATGGAGTCACACCGAGAGAACGATACAGAAGCACCGAGAGGTTGAGCTGAATATAGGCAATATTCTACAAAATGGGTTGGTTGGTTGTAATTCCGATGTATGTAAATATGAAATGTGTTGTTGCGATTGGCATTGAACTTTAGAAATATAACATTAAGATCCTAACATTAAGATTTATGTGATCTCTACAAGAGCGCACTAGTAACACTTCCTTTCTGACCCTGCCACCGTCTAGGCAGCAGTCTGTTGTTTTCTATATTTAGCGCGGTTATTTCCAGCAAAAATGGCGAACTCGATCCCCACAAATTAAAATGTTGTATGTGCTTTGAGAATAATTCCCTAAATAAAAATATATTGACCGAATGGAGATTTAGACCAGTAAGACTTGTTGATGACTTTCGCATGCTATTAATGCAGCCGCTGATTAAATTCTTGTGTTTGATTTGAGTGAAGATTGCCATGTATATGCATGTTGTTGTCCATGTGCGTTTAGACATTAGTGTTGACAAAATAGCCGGAGAACCAAAGCACTACACTTGAACGAACTATTTCTTTGGTTCTAGTGGGAATCTCCAAATTTAATGTACGATATTACACAAAATTTGTTAGACAATGTGTGACTGCTTAGTATATATTAAGATAGCGGTAGTAAAAAAATGTATGTAAAATATCGCAGGTGTCATCAGCCTTATCAAGTCACCAAGGGAGAAAAACCCTGCATTGAGTTTGAGATTTCCTATGAAATCAGGGTTCAGATTTAAGGTTGGTCAATATATAAATATCGGGTTTTTGAAAACTGAATATTCTAGAATATTCCATCTAAAATGAATGTCCTGCCTTGTGTAGCGGTTTACCACACCTCCGGTTATAAGGTGGCAATACACAATTTCCAGAGATTTTGACCAACATAGGAGGGGGTACTGTACAAAATCTACGCTGAGTCATTATCCTTGTCATAAGTCCGGTGAATTATTTTTATTTCAGACAGCAGTTGTTGGCGTACACAAAATGTCTGTAATTTGGTTTATTCGTACTCTTAATAACGGAGATAACCCCCTGGTTTCCACACAGAAAACATCTGATTTAAAAAAATGTTGTCTAAAATTCACCATTTTCAACCCAAAAGTTGAACATAACAGAGCGAATGTCAGAAACTAAACTTCTTCCACCCAATAGAGATATGATAGAACGGAGAAATATTTGAAATAGAAAACAATTATCATACAAATTATTTTGCAAGCCCAGATGACAAAATTCAAGGAAGAGAAATCGGGCTATTTTCCTGTAGCCAAACATACGTTGCCTGCATTGAATACGAAAATCACGTTATGCATACAAATGTATTACTTTATTGCGAACTTTCACAGCTTTTTAAAGTAATAAATCCACCAAACCAGTAATGCTACCTTTAACTATGCTGGTAGTTATATCAACCAGATACTTATTTTCCTATTTGCAAGCCCTACTACAACTCTTGAAATCCGGTATCATATTCTGACGATTCGTAAATGCCATATTCCTGGATATTATTCATTTGAAGGAGCATTTAATTTACCACCATACCAAAGGAGAAGTGCTTTGACATGTGGAAGCGGATATCAACAACAACAACAACAGTACAGACATATGAACACCGTTATAACTTAACCCTTTATATACTAAATGCACATTGATGAGTAGTTCCCTTAGTTAATCTTCAGATTATAAGTTCAAAAAAGGATCATAGTTAATCTTGCTAGCTGAACATTTCCCACTATATTAATAGTAATCCTTTTGCACTTGTATTATTTTTTCGGATGTCTGTGGTGACAGTCGTCTACTCATTTTTCCTTGGTGACACTCCAATAATAAACCATTCCAATATAAACTTGCATAACTGGGTGGGAGAATCCACTTAGTATGTAAACTGTAAAGGGTTAAACCCACTATCACAATAATCTGACACAGAGGCAGTATACATATAGTGTATGTGTTTAATGTGGATGCAGTCTCAGAATATCTAATCACCTGTCATTTAATCTGATACAGTTAGTATACATATAGCGTATGTGTTTTATGTGGTTATGGTATCAGAATATCTAATCACCTATCATTTAATCTGAAATAGAGCTAGTATACATATAGCGTTTGTTTTTGATGTGGTCGCAGTCTCACAGAATATATAATCACCTACCATTAAATCACACACAATGGTAGTATATAAGGTATGTTTGATCTGGCGCAGTCTCAGATAATATCTAATCACCTACCATTTAATCTGACGCAGAGGTCGTATGTGTTTGATGTCGTCGGATTCCACTTGTCTGTTATTTTCAGGGTGAATTCATGTAAACGGGTTCTCTCGTTTTTTAGGTCAGCGGTTGCATATATGTACGACATGCCTGTGGATTAGAAATGCACGTCGTCTCATTAAGCGTCCTGAGAAAGACAGTGCGTAATAAAGTTGGTGATGGTCTGATCATTGTTTCGTTTTTTTTATAAAGATTGAAAGCCCCAAAGTAATTTGCTAGGTTTGTAAATGAAGAGAATGAGCGAGAGAGAGAGACAGAGAGAGATAAATAAAAGAAAGAGGATATATATGCGAGGGTGTTGCAGAGAACAGTAATGGTGAAATGAATATGTGACAATTACACGTATGCTGCAATGGTAAATATAGCACTTACTGTGCTGGACGTACCTGTGTTGTAACTGAATGGACTTGATGAGTTTTTCAGAGTAAACGTCGATATAACATTGTCTCCTTCTGGGTCTACAACAGCTAGTGGTAGAACAATGCCGAACTTGCTGGTTGCCATGGCATCTACGTCCATGCATATCTTTCCTGTTAGATGGAATTGAATGAAAATGTCAACTCAAATTTTCAAATTATGTAACTTGTTTTTATGTGTAACAATCGTAGGTAGGTGGATGTCTGACCAGGTAGCAAACTGTCAGGGCAATAAATCCCACACCAAGCACACTGGAATCACAGACCAAGTCAGAGTAATGAACTGGCAGGTGGACCAATATGCCCTTTGGTTTGTCAAAGAAGGTTTTAGCAAAAAGAATAACAGCTTAAAATATATTTGTCATATAAATTTACCCACATAATAATTGTTGGTGCAAACAATGAACGGATGTCAAGAGCAAGAGGAGAGGGTCTGCAAAGCATATCAAAGAAGGGGTATATAATGTCGTCAGGGTCCCATTCACGTGCAGACACCTGGATCCTCGTGCTCTTGGCATAAATTTTGAGTCGGAGAGCAAGGTCCCGGAGCGGTTTACAAAATTGGAAAAGAAACTTTGAGAATTTTGAGAAACAAATGGGAGCTGATTAGTATATATAACACATACCTAAACGTTCATAATGTGCCATGGTGGTCGAATCAAATAAATCAAATTAGAAATGGTGATTGTGACTAATTACATAAGCTACATGTTTTTTGGTAAAATGTTTATTAGACACATTTGGTTACGAAATTTCGACAACATTGTTTAAGTTATATTGAAACACTAAATTCCATTGTATAAATACAAACTGAAAGTTAGGGTTATTTCCCCTCGCTATCCTGGTCAGACCACTGCCATCACCTGCTAATGACTATTTTTGGAATACGAAAATCCACAAAAATGTTTTGAATAGGAAATGCCACATGTGTCGTTTCCAATCACGTTTTCTGGTCTAATTTCTGACATATCTAGTTGATTGAAGCTGATTTAATAAACGTAGGCATACTGAAGAGAACAGTTCCTACAAGTTGAAATTGTATGGGGGTTCAACAGAAGGTGTACACCAAGATGGCTCAGAAAAAATGTTTTATTTACTTCTGGATAACCTCGTAGGACTATATTGTGCTACTATGTCGGATATTATCCCCACTTCCAGTTGAAATTAGCAATCCGATTGGCTACAACACACCACTTATAATCACCATGTCCCACATTACCATCGACAGCGGGGTATAAGCGAACTAGCGCGAAACATCGGGGGTATATGAATGACCATTGAACTGGCAGTTTTCACCAATCGTTACGTTGCTTTAGCATGTCACGTTTGACATCCCCTTCAGCTGCCTACTTGATTATTTTTATCGGTGTGAATTCATCTGAGAACCTAAGAAGAGATCACTTAAATTGAGACTGCATGGATATTGTTGTGGGGACAAAATCGGCAACATCGTGGGGTACATGGGTATTTAATACTAGATGTCTTGTTTTGTACCCTTCGACCACGCCTCGGGTTCAAAATCGACATCAAGGTATTAAATTTCCATGTACCCCTGATGTTGACAAAGATAATCAATAATATCCTACTAATATGGTCGGATCCGCCAATTTTCAGCTGAATATGTATAGCTTAGTTATTTTCTCAGAATAATGTAGAATAAATTGTAACCGACAAAAGTCTTTAATAAAAAAAATGTGATAATCTTACATCCTGTACATGATGGGCGTGGTCTGACCTGATAATCTTACATCCTGTACATGATGGACGTGGTCTGACCTGATAATCTTACATCCTGTACACGATGGACGTGGTCTGACCTGATAATCTTACATCCTGTACACGATGGACGTGGTCTGACCTGATAATCTTACATCCTGTACACGATGGACGTGGTCTGACCTGATAATCTTACATCCTGTACATGATGGATGTGGTCTGACCTGATAATCTTACATCCTGTACATGATGGACGTGGTCTGACCTGATAATCTTACATCCTGTACATGATGGACGTGGTCTGACCTGATAATCTTACATCCTGTACATGATGGACGTGGTCTGACCTGATAATCTTACATCCTGTACATGATGGACGTGGTCTGACCTGATAATCTTACATCCTGTACATGATGGACGTGGTCTGACCTGATAATCTTACATCCTGTACATGATGGACGTGGTCTGACCTGATAATCTTACATCCTGTACATGATGGATGTGGTCTGACCTGATAATCTTACATCCTGTACATGATGGACGTGGTCTGACCTGATAATCTTACATCCTGTACATGATGGACGTGGTCTGACCTGATAATCTTACATTCTGTACATGATGGACGTGGTCTGACCTGATAATCTTACATCATGTACATGATGGACGTGGTCTGACCTGATAATCTTACATCATGTACATGATGGACGTGGCCTGACCTGATAATCTTACATCATGTACATGATGGACGTGGTCTGACCTGATAATCTTACATCCTGTACATGATGGACGTGGTCTGACCTGATAATCTTACATCCTGTACATGATGGACGTGGTCTGACCTGATAATCTTACATCCTGTACATGATGGACGTGGTCTGACCTGATAATCTTACATCCTGTACATGATGGACGTGGTCTGACCAGTATTATGTAGTGAGTGGACAGAACTATTCCCTGAGCTTTGGTATGAATATTGCATAAACATTACGAATATGATTACCGCTGACATCGGGTGTGTTAGAAACAGTCGGTAGTTGATTTTTATCCACAGTGAGTGTGTATGTTCCGGTGGTTGTGGATTTATGTTCATCCTCACATTGTACATTGATCCGGTAGGTCGGAGTCAGCAAGGCATTCAGAGTCGACGACGTATCGTATTTGAGTTCAAATCCTGAAAGCAGATGGGTATGGCATATATTATGTTGAATCACTGTTGAATCATTATTGACATTGTTATATATATTTGTTATATTGACTCTCGTGTGGACGTTTTATTTCAGCTATTTATCTACTGCCGAAGAATAATTTCCAGTTACTTTCAAGTGGCATACATTTTGCCAAATTTTATAGAGGCTATCATGGCGAATTCATCTTTGTTGAAATTATTGACTTTCAGCAATCAGCCAAGTGCATTCTGAATATAGCGATGATGGTCTGGTTATATAAATACATATGAGAAAAGTTCAATCGAGTCACAGAAGGAACTTATTTTATTATATGCTTAACCCTTTCTATACTAAATGGATTCTCCCAATCATTTAAAAAGTGGACATTGGCATAGTCTATTGTCGATTTGAATGGGGTTTAAGGTGATAAATGCAGACGACAGATAAATAAAAGTGTAGAAAGAGCCCTATTTATTGATGGAAATGTTTAGATAATAAGCGTTTGTTGAACTTATTATCTGAACAATTTTCTAAGGGATAACTACTCATCAATGATGCTTTAGTATAGAAAGGTTCAAAATAGCGGACATTTTCCGAAACATATATCATCCTATGTATATCTTAGAAGCCACAGTGAGATACGATTTCGTTATTTCACTGTCACTTTGAGTCAACCAGTTGTTTATCTCCGAGTATTGTTCAATGTGTTGTACTATTAAAAGTGACTTTGGCAATTAATAAGGTGCATATAATACAACGAATTTCTACAGTTTTTTGTTTAAATACCTGAAACATCTCATTCCTGTCTGGAAAAAATATCGTATTTTCACTCGCTGCTTGTATAGTCACCCGTGAAAATTTGATATTTCTTTCCAGACACCCATGAGATATTTCGGTATTCAAACAAAACCTGTGGGTATTCTCTGTTGTAGGCTGCATCTATGGACTTTTACATTTCAATTGTATTGATGATGGTTTGTAGTAGGGAAAGTCACTTGATTCTGTATTTTTTGGCAAAATAACCGATTATGCCTTTAGTTCTCAGATATGTCATACAGGCGATCGCCCACGACAATAATAAACAAATCATTATCTACATGACGCAAACGTGTGGTAGATGAGCAGAATACCACACAACGTTAACGTTTACTCACGAATATAACTATCCAAATAATATGACGATTATTGACTAGAATAAATATTTTATTTATATTCTTTAGAAGGGATTATGGCTGATATGGCCAGCTTGACATCATGGCGACAGGGGTGCAAATATATTTTTTGCAACATGGGTGTTTGGTCTGGTTGCATGGGATATAGTTGGGAATAATCATGCTTGAAAGTCACAAGTTGGGCATTGTAACCCTTTCTAAATAGATTATCCCATTCAATTATTAAAGTATATATGGAAATTATTCGCCAATATGGGTTTTCAGGAAGATGTTCAAGTGCAGAAGGATTTTTATTATATGGTGGGAACTGTTCAGATATTGAGTTCAAATATGATCTTTTGTTTAACCTATTATCTGAATATTTCCCAAGGAAACAGCTCGTCAATAAATTATTTATACAAGAAACGGTTAGCATAAATACACTGATCATCATATTTTTATCGAAACTTAAAGAACGATTATAATGATTGTCAAATATGAATATCTCTTATTTCTGATGCATATTTCCAAGCTGGAATATCTCACACGATGTGAATGTTTTGTAGCAGTTAAATGGAAGACCAAAATTCAGTTGCTTACCTAGGGGCGCTCTTATGAGTTCATGGCCATGTCAAACATGAAACCACATGTTTACTTGTTACCACACAATGGGACATAATACTCTCTTGGTGCCTCAATAAAATATGAAGAGGCAATTTTACACCCAAAATCACCAGACTATTTAACACATGTAAAGAAAACCCTATTTGCTGCGAAAACGCAGCAATTTGGTCCAAACAGTTTTCAAAGACTCCAATAAGAAATAGCGTAGGCTACCCAACTAATGGAAAAATCAGTTACAGTGAAAATGTAAGTCCTCAAATTACTGGACAGATATCATCATCATCATCATTTATTAGGAAAGAGTTTGACTGACTCTTAGTTCCCGTATTTACATGGATATTCAACTTTTTTTGTTGTCACAATAAAATAAAACACAAATACTAAATTTAACATTCTACAATTTGTCCTTCTTCCAAATGGAAGGGTTTTTTTATAGTTCTTTTTCTGTTCTTTAGTTCAGTTCGTAGTCTGTAAAGTGTTCCCATTTCGATTCGTTTGTGGTCTTTGTTGGTTTATACTTTTGATGGTCCTGGTTGTGTACATTTATCTCTATTTTATCTTATCGCATCACTGATAATTTGATCCCGTTTATGTCTTGGCTTTGACAGAAGTTTAGCCGGTCGATTTTTGTTTTCTACTATACCAGCTATTCTGTAAAATGACAGAACATCATCATCATTACACTTAGTCATTATCCGTACTATTTTTTAAATATGATATGCGTATATATATTGGTTCTAGAATGTGGATAGTGTTTGCAAAGCATTGACGAAAGCACTAATCAATGCTCTGCATGCAGTTAAAAAGTAATGCTTACGTTTTGTTAATATTGTATACTGTGGGAGTAAGATATATAATGACACTTCTATGAACAATAATAACACTATTAAAATGTAATATGTGTCCTGTAATTATGATGCGAGCTGGCATCCAATTTATTGCAGAAACTTCGAAAAATACATTGTACATAAATTTTCATATACCACTAGTTGAATATAACATGTACATCCTGAGACTAGTTCAGTATTACATTGGCATATGTATATTAAATATATCTGAACTAAACTACCTTCTCTCATTGAATCTGACTCCAACGATCAATGTATACTTGAAGATCGAATCAGAAACTGACAATTTAGTATCATTTAGAGCATGCCAATTACATTTTTATACATACATTTCGTAGCAAATATTTAAGAATACACATGTCGGTCATAAAATGTATCAAAGTATTATGTATAATGTTCTCATACACGCTATATACTTATAACATGTGTGTAAACATAATGACAGGATATTCTGCCATTCTATAGCTCTGCATTTTTGGTGACCTGCAAATAGTCAAAATATCCTGTTTTGTTTACCAGTCAACTCTTGTTGGTTTGTTTTCTGCCAGTCCAGGGAGCTGGTGTGGTGTTTTTGTACCCTACTTTGAGTGCTCAGATCCGACATCCCCTTTATCATATTGTCATAAAACATAAAACAAGGTTTGGAAACTAACACTCACTTGTTGGGAAGATTGCATACTGTGAGACAGTAAATGGTCCACCGGGAGGAAGAGTGGAGGCGACTACACATGTTGGTCGTGTGTCGACATAGGTCACCCGATTGTCGTCTGCTGTGTCGATGATAATCAGAGTGCTGGTGGTGACGGTAGATTCTATGAGGTTACCAGCGCCAGGAAGATTTGTTATTGTGATTGGCTGAAACGAAATTTCTGATTTCTGTCGATTGAGTAAGCTCAGCATTTACAGCCATGCAGAATTGAAAACTTGTTTAAGTCAAGAAAGTATAAATCACTACAAAACTGGTTCTGTTTTTTGTGCACCACTCACGTAATGATGAGGTGTTTTCTGTGTCAGAACAGGAATTGCATGTGAGACATTTAGCCTACTCTGCAGCTTTTGAAGTACAAATAATTTTCAAACTTCAAATATTATATTTTTGTTGGGCATGCAACATATTGATAGATACAAGAAAATACTTATCAATGGACATCATAAATCTTTGAAAACAATATTAATCCTTATATACCATAATGCGTTTGATAAATAGATAGAACCGTCTTCGTGTTTGTTTTTCCCCGGGGGGGGGGGGGGGAAGATGTCCTAGGATATCTCCCCCCCCCCCACCCTGGATATCTTCCCCCCCATGTACGACTAAAAAATAATTTCACTCATATGATATTGTTTGGTTCTGAAATGGCCAGAAAAATGTTTTTGGAGATTAAAAAAAAAAAATTATTAATTTTTTTTTATTTAAAAAAAAAAAAGTGACAAAATTAGTTTTTTTCACAAATTTGATTGTCTGTTCATGAAATGACCAGATTTTTTTTTTTTTTTAATTCAATTTTTTTCTTTTCTTTCAAACGTCCAGGCTTGGATATTCCAACCCCCCCCCCCCCCACCCCGCACCTACATGACAAAAAAATCATCTTATGGTTTTATCGCTTATTTTGCTTTATATAGTAATGAAACAGCGAGAAATTAGCTTCTCCAAGAGAAAGTTGTTTGAGTCAGGGTTTGGGGGGGGGGGGGAAGATGTCCAGGTCAGGATATCTCCCCCCCCCCACACAGCACCTACATGACAAAAAAATAATCTTATGGTTTTATCGCTCGTTTTGCTTTATATAGTCATGAAACAGGGAGAAATTAACTTCTTCTGAGAACAACTTTTTTGAGTCAGGGTTTGGGGTGGGGGGGGAGATGTCCAGGTCAGGATATCTTCCCCCCACCCAGCACCTACATGACAAAAAAATAATCTTATGGTTTTATCGCTTATTTTGCTTTATATAGTAATGAAACAGCGAGAAATTAGCTTCTCCAAGAGAAAGTTGTTTGAGTCAGGGTTTGGGGTGGGGGGGGGGGGGGGGGAGATGTCCAGGTCAGGATATCCCCCCCCCCCCCCCACCCAGCACCTACATGACAAATAAATCATTGTATGGATTTATTGCTTGTTTTGCCTTATATATTCATGAAACAGCGAGAAATTAACTTCTTCTGAGAAAAAGTTTTTTGAGTCAGGGTTTGGGGGGGGGGAGATGTCCAGGTTAGGATATCTTCCCCCCCCCCCACCCAGCACCTACATGACAAAAAAATAATCTTATGGTTTTATCGCTCGTTTTGCTTTATATAGTCATGAAACAGCGAGAAATAAACTTCTTCTGAGAACAACTTTTTTGAGTCAGGGTTTGGGGTGGGGGGTGGGGGGAGATGTCCAGGTCAGGATATCTCCCCCCCCCCACCCAGCACCTACATGACAAAAAAATAATCTTATGGTTTTATCGCTCGTTTTGCTTTATATAGTCATGAAACAGCGAGAAATTAACTTCTTCTGACAAGTTGTTTGAGTCAGGGTTTGGATGGGGGGGGGGGGGGGGGGAAATGTCCAGGTCAGGATATCTCCCCCCCCCCCACCCAGCACCTACATGACAAAAAATAATCTTATGGTTTTATCGCTCGTTTTGCTTTATATAGTCATGAAACAGCGAGAAATTAACTTCTGAGAACAAGTTGTTTGAGTCAGGGTTTGGGTGGGGGGGAAGATGTCCAGGTCAGGATATCTTACCCCCACCCAGCACCTACATGACAACAAAATAATCTTATGGTTTTATCGCTCGTTTTGCTTTATATAGTCATGAAACAGCGAGAAATTAACTTCTTCTGACAACAAGTTGTTTGAGTCAGGGTTTGGGGTGGGGGGGGGGAAGATGTCCAGGTCAGGATATCTCCCCCCCCCCCCACCCAACACCTACATGACAAACAAATAATCTTATGGTTTTATTGCTTGTTTTGCTTTATATAGTCATGAAACAGCGAGAAATTAACTTCTTCTGAGAACAAGTTATTTGAGTCAGGGTTTGGGTGGGGGGGGGTGAGATGTCCAGGTCAGGATATCTTCCCCCCCCCCACCCAGTACCTACATGACAAAAAAATAATCTTATGGTTTTATCGCTCGTTTTGCTTTATATAGTCAAGAAACAGCGAGAAATTAACTTCTTCTGAAAACAAGTTTTTTGAGTCAGGGTTTGGGTGGGGGGGGGGGAAATGTCCAGGTCAGGATATCTTCCCCCCCCCCACTCAGCACCTACATGACAAAAAAATAATCTTATGGTTTTATCGCTCGTTTTGCTTTATATAGTCATGAAACAGCGAGAAATTAACTTCTTCTGAAAACAAGTTTTTTGAGTCAGGGTTTGGGTGGGGGGGGGGGGGAGATGTCCAGGTCAGGATATCTTCCCCCCACCCAGCACCTACATGACAAAAAAATAATCTTATGGTTTTATCGCTTGTTTTGCTTTATATAGTCATGAAACAGCGAGAAATTAACTTCTTCTGAGAACAAGTTGTTTGAGTCAGGGTTTGGGGTGGGGGGGAAGATGTCCAGGTCAGGATATCTTCCCCCCCACTCAGCACCTACATGACAAAAAAATAATCTTATGGTTTTATCGCTCGTTTTGCTTTATATAGTCATGAAACAGCGAGAAATTAACTTCTTCAGAGAACAATTTTTTGAGTCAGGGTTTGGGGTGGGGGGGGGGAGATGTCCAGGTCAGGATATCTCCCCCCCCCCCCACCCAGCACCTACATGACAAATAAATCATTGTATGGATTTATTGCTTGATTTGCTTTATATAGTCATGAAACAGCGAGAAATTAACTTCTTCTGAGAAAAAAATTTTTGCGTCAGGGTTTGGGGGGGGGGAAATGTCCAGGTCAGGATATCTTCCCCCCCCCCACCCAGCACCTACATGACAAAAAAATAATCTTTATGGTTTTATCGCTCGTTTTGCTTTATATAGTCATGAAACAGGGAGAAATTAACTTCTTCTGAGAACAACTTTTTTGAGTCAGGGTTTGGGGTGGGGGGGGGGGGGGAGATGTCCAGGTCAGGATATCTTCCCCCCACCCAGCACCTACATGACAAAAAAATAATCTTATGGTTTTATCGCTTGTTTTGCTTTATATAGTCAAGAAACAGCGAGAAATTAACTTCTTCTGAGAACAAGTTATTTGAGTCAGGGTTTGGGGTGGGGGGGGGGAGATGTCCAGGTCAGGATATCTCCCCCCCCCCCCCACTCAGCACCTACATGACAAAAAAATAATCTTTATGGTTTTATCGCTCGTTTTGCTTTATATAGTCATGAAACAGCGAGAAATTAACTTCTTCTGAGAACAAGTTATTTGAGTCAGGGTTTGGGGTGGGGGGGGGGGGGGGGAGATGTCCAGGTCAGGATATCTTCCCCCCACCCAGCACCTACATGACAAAAAAATAATCTTTATGGTTTTATCGCTCGTTTTGCTTTATATAGTCATGAAACAGCGAGAAATTAACTTCTTCTGAGAACAAGTTGTTTGAGTCAGGGTTTGGGGTGGGGGGGGGGGAAATGTCCAGGTCAGGATATCTCCCCCCCCCCCATCCAGCACCTACATGACAAAAAAATAATCTTATGGTGTTATCGCTTGTTTTGTTTTATATAGTCATGAAACAGCGAGAAATTAACTTCTTCTGAGAACAATTTTTTGAGTCAGGGTTTGGGGTGGGGGGGGGGAGATGTCCAGGTCAGGATATCTCCCCCCCCCCACCCAGCACCTACATGACAAATAAATCATTGTATGGAATTATTGCTTGATTTGCTTTATATAGTCATGAAACAGCGAGAAATTAACTTCTTCTGAGAAAAAGTTTTTTGAGTCAGGGTTTGGGGGGGGGGGGAAATGTCCAGGTCAGGATATCTTCCCCCCCCCCACCCAGCACCTACATGACAAAAAAATAATCTTTATGGTTTTATCGCTCGTTTTGCTTTATATAGTCATGAAACAGGGAGAAATTAACTTCTTCTGAGAACAACTTTTTTGAGTCAGGGTTTGGGGTGGGGGGGGGGGAGATGTCCAGGTCAGGATATCTTCCCCCCACCCAGCACCTACATGACAAAAAAATAATCTTATGGTTTTATCGCTTGTTTTGCTTTATATAGTCATGAAACAGCGAGAAATTAACTTCTTCTGAGAACAAGTTATTTGAGTCAGGGTTTGGGGTGGGGGGGGGAAGATGTCCAGGTCAGGATATCTTCCCCCCCACTCAGCACCTACATGACAAAAAAATAATCTTTATGGTTTTATCGCTCGTTTTGCTTTATATAGTCATGAAACAGCGAGAAATTAACTTCTTCTGAGAACAAGTTATTTGAGTCAGGGTTTGGGGTGGGGGGGGGGGGGAGATGTCCAGGTCAGGATATCTTCCCCCCACCCAGCACCTACATGACAAAAAAATAATCTTTATGGTTTTATCGCTCGTTTTGCTTTATATAGTCATGAAACAGCGAGAAATTAACTTCTTCTGAGAACAAGTTGTTTGAGTCAGGGTTTGGGTGGGGGGGGGGGGAAATGTCCAGGTCAGGATATTCCCCCCCCCATCCAGCACCTACATGACAAAAAAATAATCTTATGGTGTTATCGCTTGTTTTGCTTTATATAGTCATGAAACAGCGAGAAATTAACTTCTTCTGAGAACAATTTTTTGAGTCAGGGTTTGGGGTGGGGGGGGGAGATGTCCAGGTCAGGATATCTCCCCCCCCCCCCCACCCAGCACCTACATGACAAATAAATCATTGTATGGATTTATTGCTTGATTTGCTTTATATAGTCATGAAACAGCGAGAAATTAACTTCTTCTGAGAAAAAGTTTTTTGAGTCAGGGTTTGGGGGGGGGGAAATGTCCAGGTCAGGATATCTCCCCCCCCCCCACCCAGCACCTACATGACAAAAAAATAATCTTTATGGTTTTATCGCTCGTTTTGCTTTATATAGTCATGAAACAGGGAGAAATTAACTTCTTCTGAGAACAACTTTTTTGAGTCAGGGTTTGGGGTGGGGGGGGGGGGAGATGTCCAGGTCAGGATATCTTCCCCCCACCCAGCACCTACATGACAAAAAAATAATCTTATGGTTTTATCGCTTGTTTTGCTTTATATAGTCATGAAACAGCGAGAAATTAACTTCTTCTGAGAACAAGTTGTTTGAGTCAGGGTTTGGGGTGGGGGGGGGGGGAAGATGTCCAGGTCAGGATATCTTCCCCCCCCCCCACTCAGCACCTACATGACAAAAAAATAATCTTATGGTTTTATCGCTCGTTTTGCTTTATATAGTCATGAAACAGCGAGAAATTAACTTCTTCTGAGAACAATTTTTTGAGTCAGGGTTTGGGGTGGGGGGGGGGGAGATGTCCAGGTCAGGATATCTCCCCCCCCCCCCACCCAGCACCTACATGACAAATAAATCATTGTATGGATTTATTGCTTGATTTGCTTTATATAGTCATGAAACAGCGAGAAATTAACTTCTTCTGAGAAAAAGTTTTTTGAGTCAGGGTTTGGGGGTGGGGAAATGTCCAGGTCAGGATATCTTCCCCCCCCCCCCACCCAGCACCTACATGACAAAAAAATAATCTTTATGGTTTTATCGCTCGTTTTGCTTTATATAGTCATGAAACAGGGAGAAATTAACTTCTTCTGAGAACAACTTTTTTGAGTCAGGGTTTGGGGTGGGGGGGGGGATGTCCAGGTCAGGATATCTTCCCCCCACCCAGCACCTACATGACAAAAAAATAATCTTATGGTTTTATCGCTTGTTTTGCTTTATATAGTCATGAAACAGCGAGAAATTAACTTCTTCTGAGAACAAGTTATTTGAGTCAGGGTTTGGGGTGGGGGGGGGAAGATGTCCAGGTCAGGATATCTTCCCCCCACCCAGCACCTACATGACAAAAAAATAATCTTTATGGTTTTATCGCTCGTTTTGCTTTATATAGTCATGAAACAGCGAGAAATTAACTTCTTCTGAGAACAAGTTGTTTGAGTCAGGGTTTGGGTGGGGGGGGGGGAATGTCCAGGTCAGGATATCTCCCCCCCCCCATCCAGCACCTACATGACAAAAAAATAATCTTATGGTGTTATCGCTTGTTTTGCTTTATATAGTCATGAAACAGCGAGAAATTAACTTCTTCTGAGAACAATTTTTTGAGTCAGGGTTTGGGGTGGGGGGGGGAGATGCCCAGGTCAGGATATCTCCCCCCCCCCCACCCAGCACCTACATGACAAATAAATCATTGTATGGATTTATTGCTTGATTTGCTTTATATAGTCATGAAACAGCGAGAAATTAACTTCTTCTGAGAAAAAGTTTTTTGAGTCAGGGTTTGGGGGGGGGGGAAATGTCCAGGTCAGGATATTTCCCCCCCCCCTACATGACAAAAAAATAATCTTTATGGTTTTATCGCTCGTTTTGCTTTATATAGTCATGAAACAGGGAGAAATTAACTTCTTCTGAGAACAACTTTTTTGAGTCAGGGTTTGGGGTGGGGGGGGGGGGAGATGTCCAGGTCAGGATATCTTCCCCCCACCCAGCACCTACATGACAAAAAAATAATCTTATGGTTTTATCGCTTGTTTTGCTTTATATAGTCATGAAACAGCGAGAAATTAACTTCTTCTGAGAACAAGTTATTTGAGTCAGGGTTTGGGGTGGGGGGGGGGGAAGATGTCCAGGTCAGGATATCTTCCCCCCCACTCAGCACCTACATGACAAAAAAATAATCTTTATGGTTTTATCGCTCGTTTTGCTTTATATAGTCATGAAACAGCGAGAAATTAACTTCTTCTGAGAACAAGTTATTTGAGTCAGGATTTGGGGTGGGGGGGGGGGGGGGAGATGTCCAGGTCAGGATATCTTCCCCCCACCCAGCACCTACATGACAAAAAAATAATCTTTATGGTTTTATCGCTCGTTTTGCTTTATATAGTCATGAAACAGCGAGAAATTAACTTCTTCTGAGAACAAGTTGTTTGAGTCAGGGTTTGGGTGGGGGGGGGAAATGTCCAGGTCAGGATATTCCCCCCCCCCATCCAGCACCTACATGACAAAAAAATAATCTTATGGTGTTATCGCTTGTTTTGCTTTATATAGTCATGAAACAGCGAGAAATTAACTTCTTCTGAGAACAATTTTTTGAGTCAGGGTTTGGGGTGGGGGGGGGGAGATGTCCAGGTCAGGATATCTCCCCCCCCCACCCCCTACATGACAAATAAATCATTGTATGGATTTATTGCTTGATTTGCTTTATATAGTCATGAAACAGCGAGAAATTAACTTCTTCTGAGAAAAAGTTTTTTGAGTCAGGGTTTGGGGGGGGGAAATGTCCAGGTCAGGATATCTCCCCCCCCCCCCCCCCCCACCCAGCACCTACATGACAAAAAAATAATCTTTATGGTTTTATCGCTCGTTTTGCTTTATATAGTCATGAAACAGGGAGAAATTAACTTCTTCTGAGAACAACTTTTTTGAGTCAGGGTTTGGGGTGGGGGGGGGGAGATGTCCAGGTCAGGATATCTTCCCCCCACCCAGCACCTACATGACAAAAAAATAATCTTATGGTTTTATCGCTTGTTTTGCTTTATATAGTCATGAAACAGCGAGAAATTAACTTCTTCTGAGAACAAGTTTTTTGAGTCAGGGTTTGGGGTGGGGGGAAGATGTCCAGGTCAGGATATCTCTCCCCCCCCCAGCACCGACATGACAATCATCTTATTATCATTATTATTACAAAGCAAGCAACAGGCAGGATGGAAGTTATTATTGTTAGACTTGTTGATTTAGCAATCACATAGACAGTTTGTAAATCATTATCCAGATTAACAAGGATTAAGGTAAATTGTGAAACCTATGGTCACTCACTTATGTATCTTCAGCAATTAGGATGTTGCCTCATCAATTTTAATCCTGGCTGGATTATTGGCCGAAAAAATTTAAAGCCATAAAACCAATCAGGCTAATATGTTATGCTTATTAAAATACTAATCTGAGCGGATTATGTAATTAGTGAAAGAGGTATAAAACCACATGATCCTTAAATTGTCTTCAGTTAAGTCTTATGTGAGTGTGTTCAACATGTCTGACAAACTATCAACAACCAAAAAGTTCCTGGAGAATATCGATTATATTTTCAATTATGTTACTCTTGACCAGTATCCCGATGGTCTCAGCAGATCCCAAAAAAAAGACTTCCGTGTGAAGTGCAAGAAATTCTCAGTGTCTGATGGTGTTTTGCTTTACCAAAGCAAAAAAGGTAAGTTGTAACTTAGACAAATCACAGTACTATGTTAAAATTACTACATCATACCATATCTCTACCTAAAAGACAAAAGAAGTTTTTGTTAGATGGAATTTACCTATCATTTGGAGCCGAAATCTTTCTTTTTCATAGGAATTATTTTTTTCAATCAATTCGTTTAATTTTATCAACCCATAATACATATGTATTAATTGATTAGAAACATATCAAAGAATATCACAATGTTCAAATGCAGGAGGGTCCAGATATGCCCCAGCATCCATATTATATGTCCAGAATATGACGGTATAGGCCCTTTTTCTATGATGGGCCCTTAAAAGTTTGAACCTCAAATTGGAGCCTGTGCGAAGAAAATCAGTTATAACTGAGTCATATCCAGATTCAAAAGGGTCCACATTTGCCCCAACATTCATGTTATATGCCCTGAATCCAAAGTTATGAGGCCCATACACATTTTCTATGATAGGCCCTTAAAATTTTGAAGCATATGGGGATAAAACCTAAGTCAGCTATAGCTGAGACATGTCCAGACACAGGATGGTCCATATATGCCCCAACATTCTTACATGTATTATATGCCCAGAATTCAAAGGCCCATAAACCTTTTCTTTGATTGGTTCTCAAAAGTTAATACCCCAAATTAAAGCTTGTGCAGTGAAAACCTAAGTCAGCTGTCCCTTTATATAGTCCAGTGCATTTATGAGAAAAAAGTGCCAAACCTCAAAACTAATTGCAACACAATGTTTCTTAGCAGGATTATGTCTATTAACCAATTATAAACAAAACACCAAAAAGGATCAAGAAAGGTGAAATTGATGAATTTGGTGAAATAAATTTGTTAAAATTTGGTAAAAGACTTACAGCTTTCGGAGCCTCAATTTCCAAGAATGAGCTAAAATCCATTTTCTTATGGTCTAGTATTTTAATAACTAGAGAATAATGAAGGGATATCTTGTTGTTGTATTAGTTTCCTCACTATATTGTGCACAAAAAATGATTACTTCAGGCATCTATGATCGAGAAGACAAAAAATATTCTTAAACAAAATGTGTGAATGTGTGTCCCATTGTATGGACTGCCAAATTTGCCGTGTGACACAGAACTGGTGTGATGAAATACTGTATTTGAGATCATACAACTCAATAAATTGATATCCATATGCCCTGTATATCTTATAATCTCTTAAGTGTACTAGGTTAAATACACTGTGCTAAACACATATGTGCCAAAATCAACTTATGGCCCTATGAATCCTTAGTATTGACTCTTTTCCAAAAATGTCATTTTGAACTGTTTTGGGGTGTTTTTGTCCATTTTTAAATGTGGTTTTTTTTGGGCACAAATAGTAAACAGCAATGAATACAATTAGTGTTTAATGTAATGCGTAAAATCATTTGAACTTTCCTCCTCAAACACTTATTGTTGGAAAAAATAAGATTACATTGGTAAAGCCAATCAACAGTCACTGGATTTCACATATTTTTCAAGAAACTGACTCTAAATTTGAACATTGATAATGGGGTAGGAAATCAAAAAAGGCTATGATCTTGTCACCATATTCTAGTCATTGGAGGCAAATGTTTGTTTTATTCCAGTTTGTGTAGATTATTCTCGCTTAATAAAAAGTTTAGAATTTTAGTGGAGATTTATTTAGGGGTGTGACTAAACACCAAGCCATACAAGCCATACCAAATAAGAAGCAAAATTGAAGTTTATTCTATATTATTATGTATATGTGATGTTTATATGACCAAATAAAACTAATTTAATGATATTTGATGGACGACAGTCTAATTACATTGCCTAGAACACAGCATGAAGGACACAAAGCTGCGGCTTGGTGTTTGGACATTTTGCATTGTGGCTTGGTTCATATAAAATAAAGCTCCCATCAGCTTATATCTGTTTACACATGTATAGTTTATAGTGTTTGTGCTATTTTGCACTTTTTTTACCACTCGAGTCCGATCAGTTGGAATCAGCACAGTTACCCACATTCAAGGGAGTGTGTGTCTGCGCTTTGCGTCTTTTATTTTTATGTATGTGTTTATACATATGTATAGCTTATTGTGGCTACTTTACTTTACCACAATTGTTGAAATTGAGAAAAATTTACGATTGGAATAGAGAAAATTTTAATTAAATTAAGCAGGCAGAGTTTGAATTTGATTGAAATTTGAGAAAAAATTGATGATTGAAATTAAGAAAAATTTAAATTGTTAAACTGCTAAGCCACTTTCTGGCATTTGTTTGAGTTCGTTTTAGAGGATTTTACCCTCTTTTTTTGGCCTGGTTTCTTAGCTATAATGGCCGCAGTTTTTGCGATTGTCAGTTGGCCATCGGTCGATGTTTGCGTCGATGCCGTGTCAACGACGAATGTCAAAAGTCTCCTTAATCGACTACTGCGTTGTTCATACGTCAAGTAATCCGTGTCCCGTGTTTTACAAATAATTTCCTTGCGTCAGTCAGTCGGTAGTTACCGCACCATAGAGGGCACTTCTTACATCTTCAACTTAGTGCATTTGGTCATTTGCTATGTCATTCTTCTGTCTGTTAGATCGGGCAACTTTAACACTTTCCAGTTATTCTCAAATTTGATTACATTATTCATACTTTCGCAATTGTTGTTCGTCCAAAGTGGTGGTATTATGTCTTTACATTTTTGTGGTGGTATGAAAACCTTTTGTTTGAGTTTTGGTAGTAAAGTCACCATCATCTCACATTCTTGTCACTCGAGTATTGTTTTTACAATCATTTTCTATCAAAAGCATGTTGTTTCTATAATATAGAGCACCATGAACACTGATTGCAACTAACAGTCAAAACACCGAACTACAATAGGTGTGAGAGAGACAGCCATCAACAACAATTCACACTTACAATTGCTGCAATAACAGTATTAAGAACCTCTAATCAGCTTACCGCTTACTAATTAAGAATTGTGAATGGATGATTTCTGAATGAGCCAAGACACAATGTAAATTGTCAGTTGCACTGTATTCTGGGCGGTTTAATTAGACTTTAGTCCATCAAATATCATTAAAATAGTATTATTTGGAGATATAAACAGTACATATACATGATACTATAGATATAAGCTGATGGGAGTTTTATTTTATATGAACCAAGCCACAACGCAAATTGTCCAAACACCAAGCCGCAGCTTTGTGTCCATCGCATTGTGTTCTGGGTGGTTTAATTAGACTTTCGTCCATCAAATATCATTAAAATAGTTTTATTTGGTAATATAAACATCACATATACATAATAATATAGATATAAGCTGACGGGAGTTTTATTTGATATGAACCAAGCCACAACGCAAAATGTCCAAGCACCAATGAATAATATATAAATGGAAGGCCTTGTGAAATAAAGTTTTTTATAAACTTTCTTGAAAAGCCATAAATTGAGTATTTTCCTATATTTTGACAAATTTATTTCACAAAATTCATCAATTTCACCTTTTTTATTTTTAGTATGTTGTTTGTGATGGGTTATAGTACTTATTCCCACTGAGAAACTTTGTGTTACAATTAGTTCGAGGTGAAACCATAAATGCACTGGAATATTATTTGATATCTTGGGACAAGAATATACTTTTATTTTCAAGAATATTTTTATCTTCACAGGTAAAAATGTGAGAGTTGTGACAGATCAAGACGAACAAAAGAGAATTGTCAAAGCTTGCCATGAAGGCCTAGGAGATACTGCAACGTCTAAAGTTCTTGGTGGTCATTTTGGACGTGACAAATCACAGCAGAAGGTACAAATAATATTATTTGTTCTGTATTTATTTTTCTCTAAAATTAATACTGAATAATTTGATCAAGCCTACAATCGTGTATCATACCTCCATTGTCTTTTGAACAAGATCACAGCAGAAGGTACAAAAGGCAACTTTTTGTTAATTATCTCAATAAAAGCAAAGATATGCAAAATTAGAGAGCATAATAGCCTAAACCATAGCTAAATGCCTCATTTGTTTGGAAAGGTGTTAAGAAAATTGTTGAAACCATATGTTTAGAAAAATGAGTCTCCTTTTTTTCATAGTATGGAAAATTACTTTGTGATTCAGCTCTAGTAAACACAACAAACTTTAAATTGCCTTTCAATGCATTGTCACCAGCAGTCAAATAAATTAAGTGCTTAATTTCATAGAACTGAACCAAATGTTTTTTTTATTAAAATAGAAAGTGTCAAAATAATGGCATTGAGAAGTCAGATCTAAAGAAGACAAAAATGCATGATAAACAGATATAGACTTCTCTGAGGAGAAAAGGCGGCATTTTTCTGACTAATTTCAGATAGTCTTTTAATACAGTGACACACACATAGTACTCATATGCTCATTTTTTGCATCACAAAAGGATTGGGTGTCCTTAAACTAACTCAATATTATGGCATCAGTTTGACAATGAATACTTCATTTGCTCTCAAACTATTTCAATAAAGGAATGTTTGACTTCTTATATTACATTAATATTGTAATAAGAATTCATCACAGGATCTATAATGTGGTTGTATATGTTGTCTCTATAGTGGTTGAATGTTTTGATCGTTGGAATTTGAAACATTATTAGCTAAATGTACTTCATCTTTTGCATTCACAGGTCTCAGATCGATTCTATTGGCCTGGCTTAGCCAATGATGTTGCCAAGTATGTTCAGCAGTGTGATATTTGCCAGCGTGTGCAGGCACCGTTCAGAAAGACAAAGGCACCACTACAGAACATAAACATCAAATCAGAACCCTGGAGCCAAATTGGAATCGATCTTCTTGGACCATTGCCTGAAAAAGATGGCTTCAAATATATTGGTAAATTTTTTATTGTTTTGCATATTTCAAATTTTATCGATTTCATCCACATTTTAAAAAAGATTTAGTAATTTAATTCACATCTGGGTTATAATTGACAGCAACAAATAATTAATCTAATTAATTGATTAAACTATTTTAAGAAACTTTTATTCGTAAATAGATATACTTTGATTATTTTCATTCTTATTAAGTGCATAATGTAAATAAATGAGCAAAAATTAAAGATGTTATCTTTTTTCCAGTTACTGCAATAGACTACTTCACAAAATGGCCAGAGGCCATGCCACTAAAAGACAAAACAGCCGTCAGTGTCGCAAAGTTTCTCTACAGCCTTATATGCAAGCATGGCTGCCCACAAATCATGATATCAGACCAGGGAAGGGAGTTTGTCAACGAACTTCAAGCTGAGCTCCATAAATTAACTGGTGTGGATCATCGCATCACCAGTGCCTATCATCCACAGGTTAGATTTCCTTAGCATCTTGAACCATTTTAAAGTCATGAAGCCCCACATCAATTGTGACATCTGTTTTCTTGAGAAATGTAGTCTCTGATAATATTCAATTAAAATTTTTATTTTCAATAAACATGATTTTATATGTAGTAGAGCTATTTAAATTTCCTTCCGCAGTATTTTTTATCAATATCGTCTAGGTATATTTTAATTATGGCTGTTAAATATAATCTCCCCCCCCCCACTCACTTTTATTGGCTGTTGTGTTCATATCTCTCTCTTTTTTCCCCACACATTTCACATTTTTTTCTCTCTCCATGACATATTTAGTTCTATATGATAATTCACTGAACTCAAGTCATTGTGTTCATCTGGCTCATACCTCTACTTTGTATTCATTTTCATAGCGAACAATTCAAAGAAATTTATTATGCATATTAATTTTCTTTCCCATAGTCTGTTTCTAAAACATACATGTTTTTCCACACATACTTGGCTCCAGTAGCTTGTGTTCATATTACCAAAAGCTTGTGCAATTGAGGTTATAATTCCCTCATCTATGTAACCATATTGGAAACGCACGTATAGGGCTTGACAGACATAAACCAAAAATTGACATTCCAATTATAATGTTTAGCCTCACTGAACAATAGAGTAGCATGAAATCTTTCCCAATACAACTACTGTGGAATATTTTTTTCAAACCAGCAGGGAATTGTTAGTCTTCTAAAAATTCACCTTACATTTTCATCCAAATGCTTAGGATTTTTCTGAGATTAATAAAAAAAATATCTCCATTGAAGCTGAAGTTTTCTTTTTAATTACAGGCAAATGGGTTGGTAGAGAGGCAAAACCAGACCACACAGAAATGCTTACTGAAGCATCTTGAAGACAAGCAAGATCAGTGGGTAGATATCCTAGAAGGTGTTATGTTTGCCTACAGAACATCAGTTCATGCATCAACAGGTAAATATTAAAAAAGATTTTTAGAAGGGCATTATCCAATCAAAATGATTCACCTTCATATGTTTATATTTACCTCACAATATTACAGTCTGAGGCCTGAATTGCATTAGGTAATATGACAATACATGTACCATTTATTTGTGTCTGAAGCTCTCTGTGACATCCAAGATGTGGTGGAATAAAACATGTATCAAAATCAGATGATTACTGATGTTGGAAATTGCACTGAATATTTGCTCAAAAACAATTATCAACCCTGTAACTCAAGAATTTATAAATCTTAGATCAGATAATGCATCTCTAAATCTTTGATTTGATTAATTTATTTGGATGTCACATTTAAAAATATAAAAAAAATTGACAGTTTTCAAAGGAATTTATCCACATATTGCTCATCTGACAATTTAAAATAAACCCAAGTCATTCTGTAGATCTATATTGAAATTTGGTATATCTCTTGGTAAAAATACTCAAAAGAAACAGCTTGATGCCTCTTCAGCTTATTTATCATTTTCAATCAGAATTAAAACTTTGTTCCTGAAATTTTAGGTGTTGGTTTGAAAAATCTGTAAATGGTTGAGTGTGATTTTGTTGAAGTCGAGTCTGTAAAAGAACGCTTTATATGATATTCAAATATATAAGTGTCGGTGACAAATATGTTTTGAGGGAAATTGTTAAAAATGTTTCGAACAAATTTTTGCATGGGCTTCATTCAGTTGGAAAAAAAGTTACTTGACAGAGTAGGTTCAGAAAAAGGCTCCCACTTTTTCAAAGTATAGAAAATAGCCTGTGCCCCAACTCTAGCCCTGAAACAAAGCAGCCTTTATATTGGATTCGAATGCATTGTCATTAGTAGTCAAACAAATAAAAAGCTTAATTTTATTGAACTGGACCATCAAATATTTATTTTGATGAAAAGTGATGAAAAATATGATGGCAAAAACGTGTGATAAATATGATTTATATTGTTTTCTGAGGAGAAAGATCACTAGATTTGTGACTAATTTAAAATTTATACTCTTTCTGATAATTCACGGTACTTATATTGTAAAAGCAATTCTGTCATCAAAATACATTGTACTAAGTGAATGTTTCGTCAATCTTTATTGTGTTCACAATCTTTCATATTGAACAGGCATCAAGACAGATTTAATTCATTGTTATATTCCTCATATGCATTTTGTTTATTCTTAATTAAATTTTTTTTTTCAGGTTATACTCCTTTTTTCTTACTATATGGAAGGCATCCAAGACTGCCAATTGAAACCAATGCTTCAGATGTAGCAGATAGCCATCCACCAACTTCAGCTCCTGTGGAAGAAACTATCGAGCAGATGGCCAAACTACGCGACACCGTAAATAGCCAGGCCATGGAGAATATAAGAAAGGCACAGATAAGACAGAAACGCAACTATGACAAGCGCCAGAATTTCCAGCCCTTCCAACCTGGACAGAAAGTTCTGATGAAGGCAATGAAGAATTCAAATAGAGCAGGTGGCAAGCTAGACTCTAGGTGGACTGGCCCATATGAAATTTCAGAAGTAATAAAAGACAATGTGTACCGACTCAAGAACAGCAATGGTCGAGAGCTGAAGACATCGGTCAACATTACTCGTCTGAAAGAGTACATCGAACCAACAGCAGCGAGTGAGAACAATTCATCATCAGAGAGTGAGAGCGAGATTCAGGCAGAGAGTGAGAGTGAGAGTGAGAGTGAGATTTGTATACTGAGTGTATCAGAGAGTGGTGGCAAACAGTCCTCGGAAATTAGAGAAGTTCATCTGAGCACCACTGAAAAGAAAGACTTACTGCGAGGTGAATGGTTATCCGACAACCATATAAACATGGCACAGATTCTGTTGAAGGACAAATTTCCAAATGTTGATGGACATAAAAACTGTGCAGTGTATGCGGCAAATTCATATGATATTCCTGAATCTGAATTTGTTCAGATAATCAACTCATCTGGCAATCACTGGGTCACATTTTCTACAGTAGGATGTGAACCTGGAACTATTGAAGTTTATGACAGTCTGTGCAGATCTCTGTCACCTACCCTCAGGCTACTAATTAAAGACTTACTACAAACAGAGAAACCAAAGATTGTTTTCGCAGAAACAACTAGACAACTAAATACATCGGACTGTGGACTTTTTGCAGTTGCGCATGCTTTCCATGTCTTGAATGGAGATGTGTCAGGACTGAGTTTGTGTTCATCCAAGATGAGATTTCACTTAGCGAACTGTTTCAGTAAAGGTTATATTGCACCTTTTCCACAGTCTCTGAATGTGTCAAAGTTACCATATAAATGCATTTCATTATAAAGTAGAGTAGGAACTTCATTCAAGTTCATCATTCATGAAATAGTAAATAGCATATTTTATCATCTTGAAATGTTTGCTCATTCTGATGTGGCAGGTTGTCCTTTCACAATTGGCTCCAAATGTAAGAGTTTAAAGGTACTCAATCTGATCAGATGCTTCTAAATTACTATTTCTTTGGCGTTGGGGGTAAAAAATATTTGATTCAAGTCGAGGAACCCACCCATCAAATCTCAGAGTGATTAGATATCGATGTTTGAAATTTTCTGTTTCTATTGATAATTCGAAAATCAAGTGGTTACTATACAATAGAAACAGCAAACTTCAAACATCAATATCTAATCACTCTGAGCTTTGATGGGTGGGTTCCTCGACTCAAATCAAATATTTTTTACCCCCCCAAGCCAAAGAAATAGTAATTTAGGACCCTCTGATCGGATTGAGTACCTTACATTTTTATGAAAACATTGAGGGAATTTTTATGCAAAAATTACAGTACAGTAATACAGATTTTATTCCACTTGCATTTAGGTGTTTAGTAAACTCACAATCATTGAGCATCCAAAACATATGTCTGAATCATATTTGAACAGTGGTATTTGCAATTTCTGATATGTGTCTTTGCTGATAACCCCCCCCCCCCTCATATGTTTAATGTATCAAAGATATTGCTACCAAACTGAGAAAAATCAGATAAGCACTTCTTCCCATTTCACAGTGAAGCTTCCTGATAACTACTATATCTACTATTAATGTTACATTAGCAGTAATTTTGGTAGTTATTCCTTTATGCATTGAGATTTTGAGATCCAAATAACTGAATCAAAAATTGAGATAAAAAATAATTTCTGAGGTATGAATAGCAAAACTATAATGAAAACTATTAACCAAAACCAAAACATCATAAACATAAGAATAAATGTTAATTATGTTGTTTCTTCTGAAACAGGGGTTTTAAAACAGGGCAAGTTTTTCAACAATCATTTATCCTATTCTGTTTTTATTGTCAACACTTTGTCAAATGTATATATGTTATTATGATTGGAATAAAATATGTTTACATTAAGTTTTTCATGGAATACTGCATCCCATTGTTGTTTGTTCATTTTTTTTTCTTTTTGCTTGTTGGTGTAATTTTTGTCAATGTTTCTGCTTGTACACATTGTTACTGTTTCAACACTCTCTTGTATATGAGTATAGTAATATATTAAATAAATATATCTAAAGTTTGCAGTTATTTATCTTCATCCTTAATCATGTCAACACATATTTCAATTCAATCTCCCCAAACTTACACCCCAATCCAACAAATCCAGACGTAAATTGAGTTGAGTAAGAAAGCCAGGGTTAGGGATGTGTCCCTTTCATTACCCATCCTCCATCTTTCCCAACACCATCCATCAATAACCAAACCAAAAATCTCTATAAAGTCACCCCATCGTGCTTTTTACTACATTTTGACTATATCTATCCATCTCCCCACCTAAATTAACTCCACCTAAGCTTTAAACAGTTGATTGAATTTCTCGTAACTGTGCTGTATTTGAAGCAGATAACAAGAGAAAAACATTAGATGAAATATCTGGACATTTCCACCCACCCCCTTAATTCTGACTAAAAAAAATATTTCTCACAATAAATTTCTTGCTGTTTCATGTCTATATAAAACAAGAGATGGACTATCACCCAGTGCATACCCCTTGTGACATACTGCCTAGTGTGAGCATATCTATAACATCTATGACTGGGTGGGGGGAGATATCCTGACCTGGACATCTTCCCCCCCCCCACCCCAAACCCTGACTCAAACAACTTGTTCTCAGAAGAAGTTAATTTCTCGCTGTTTCATTACTATATAAAGCAAAACGAGCGAAAAAACCATAAGATTATTTTTTTGTCATGTAGGTGCTGGGTGGGGGGAAGATATCCTGACCTGGACATCTCCCCCCCCCCACCCAAACCCTGACTCAAAAAACTTGTTCTCAGAAGAAGTTAATTTCTCGCTGTTTCATGACTGTATAAAGCAAAACAAGCAATAAAACCATAAGATTATTTTTTTGTCATGTAGGTGCTGGGTGGGGGGGGGGGAAGATATCCTGACCTGGACATCTCCCCCCCCACCCCAAACCCTGACTCAAACAACTTGTTCTCAGAAGAAGTTAATTTCTCGCTGTTTCATGACTATATAAAGCAAAACAAGCAATAAAACCATAAGATTATTTTTTTGTCATGTAGGTGCTGGGTGGGGGGGGGGGGGGAAGATATCCTGACCTGGACATCTCCCCCCCCCCCACCCCAAACCCTGACTCAAACAACTTGTTCTCAGAAGAAGTTAATTTCTCGCTGTTTCATGACTATATAAAGCAAAACGAGCGATAAAACCATAAGATTATTTTTTGTCATGTAAGTGCTGGGTGGGGGGGGGGAAGATATCCTGACCTGGACATCTTCCCCCCACCCAAACCCTGACTCAAATAACTTGTTCTCAGAAGAAGTTAATTTCTCGCTGTTTCATGACTATATAAAGCAAAACAAGCAATAAAACCATAAGATTATTTTTTTGTCATGTAGGTGCTGGGTGGGGGGGAAGATATCCTGACCTGGACATCTTCCCCCCACCCAAACCCTGACTCAAATAACTTGTTCTCAGAAGAAGTTAATTTCTCGCTGTTTTATGACTATATAAAGCAAAACAAGCGATAAAACCATAAGATTATTTTTTTGTCATGTAGGTGCTGGGTGGGGGGGGGGGGGGGAGATATCCTGACCTGGACATTTCCCCCCCCCCCAACCCCAAACCCTGACTCAAACAACTTGTTCTCAGAAGAAGTTAATTTCTCGCTGTTTCTTGACTATATAAAGCAAAACGAGCGATAAAACCATAAGATTATTTTTTTGTCATGTAGGTGCTGGGTGGGCGGGGGAAGATATCCTGACCTGGACATCTTCCCCCCCCCCACCCAAACCCTGACTCAAAAAACTTGTTCTCAGAAGAAGTGAATTTCTCGCTGTTTTATGACTATATAAAGCAAAACAAGCGATAAAACCATAAGATTATTTTTTTGTCATGTAGGTGCTGGGTGGGGGGGGGGGGGGGAGATATCCTGACCTGGACATCTCCCCCCCCCCCACCCCAAACCCTGACTCAAACAACTTGTTCTCAGAAGAAGTTAATTTCTCGCTGTTTCATGACTATATAAAGCAAAACGAGCGATAAAACCATAAGATTATTTTTTTGTCATGTAGGTGCTGGGTGGGGGGAAGATATCCTGACCTGGACATTTCCCCCCCCCCCCCCACCCAAACCCTGACTCAAAAAACTTGTTCTCAGAAGAAGTTAATTTATCGCTGTTTCATGACTATATAAAGCAAAACAAGCAATAAAACCATAAGATTATTTTTTTGTCATGTAGGTGCTGGGTGGGGGGGAAGATATCCTGACCTGGACATCTTCCCCCCCCCCACCCCAAACCCTGACTCAAACAACTTGTTCTCAGAAGAAGTTAATTTCTCGCTGTTTCATGACTATATAAAGCAAAACAAGCAATAAAACCATAAGATTATTTTTTTGTCATGTAGGTGCTGGGTGGGGGGGGGGAAGATATCCTGACCTGGACATCTTCCCCCCCCCCCACCCCAAACCCTGACTCAAACAACTTGTTCTCAGAAGAAGTTAATTTCTCGCTGTTTCATGACTATATAAAGCAAAACGAGCGATAAAACCATAAGATTATTTTTTGTCATGTAAGTGCTGGGTGGGGGGGGGAAGATATCCTGACCTGGACATCTTCCCCCCACCCAAACCCTGACTCAAATAACTTGTTCTCAGAAGAAGTTAATTTCTCGCTGTTTCATGACTATATAAAGCAAAACAAGCAATAAAACCATAAGATTATTTTTTTGTCATGTAGGTGCTGGGTGGGGGGGAAGATATCCCGACCTGGACATCTTCCCCCCCCCCCACCCCAAACCCTGACTCAAACAACTTGTTGTCAGAAGAAGTTAATTTCTCGCTGTTTCATGACTATATAAAGCAAAACGAGCGATAAAACCATAAGATTATTTTTTTGTCATGTAGGTGCTGGGTGGGGGGGGGGGGAAGATATCCTGACCTGGACATCTTCCCCCCACCCCAAACCCTGACTCAAACAACTTGTTCTCAGAAGAAGTTAATTTCTCGCTGTTTCATGACTATATAAAGCAAAACGAGCGATAAAACCATAAGATTATTTTTTTGTCACGTAGGTGCTGGGTGGGGGGGGGGGGGAGATATCCTGACCTGGACATTTCCCCCCCCCACCCCAAACCCTGACTCAAACAACTTGTTCTCAGAAGAAGTTAATTTCTCGCTGTTTCTTGACTATATAAAGCTAAACGAGCGATAAAACCATAAGATTATTTTTTTGTCATGTAGGTGCTGGGTGGGCGGGGAAGATATCCTGACCTGGACATCTTCCCCCCCCCCCACCCAAACCCTGACTCAAAAAACTTGTTCTCAGAAGAAGTGAATTTCTCGCTGTTTTATGACTATATAAAGCAAAACAAGCGATAAAACCATAAGATTATTTTTTTGTCATGTAGGTGCTGGGTGGGGGGGGGGGGGAGATATCCTGACCTGGACATCTCCCCCCCCCCCCACCCCAAACCCTGACTCAAACAACTTGTTCTCAGAAGAAGTTAATTTCTCGCTGTTTCATTACTATATAAAGCAAAACGAGCGATAAAACCATAAGATTATTTTTTTGTCATGTAGGTGCTGGGTGGGGGGAAGATATCCTGACCTGGACATCTTCCCCCCCCACCCAAACCCTGACTCAAAAAACTTGTTCTCAGAAGAAGTTAATTTCTCGCTGTTTCATGACTATATAAAGCAAAACAAGCAATAAAACCATAAGATTATTTTTTTGTCATGTAGGTGCTGGGTGGGGGGGGAAGATATCCTGACCTGGACATCTTCCCCCCCCCCCACCCCAAACCCTGACTCAAACAACTTGTTCTCAGAAGAAGTTAATTTCTCGCTGTTTCATGACTATATAAAGCAAAACAAGCAATAAAACCATAAGATTATTTTTTTGTCATGTAGGTGCTGGGTGGGGGGGGGGGAAGATATCCTGACCTGGACATTTCCCCCCCCCCACCCCAAACCCTGACTCAAACAACTTGTTCTCAGAAGAAGTTAATTTCTCGCTGTTTCATGACTATATAAAGCAAAACAAGCAATAAAACCATAAGATTATTTTTTTGTCATGTAGGTGCTGGGTGGGGGGGAAGATATCCTGACCTGGACATCTTCCCCCCCACCCCAAACCCTGACTCAAACAACTTGTTGTCAGAAGAAGTTAATTTCTCGCTGTTTCATGACTATATAAAGCAAAACGAGCGATAAAACCATAAGAATATTTTTTTGTCATGTAGGTGCTGGGTGGGGGGGGGGGGGGGGGGAGATATCCTGACCTGCACATCTTCCCCCCACCCCAAACCCTGACTCAAACAACTTGTTCTCAGAAGAAGTTAATTTCTCGCTGTTTCATGACTATATAAAGCAAAACGAGCGATAAAACCATAAGATTATTTTTTTGTCATGTAGGTGCTGGGTGGGGGGGAAGATATCCTGACCTGGACATCTTCCCCCCCCCACCCAAACCCTGACTCAAAAAACTTGTTCTCAGAAGAAGTTAATTTCTCGCTGTTTCATGACTATATAAAGCAAAACAAGCAATAAAACCATAAGATTATTTTTTTGTCATGTAGGTGCTGGGTGGGGGGGGGGGGAGATATCCTGACCTGGACATCTTCCCCCCCCCCCCCAGGGCCCCCACCCCAACCCCTGACTCAAACAACTTGTTCTCAGAAGAAGTTAATTTCTCGCTGTTTCATGACTATATAAAGCAAAACGAGCGATAAAACCATAAGATTATTTTTTTGTCATGTAGGTGCTGGGTGGGGGGGGGAAGATATCCTGACCTGGACATCTTCCCCCCCCCCCCCCACCCAAACCCTGACTCAAAAAACTTGTTCTCAGAAGAAGTTAATTTCTCGCTGTTTCATGACTATATAAAGCAAAACAAGCAATAAAACCATAAGAAATTTTTTTTGTCATGTAGGTGCTGGGTGGGGGGGGGAGATATCCTGACCTGGACATCTTCCCCCCCCCCCCACCCCAAACCCTGACTCAAACAACTTGTTCTCAGAAGAAGTTAATTTCTCGCTGTTTCATGACTATATAAAGCAAAACGAGCGATAAAACCATAAGATTATTTTTTTGTCATGTAGGTGCTGGGTGGGGGGGGGGAAATATCCTGACCTGGACATCTTCCCCCCCCCCCCCACCCAAACCCTGACTCAAAAAACTTGTTCTCAGAAGAAGTTAATTTCTCGCTGTTTCATGACTATATAAAGCAAAACAAGCAATAAAACCATAAGATTATTTTTTGTCATGTAGGTGCTGGGTGGGGGGGGGGGGGAAGATATCCTGACCTGGACATCTTCCCCCCACCAAACCCTGACTCAAATAACTTGTTCTCAGAAGAAGTTAATTTCTCGCTGTTTCATGACTATATAAAGCAAAACAAGCAATAAAACCATAAGATTATTTTTTTGTCATGTAGGTGCTGGGTGGGGGGGAAGATATCCTGACCTGGACATTTCCCCCCCCCCCCCACCCAAACCCTGACTCAAAAAACTTGTTCTCAGAAGAAGTTAATTTCTCGCTGTTTCATGACTATATAAAGCAAAACGAGCGATAAAACCATAAGATTATTTTTTTGTCATGTAGGTGCTGGGTGGGGGGGGGGGGAAGATATCCTGACCTGGACATTTCCCCCCCCCCCCCCCACCCCAAACCCTGACTCAAACAACTTGTTCTCAGAAGAAGTTAATTTCTCGCTGTTTCATGACTATATAAAGCAAAACGAGCGAAACGAGCGATAAAACCATAAGATTATTTTTTTGTCATGTAGGTGCTGGGTGGGGGGGAAGATATCCTGACCTGGACATTTCCCCCACCCCCCCCCCCCCCACCCAAACCCTGACTCAAAAAACTTGTTCTCAGAAGAAGTTAATTTCTCGCTGTTTCGTGACTATATAAAGCAAAACAAGCAATAAAACCATAAGATAATTTTTTTGTCATGTAGGTGCTGGGTGCGGGGGGGGAAGATATCCTGACCTGGACATTTCCCCCCCCCCCCCCCCCCACCCCAAACCCTGACTCAAACAACTTGTTCTCAGAAGAAGTTAATTTCTCGCTGTTTCATGACTATATAAAGCAAAAACGAGCGATAAAACCATAAGATTATTTTTTTGTCATGTAGGTGCTGGGTGGGGGGGGAAGATCTCTAACCTGGACATCTTCCCCCCCCCCCCCACCCAAACCCTGACTCAAAAAACTTGTTCTCAGAAGAAGTTAATTTCTCGCTGTTTCATGACTATATAAAGCAAAACAAGCAATAAAACCATAAGATAATTTTTTTGTCATGTAGGTGCTGGGTGGGGGGGGGAAGATATCCTGACCTGGACATCTCCCCCCCCCCACCCCAAACCCTGACTCAAACAACTTGTTCTCAGAAGAAGTTAATTTCTCGCTGTTTCATGACTATATAAAGCAAAACAAGCAATAAAACCATAAGATTATTTTTTTGTCATGTAGGTGCTGGGGGGGGGGAAATATCCTGACCTGGACATCTCCCCCCCCCCCCACCCCAAACCCTGACTCAAACAACTTGTTCTAAGAAGAAGTTAATTTCTCGCTGTTTCATGACTATATAAAGCAAAACAAGCGCTAAAACCATAAGATTATTTTTTTGTCATGTAGGTGCTGGGTGGGGGGGGGGGAGATATCCTGACCTGGACATCTTCCCCCCCACCCCAAACCCTGACTCAAACAAGTTGTTGTCAGAAGAAGTTAATTTCTCGCTGTTTCATGACTATATAAAGCAAAACGAGCGATAAAACCATAAGATAATTTTTTTGTCATGTAGGTGCTGGGTGGGGGGGGGGGAGATATATTGACCTGGACATCTTCCCCTCCCACCCAAACCCTGACTCAAAAAACTTGTTCTCAGAAGAAGTTAATTTCTCGCTGTTTCATGACTATATAAAGCAAAACAAGCGATAAAACCATAAGATTATTTTTTTGTCATGTAGGTGCTGGGTGGGGGGGGGGGAAGATATCCTGACCTGGACATTTTCCCCCCCCACCCCAAACCCTGACTCAAACAACTTGTTCTCAGAAGAAGTTAATTTCTCGCTGTTTCATGACTATATAAAGCAAAACGAGCGATAAAACCATAAGATTATTTTTTTGTCATGTAGGTGCTGGGTGGGGGGGGGGGAATATCCTGACCTGGACATCTTCCCCCCCACCCCAAACCCTGACTCAAACAACTTGTTCTCAGAAGAAGTTAATTTCTCGTTGTTTCATGACTATATAAAGCAAAACGAGCGATAAAACCATAAGATTATTTTTTTGTCATGTAGGTGCTGGGTGGGGGGGAAGATATCCTGACCTGGACATCTTCCCCCCCCCCCCCCACCCCAAACCCTGACCCAACAACTTGTTCTCAGAAGAAGTTAATTTCTCGCTGTTTCTTGACTATATAAAGCAAAACGAGCGATAAAACCATAAGATTATTTTTTTGTCATGTAGGTGCTGGGTGGGGGGGGGGAGATATCCTGACCTGGACATCTTCCCCCCACCCCAAACCCTGACTCATGAATATATAAAGCAAAATAAGCGATAAAACCATAAGATGATTTTTTTGTCATGTAGGTGCTGGGTGGGGGTGGTGGAATATCCAAGCCTGGACATTTGAAAGAAAAAAAAAAGACAAATCAAATTCGTGAAAACAATAATTTTGTCACTTTTTTTTTTTAAATAAAAAAAAATTAATAATAATTTTAATCTCAAAAAACATTTTTCTGGCCATTTCAGAACCAAACGATATCAAATGAGTGAAATTATTTTTTAGTCGTACATGGGGGGGAAGATATCCAGGGTGGGGGGGGGGAGATATCCTAGGATATCTTCCCCCGCGGGGGAAGATATCCTGGGGGGGGGGAGATGACGTGTTACACCGGAACGGCACAAGTGGTATCACTCTGCCGGCTATCGAGTGCGGTTATCATTTACAAAAACAAACACGAAGACGGTTCTATATCTATTACATATCTCCCCATACAACTATAATGTCAATTAATTTCGATATTTATTGCCAAAAAAAATGCCTCATTAGTATTCTTTTTCAACGCAAAGGGTTATTGTCAGTTACAATCCAAGGAACCAGTCTATCGATTCAAGGAACTCTAGAAACTGACTTACTGGCGAATTTTGTTTATACTTCACCTGGTGTCCGAAATGTGTTATAATTGTGTTTAATTCAACTGATTTGTATCGTCAAACTTCACATAAAGTCGTGTTTTGTGTTAAAGAATATATACCGACCATTGGCATCAAAAACCAACTTGCTCTTCAATCCTGGATTTAAATTGTTATTTGACATTTCGATGCTGAAAGTAGGAAATTGGTGAAAGTGAAACTAGGTCACACCTAGGATATTTCAAGGAATTCATTCACTTTAAATGGAAAATAACAAAATACTATGAATGGTCGTTGATTCACATGAATGCAATATACTGTGTCAACAAATCGACCAGAACTTAAAAGGTAATTAATGTTTGTTTTGTTTTATTTTGTGCTACTCACAAAACGTATAATTTTGTGACGTATTCTGGTACTCTCATAGTCTCAGATGCCTAATAATAATGTCAACATGATTAATCATTTTGGAGAAAAATTCCAAGGATCACTATTATTTGGCATAGAGTTACATTGCATTTTTATTATCTATTTGTTCGGGAGTGTGTGATTTTGTTTTGAAACTGCCGCATTTCCTTGACCTTCGGGTTTTCCCCAGATATGAATTGAATTGAAATTATTGTTGCTAAAAATAGTAACATCGCGAACCAGTCTAGCTACTCCATAAAATAGTCCGACACAGATTAGCACATGTGCTGGTATTGAAAATTACCACACACCTAGGAAAGTATGCGATCATGTGGTATTCATAGTTGGATATGTAATAAACTTATTCTCTGAAAAATTCCCACCAATTAATTGGAATCCTTCTACATTTGTATTGTCTGTTTGTCGGTCGTCTGCTTGTATTTCCTCAACACCGATTCAGATAAATAATAATCTCTTCCAAAATTTACTTTTATACCCAGGTCTGAGAATAAGGTGCTATACATTTGCAGAATGAGGTCCCCAGTGGGTAAATTTAGTGACGCTGCCCCACGCTAGTATCACCAAATTAACCCTCTGTGGACCTCATTCTGCTTAGGCCTCATCTTCTCTCGAAAGTATCTTTATTGTCAAATTAGTTTCTTTAGAAATGTCTTCGCAAAGATTTTCTTTTTTAGTTTAGTTTCTCTATATCGCAAATTAGCAGATGACACATTGCATAATCGAGGTTCCCAATGGGTGCACATCACAATATTCACCATCTGGGAACTTAAATCTGAGTCTAGATCTCCCATAGCAGATGAGGCCATGCAGAATGAGGTCCCCAGAGGTTGAATTTGGCGATGCTAACCCACTGTGCGTGATAGCATCACTAAATTCACCCTCTGGGAACCTCATTCTGCAATTGTCCGGCACCTTATTTCCAGATCTGTTTATAACTGGATGAGAGAACTCATTCGTAAAGGAAGAGTGAAATGGACCAAAAATAATCTATTGGAGCATTCACACTAAAAATTGCAGTTCTGTGTTAGAGCAGGTGGTCATGTTGAAGGTAAACCCTTTCTTTGCTAAATGAATTTTCCATTTAGTTATAAAAGTATGTTGGAATTATTTATTATATATTTGTAGGGATACTTGAAAATATAAACAGACAACAGACATGCGAATTGATAAAACAATCTAAAACAATAGATAAAAATAAATACTATTCATTAGTGGCAAATATTCAGATAATAGTTCAAGCTACGATGTTGAAATTAATATGTGAACTGTTCACAAGGGAACTACCCATCAATGAGTATTTAGTAAATAAAGGTTTACAAGGCACTCGCTCTACATAAAGTAGATAGAAGTAATTGGGAAAATCACTGGTGAAATAAAGTTTGCCCAATAGCAACCAATGTGTGGAAAACAAACTCATTGGTTATGAAAGGCTACCATCCAGTTATCCATAGCTGTGGTTGTATATACTGATCATTTGTGTTTCTAAAATGTCTTGTTGAGAGTTAATGACTATGAAATTGAGGTTGAATGCTGATATCAAATCTGGTTTCCTACAAACCACAGAGATGGCATAGATCCTATCAAACCACAAAGAAGCACACTCAGTATTAGGCAAGTTATTCTCAAGAAAATATACTGCCCGTTTTGAGCTGCAATGGAACAACCAGGATGCTCAAACTATGGAATCCTATTAGGGCCACTTGCTAATGGCAACGACAAAAAGTGCGCCATTAGTAACGCGCCGAAAGCGACAAAATGTGCGCCATTAGCTTTGTTTCGGCCCGCGCCGGAAGATCTGAAAGCGACAAAACATGCGCTAATATCGCTCATTTTGTCGTTTTCGGCACGCCGAAAGCGACAAAAAGTGCACCGTAACGGCGCACATTTTGTCGTTTTCGGCGCGTTATTAATGACGCACTTTTTGTCGCTTTCCAGTACTTATTTACTTGAAATTGGCCCACAAAAAGGGAATTAGGGGTCCCTGGGGGCTTGATTCCCTCATATGGTTTGCTTATTGAATTAAAATTTGGTACCCCCCCCCTCCCGCCATATTTTCATGTTATCAGCATCTCTGCCCCACGAATGTATGTCTCCACCCCGGAGTTCTAGTAAATTTTAGTAAGGGGATATCTCCTGCACAGATATATTTAGCATTTCCATGGTAATCAATAGGGAATTATGAGTTATTGGTGGACTGCTTCCTGCATATGGTGGGCCAATATAGACTCGAAATTTGAATACAAGACATATTTCCAAATGAATATCAGCATCTGTGCCCCAGGAATGTGTCTCCACCCGGAGTTCTAGTAAATTCCAGTAAAGGGACATCTCTTGCACAGATATATACAATTTTGATGGTCATAGAAGGTCATGGGGCAAGGATGCTGATTATATGAAAATATGGGGTTTCTTGTTTACCCAATTTTAAGTCAATTAGGTTATGACCATTGGTATTGTATGTATATGTGCAGGGGATGCCCCTTTAATCAAATACAATAGAGCTCCAGGGTGGTGAGACATTCATGGGGCAGCGATGCCGTTGATGTGAAAATAGGGGGTTTTACCCAATTTTAAGTCAATACGTACACCATATGAGGAAAGCAAGCCCCCAGGGACCCCTAATTCCCTTTTTATATATGACCATCAAAATTGTATATATCTGTGCAAGAGATGACCATTTACTGAAATTTACTAGAATTCCGGGGTGGAGACACATTCCTGGGGCACGGATGCTGATATTCATTTGGAAATATGTCTTGTATTCAAATATCGAGTCTATTTAGGACCACCATATGCAGGAAGCAGTCCACCAATAACTCATAATTCCCTTTTGATTACCATGGAAATGCTAAATATATCTGTGAAGGAGATATCCCCTTACTAAAATTAACTAGAACTCCGGGGTGGAGACACACATTCGTGTGGCAGAGATACTGATAACATGAAAATATGGGGGGGGGTACCAAATTTTAATTCAATAAGCAAACCATATGAGGGAATCAAGACCCCAGGGACCCCTAATTCCCTTTTTTTTGGGACCAATTTCAAGTAAATAAGTACTGGAAAGCAACAAAATCTGCATCATTAATAACGCGCCGAAAGCGACAAAATGTGCGATATTAGCGCATGTTTCGGCGTGCCGAAAGCGCCGAAATCGACAAAATGTGCGCCGTAACGGCGCACTTTTTGTCGCTTTCGGCGCTTTCGGCACGCGCCGAAACAACGCTAACGGTGCACATTTTGTCGCTTTCGGAGCTTTCGGCGCGTTACTAATGGCGCACTTTTTGTCGCTTTCGGCGCGCGCCGAAAGCGCCATTAGCAAGTAGCCCTAATGGGATTCCATATCAAACAGATATGTACCGCTCTGCTGAGCCACTACTGTCCCAAAATCAGAAGGCGATATTCTAGGAGTGTTCTGATAATATCACCTGCCATTTGTTTTGATATGCGCTCCGGATTTATATAAATACCTTGTTGACCCAATCAACTCTTGCTGTTGCGGAACATGTCCCAGAGTAAGCACAAATAGTTTCAGCTGCTTTCACGGTGATTTTATAATCTGTGAAAGCAGGACTTGCACTCAGAGCGCCGTTCACTGTCAAACGTCCTGCATGGTTGGAAGTTTTGGTGTTAACAATTTATTTCCAATCCGAACATTCAAGTCAATAATTGAAGTAACAAATGATGGGTCAATGAGAATGCCTATTTTCCAGTTGTGATAATTTCCTTGAGCCGTGGTATGAAAATAATATGTGATGTGACATTAAATACATGTGGTAAATTCGGGATCGACCTATACTATGATAGATCTCGACCTGATATAAGACAATGTTTCAACTGAAGTCTACATCAACCCCGAGATACTTGAATGTTATTTCTTTACTGTTACATATATGATTTGTACCTGATCCCCTAGTCATGGACCCAGTAATCATGAATGGTTTTAACGGCTTCGCTGGTCAATATGACTATATAGTTTCACAGAACATGGAGATTCATGATCATGTGAGTATTATTGAGCACGTTAGAAACGGTTAGATGCAGTATCTTTTTTTTTAAAACAAACGTTTGCAGTAGCAATATTTTCATTAACAAAATAAGCAATGAGAGCTCTCAAAAAGTTTGTTATTTCTTGTAATGTGGAGCAGCTTCGACTTTCCTCGTGCTTTTGAAATGCGTGGTAATTCCTTGTGGATAATGTCATACTTCTGATTCAGGTAGTTGGAATACAAATATAGGTTCATACATGTATATACTGGGGGACTCTTTCTTGCAGTGCTTGCAATAATAAATAAATGGCATTGTATTGTGGCAAAATCCTTTAGAACATCTCACCACAAAACCTAGCTACAATCATAGATGACAACCATAACCAATCGACTGTAGGTCAATTGTGATGTCCATGCAGTTTTCAAACATTTTTATCAGATTTTGAGTCAAATTCAGGGCGTTGTAATTTCCTCCCAATAATATAACCCTTTACCCCTAACTGTTTTGTATTGTTTACGAATTGCTCCATTTTTGAATCAGGTGTATTTAAAAAAATACATGTGTCATCATACACCTCAATACCCTTACAGTTTATCAAGACCACAACAAATGATTAGTTAATTAACATATACCATGTCAGTGTATACATGTTCAACAATTGTTATTACCATATGCCTGGTGAGTCTTCACATATATTAAATGGTAGTATTTTTAACATATACAAAAACCCTCATGTGTTTTCAATTTAGGTTGTGAGAACATTCATGTTGTAATATAACATTTGCCTATCTTGCATCTATTCTCTACTATTATTGGTTTTACCTGTGTTATCAATTGCCAGTGGCATTCCGTTGCTAGTAGTTATTGTGTAAGTGAAATCTGTAACTGATGTGTCGCCATATGTCACTATGGTAACGGTACCAACGACTGTGCCAATGCCGGAGTCCTCTGCAAATGACGTTGCAGCCAAATCTAGACGACATGTTGGACTCGTGGCTCCTACAACATGAATCAATAAAGGGCAATAGGCTCATTCTGGGTTGAATTGGAAGATTCGTCAACTATGATGTTGGGTTAAATCCCCAAAGGTTGTCTGAGGCCTGAAAAGATGTTGTATTGTGTAACATCCATTCTGTGAACCATATAGGTTGATAAATACGTTAGATGCCTTTATGCTGACTTTATATAATACAGACCTATTCATGTTATTGAGTTGAGAAAAGCCTGGCCCTGATTCTTTTCAGCATGGAACATTAGAGAGCATTCTGATTTAGTCTATTCCTGATGAAACTGTCTCCCTTATTTACAAACAATTAAAGACAATTGGAAACTTTTACTGGCAAGTTTGTGTTTGCAGAGTACATGTATGTGTATAAAGTATATTTATGTTCATCGATATTTTCTGCATTAATCTACTTATTTTATAGTACAGTTTTGGCGAGCTTATCGAATTGCAAAGGAGCATATGTACATAATAAAACTCAATTTTGTTTGTTTGTTAATTTGTTTGTTTGTCTGCTTATGAAGCAGTCAAGCTATTCCTAAATTAGTTCCGAATGTCAAGTCGCTCTAATCCATTAACTGACTTATAACATAGTTTTAAGATATACATTTATAAAGATGAAAAATTCCAATAAAACTCGACAAAACTCTATTACTGAAATATCTCCTCGTTGTGTGACCTCTTTTATATGCTGATATAAATGTTGTATCCATGTCCCTCTATACAGAAATATAAATCACGTGGGGTTCATACGCTCTGCACATTTTCTGCTTGGGTGGAGTGAAGATCCATCAGAAATGCAAAAGTTCTGTCAGAGATTTCTGTGGGGGCTCATGCATAACTGGCAGAGACATAAACACTCTCGTATGGAGTGCCCAAGGGGCTGGGTTTTAATTAGGACTTTAGGACAGAAAAGGTAAAATAGCCCATATGTGCATTTTAATGACCACATATTGGCCAAATTGCTCGACAAAAACTATTACCTTTCATTCTCTCCCCATGTTGAAGTCACGTGACTGATAAGTATGAGTTTGTTAACCAGGATAGTGTCCTACTTATATTTCTTGGATCATTGGTCACTGATGGACACGAAAATGGACCAACGTAATTTTATAGAAACAATGGAGTAGATAGCTGTTGAGACATGATTAGCATAGCACAGCTGCGAATTCTCCAAAATAATTAAACACACTACCTGGATTAACTGTAGGAACAAAGAATTCATGTTCTTCATGCCAGTGTCTAGAATATCAATAGTGTGACAGCTTTGTCCATCAGTAAACAATATACAAGCACATGCTCTCAAATAGATGCGAGTTATGTAAATTATGATAAATAGCAAGCGTAAACACAAGTTAGATTTCGATAACGTGGAGAAGCCGACAAAAGTAAAACAAATAACCGACATATTCGACATCTATAAATTGATAATATATTCTGTTAAAATCAATATATTACACCTAATTGTTTTAGTGTTAGTTAGTTTTGAATTCTTAAAATATAAATGGCCTAAGAATTTTCAAACGTCCCAAAAATATTGAGAATGGAGTTAGTTTTGGCCCATCAAGTTTCTGGTACAGCCCAAACACTATGTGAGATATAGTAATTTATCTGCATATTGCTCGTTTTAGAGATCGTGGATAATCCAGTGATAAAATGACCCATTATTGAACCTTACTTGCTACCACGCGAGCTTCTATGGCATATGCAATCATCGTTGGTGCCGTGTTGTCATTTGTATCTGTACTTTCTGTTGCTAGCGTGTATGTTCCACCGACGACAGGGTTTAATGAATCTTGTATCAGAACGGTCCCGGCGTAATTTTTGTTGTACGTCGTATCTTTCTTGTATTCCAGCAAGTTCCCTGTACTGAAAAATATAGTAATCATTGACTTTAACAAAAATATAGAGCTCGGTGGTCCATTGACTAGATTGTTTGTTTTTGCACGTTGTCAACACCACTGTATATCCCACTTCTGGAGAGACGTGGCATCCAAATATATGAATGCATGATATAGAAGTCGAGTTGTGGGTTGTTATTGTTGAATTTCGACGTCTTTATCTAGCAACATTTATTGTCATTGAATCTACCATATATTCTATGTTATTGATTGTTTAAACAATACACATTGAAATCAGTGTTTAATGACAAACATCGCTGTACCTATGTATTCAAAGATATGTTTTGAATTCACATGGTCACTGATCTGGCATACGCGTTTTTGAGTAACTGATTTTGCTAATAACATGAAATTGAATGTTCGGGTGAAAACATCCTACAATTCTAAATTAACTGGTGTGCATATGTGTATATATAGTTTGGCCATATCATGGGTAATGTATCTGTTGTATTTGAAGTTAAAGTTGTATTTCTGTCACTTGTAATTTCACAGATGTAGGATTATTGTGTTCCTGTTCAATTAATCTAACAGTTATGTTAAAAGTGTAAATCTTCAAAATCAGCACAATATTTTACAAATATTTAAGGTTTTGTCTGATTCCCTCGAGAAACCTGTCTTTACAAAGAAAATAATTAATATTAGGCATTACATCTTTTAAACTATTTCCACAATCCGCAACTGATTCGTTGTCACCTTGATTAGCACTGAACGTTTTTCCTCTAACATTTTCTTGGCTCTCAATTGAACCATATATTTGGTAACATTTTCAAAAAATATGAGCTGGTGTTACTGATGTCCCAATCTCATCATTATGTGAAGCCTCTCCATTAAGTGACTTTCTGAGTATAGATAGAACCTTACTCTCTGAAAATTATGAATCAATTGAGCAATTTACTTCTTGCTTCCAGAAATAATACATGCTTGCTTCCCTGAAAATGTTGAAATAATGTAGGGGGTTTCTGACAAAGACCTGTTTCTGTATTGGATCAGGCTCTTGCTTAAATAAAGCATATTGCTGGAACCAATCCTGACAATATTCAACACTATCCACTTTTGGGTTGAGACTCATCCTCTGAAATGCCTCCATCATGTTTTCGCTACATTCCCCGCCCCTAAAGATTCTGACCATTACCTTTCATATCTGAGAATGAATGAGATTTCTATTCTGAGATTATATATATGTCACAATTACTGGCTAATAATGCTGTAATGTATATTAATACACTTAATAATCTAGCAAGGAGGATTTCTATTGAAGTGAATAATTATACTTTATATATATATATATATATATATATATTTGTAAACTACATGTACAATTAGTAAGTTATTGTTAGTCAAAGTCATATCAACACCATATTTTAATTTTAGTCTAACTTGACAATTCTCAAAAAAAATTCACCACCGCCATTTTTCACTATTTTCATCATATCAGATTGAAATTTATATTTATAAATTTTACACAAATGGTATAGTATCAATGAGCATATAAAACTGTGCCATAAGACAGTAAAGCTATAACTCGAGCTGCTGATAGAGAGTTTTGGTCCAAGTTCCAATTGAAGTTATCTTAATAGTTCCAGTAGTTGTTCAATCCAATGACGAACAAACAGTTACAAGTGCATGTAGGGCATCACAAACAACGAACACTGACGAGCAGTTCCACATCACGAATTAATAAACGTTGATCATGCATAAACATCACAGTGCCCAGAGTTTGAATTTTAAAGAGCGTTCACATCACAGTTCACAATTTGACACGGGTGTTCTCATGCAGACGTCATTTCACAGACATGTACACAGCAGGTTTTTTGTTGGGCGCCAATATTAACCCTTACTTATACAGTCCCGAACACGATGAGGGGTTATATAAAAAATAGTTAGTAAAGATGTATGCATACTTTATATATGTACAACAACCAGTCCAAAATCATATAGGGTGACATAAATATGAATAAGACCCGATTCAATGTGATTCAGGCGTGGATTCTTATTAAGATATTTGTAAAAGTTTGTGTTCCATAATTATCACAGTTTAGTTAAACGCTATAAAAGCTATTTAAGAAGTAAAAGAAGATAAGAGCGACCGATGTTAACAGAAGTAAAACACACGAGAGAATGCATATTACAAATCGAAACAGAAGTGACGTAAGTCAGTTTTTCGCGCGCAATTTGAAGTTAAAATATATCACTGTCCATTCTAAGCAGATATTGATTGGTGAATAGTTTTATAGAAAGATAGTCAGAGGCATAGAGTTTGGGGTGGGCTCGTCGTTGGTTTTAGTAATAAGGATTGTTAGTATATTATATTAGAATCATGCACAGTATAATATTTCCATCACCATCCTATAATACCAGTATTGTACGTACACCTAGATATACAGATACACTGCTACACATATATGGAAGGTTTATAGTTTCACACCAGGCATGCATCATACTCACAAGCCGAGTTTATCACCTGTGACGACATTAATAGTGCTTCCAGCTGTGACTGGCCAATTTGTTGGGGAGTTGACTTGAAGAGAAAAATGTGGCCTTCAACAAATTGCAGTTTATTTGTAAAATACGCATTTAATGGTAACGGCCTATGGTTATAAATCAGTGACTTGAATTTCTGTGACTTGTAATTTACATGCATGGCAGTTTTATAGTACTGTCCCCCGGACATACATGATGAATACTCACAATCCTATCTTATCCTCTGTGACGACATTGATGGTGGTTCCTGTTGTAACTGGCCAATTTGTCGGGTTATTGACTTTAAGAGAAAATGTAGTCATTAGCATCATGAAAGATGTAGAATATCCATGTTTACAGATATATAGTTATGTCAATTAATCTAAATATTTTCCTGATGGAGTGACCCTACCATACAGTTATTGTCATGATACAGCTATGGTCACCATACAATTATTTTAATCCAGATGGTCATACATGTGTCATTGTTGAATGAAATCAGCTCGCAAAAAAATATGTTGTAATTTAACACATTTTATCTGAAGATACTTTTCAGTTGTTAACAATATAGCGTGCCTGGTCACCAGGATGTGTGATATATTCTGCAAAACATGGGGATGGTGGATTTGAAATGGTCATGGTTTACTATTATAAATGAATGAAACTATAATAGTTTAGGTTTTCGATGTGCCACTAGTGCCAGAGTTGATTACTTAAAAAATTCCTTCAGTACCATAAACAGTTTATATGTATTTCACGAATTGCCGTCCTATTCTGATAAAAAGAACGCTACAAAAAATTAAAGTTAGGTAATACTATATCTTCACAAGATTTCAATCGTTGTTATCAGATAGTGTTCTATATATAAATGTGTAATATAATAAAACAAATTAACAAACAAAAAAAACAAAAGATTGAAGACGGGTGAATTTGTTGAAAACAATTCAAATAGCTAATAGTTATTACTTTGGAAAGATAATCAGTACAGACAAGCTTGTTTTGCCATAGAGCATGCTATGAATCTCTACTCAGGCTTATGCCCTTAGAGTTCATATTCCCATCGCAGTAAACCAGGGAACCTGTTGATGTTATGACCTGTTCCGGTTGAGAACTTTACAACATTGAGAACAGAATGCATGGAATCATTAAGCTAACACCCCATATCTGGGCCTGTCCCAAACCTGTCAATACCACACGAACTGGAGGCGGATACTCATCTTTATAAATCACCCGTTCTCTCACAATATAGCTGAAAATAGGTTGGAAATAGATGTTATTGTGTCTACACGGCCCAATACTAAATATATACTCGGTTTTGGGTGCCCAGTATTTTGATTTTTCTAAAATGTTAGTTGATATTCGATTTGTTTCAAAAAAGTCATTTATTGATATTATTTCTCATTTTTGCTGATGTAAAACCTTTTGAAAGGAGGCTCTGGTAGTGCAGGTCGATAGTGTGATTTTTTTTGTTGAAACCATGTACATCTACTAATCTGTTAATCCATGCACATCTAATAATCGTTAAACCATGTACATATACTAATCCGTTTAAATATTTTATCGAATATATAATTGAAAAAATCTGAATGGCAGTTGGAGGACATCATCCTTCAGTGACATCTTATTATTTAATTATCTGAAAACAAAACCTATGATAAACTCGAGTCTAATTTGTATAGGTGGTGTTAACGTCGTGTTTGCTTCATGTGGTTCTTAACAATGTATTTCACAGTAGGGGTCCCCAGATGGTCCAAGCTGGAGATTACACAAATCAAGCGAGTTTTGTTATCTGATTTCGCAATAAACTTTAAATTGTTTACCCTGGAGAAATTCCATGATTGTAAACGATACAAATAAAAGCAAAACCAGATAAGAAAGGTTGCCTAACTGAGGAAATTAGGAGCCGGTAACTTCACCTACTGTGAAAAAACATCAAGGAACTGGTATTAAAGTGATATGAAACACTCCGGTAGGGTTATCAAATATAAATGGGGAATAATTTTGGTCAAATTATTCATTTTTACAAATATTATATCCAAATTAGACAACACACACCGTCATTCTTATATATTTTTTAAAATGCAGTTACTCTCGATTGCGAAATCGTGTTCGTTAGTTTATCTCCGATAGATGCGTTCCGAATCGAGTCGTAAATATTTACATTTGAGCATAGTTCAGACGATGTATTCTAATAAGTGGTATGGTCGGTTTGCTTAAGATTTTCGGCGATGTTAGTAGAATGGTACATTCCTCCAGTTGGCATAGCACCTGGATACTAACTTATCAGTTTCACGCACCCGAACAAGTACATAATATGTCTTTAAGAGTCACAGATGGAAGTTTTGCCAATAATTCCTGGTATTTAAAAATGGACTTTCTCAAAATCTGTCAGGAATTTATTTGTAAAATTTGGCACAAGCGATTATTGTAACATAATATTTAAGAACCATTGACCCGTTGGAAATAACACCTCATTTACTTTACTTTTATGGCATGAAAAATATATAAAATTTCTTTCCTGTACCAAGAACTTAAGTAAAATATTTGTTTTAAAAAGTGCAGTTCATATATCCATGATATCATATCTGAAGATAATGAGAGGAGACTTAATTCTTCTTGATTCGTGAAATTTAATGATTATTTTTATTTACAAAGGCCACTATCCATAAATAATTGTCTATATTTGAGAATGTTCATGTCATGCCTGTTGATCAGTGAAAAATTATGATGAGACGAGTTCTTGGTCATGGGTTCATAACCAAGTTAAAGCTGACCACCATAACTTTCAACACTGTGGCCTAATTCCAATTATGTGGACCACCCTGTATATCAACATTTGTTTTCATTGGGCTGGAATATTTGTGACTGCTTTATTCTCTATTATAGTATATGACGGTATGATGTTAGATTATACAATTAATAATTTAACTCACATAATTATACAAATGAAGCCCATCGCATAGAGCCAAGACAATAAGCTATTTGGAGAAATTCTAGAAATTCATGGTACCGAAAGGGACAAAAATTAAAATATTGTCAACCTATCAAATGTATTAAAATCCATAGTATTTGTCGTATCTTAATAGTTGCTCAGATTATATATACAATGACGATGATGATTTGTGAAAGTCATGATTTTTGGCAGGATAGATCAAGATAATTCTTTGTTGAATATCTATTGCATTTTTGGCTGGATTTATGCAAAACGTGCGTCTCCCCCTTAACAATGCAATATATTCCCTACTCTATTGTTTTTCAATGTTATAAAGTTCCCCGTCAGAAGTTCCTAAGATCTCCCATGTCTTGAAAGTGTTGAGTATGATCTCCATGGACGTGTGTTGAGACCCATGGCATGGTCTAGTTTATCCCATCCATGAAAATCATTGCTAGATTGACAAACAAATCTATTCCATTGTAGATAAATAAACTACATGCATGTATGATCAAGACCAGTTGTATGCATATTTCAAAATTAAGATGTTGATATTGTCGCTGAAAGCAACTGTCAACATCGATAACAAATCAGTGAAAATTAATCAGTTGCTTGGTAATGTCTGAAAATGGTTGTCATGGTAACCGTAGGATATTGTGTGACATCTACCCAAATTTTGATATGAAGTAGATCGTGTGTCTGGCATGATAGTTAATTACAATCGTGATTGCTATTAGTTGAGTTCATTTTTAATGAAACTAGGGGAAATAGTTCGAATGCCACGATCACACCGTGCCAAAATTACAGTATTCTCGATAGGAATTTTCAATAGCAATTTCTCTGCGAAAGGGTCAATGTCTAATATTATTAATAGTTGTTGAGATTAACAAGACAAAAATGTACAGTTCACTACAAATAACCGATACTCAAAAGCCCGTTTACAAATATCCATGGAAGACATAATTAAATTAAGAACATAATCTACCCATGGTAGAATAATTCAAGACCGTATATAAGGTATCGGTAGCTGTACATGATTTCGAAGGGTTGTAGCGAGTCTGAAAAACAAGTAAATAAGTATCTGGAGTGCATAACTGTCAGCGTAGACTATGTTAAAAGTGGCATTACTGGTTTGATAGTTTTATAATTTTATAAAGCTTGAAACTTCACAATAAACTAAGAAATTTGATGCGTAACATATGGAGGGTATATCATAATTCTAGTACAGTATTCCAATTATTAATTTAATATTGGTCAACTACGTGTGTTTGGTCATGAGAAAATAGCCTGATTTAACTCCCCTGAAGTTTTTCATATGCACTTCCAAGACAATTTTTTTTTATTTCTACCATTATTTTGTATCTATTTCAAATATTTCTCAGTTCTATCATAGCTCTATCGTGTACAAGAAGGATATTTACTGGTATTCGTTCTGTCATATGGTCTGCGTTTTGGGTTGAAAACAGTTAATTTTTGTCAAACATAGTTAAAATCAGACGTTTTGTGTATGCAAACCAAGGGACATAACTCAGCAAATAACTGCATGCAAAACCCAGGGAATAAATATTCCCAGGAAAAAGTACAAACATTTGTTTACGCCGATCATTGATGTCTCATATAAAACATGATTTATGGGGTTTATGCCAAGGAAAAAGGCACAGCTTATATTAAGTACACTACCCCTCCCAACTTGCCTAAAATGTTGCTGGAATTTTGTATTGCTACTTCCGATGTATTATTAGACTGAAATGTAATTGGTATTTAATTCTCGTTGACGGAAATTGTGAATTTCAACGAAAAATCTTTGGAAATCTCCATTGATTTGCCGACCGAGGGCTCTTTTACACTATAGCCAGAATGTCCGTTAGTACCGATGGATAAACTTCATACAACAAGTGTATGACAGGCAATAAAACTAAATAATACAAGGTGTGTTAACATAGACAGTTTGGAAGCAAAATGTTTTATTCAGTGGCTATTCCTAGAATCATAGTTTCCATTTCTAAACAAGCCACCCGTCAAGTAAAGCCATCTTATATTCGGGGTACATGGGGCCCGTATATATAGGGATCGTTTATTAAAAATGACTTGGGCTGTAATGGTGATATTTACATAACATAATTGGTCTCAAAATGCGAAATCTAATCCAAAAATAATGAAACTTAAATTCAATATAATTTCCATGCAACATTCCTCTTGGTAATGACGGTTTTATGCATTCTAGAACTCACTAGCATTCGTAAAGTCAACTCGATCTTCGCTGATCAGTGTAAACCGGTTCAATCCATTCGGTCGCCATACTTGTAGCCAGCAAAACCCTCCAGGGTAATTTTGAGCATCAATTTTCCAGTAGTCGATCGTTCCACAACATGGAAATGTGTAGCTTACCTCCCCATTGACTGGAGCCCCGTCACCCGTGCGCCACCCCGAACCATCGTCAAGCACGATGTATGTCGCATCTAAAAAGAGAGAAAGTGTGGATATATTTTGAGTATATAGACAAATGTTCGTTTTCTCGAGCAGCTTCCACGAGGGAATATAAACATTCAAGAATGGCATAATAATAGGTATCCACTCAAAATCACTACATATTATTTATATTAAATTATACATGTAAATGTCGGGAATCCCAGTTCACCGTAAACAACTACGTGTGGTAAATTATACATGTAAATGTGGGGAATTCCAGTTCAAAGTAAACAAATACGTGTGGTAAATTATACATGTAAATGTGGTAAATTCCAGTTCACAGTTAACGTGTGGTACATTATACATGTAAATGTGTGGAATTCCAGTTCACAGTAAACAAATACGGTGGTAAATTATACATGTATTAAATGTGGGGAATTTCAGTTCACAGTGAACGAATACGTGCGGTAAATTATACATGTAAATGTGGTAAATTCCAGTTCACAGTTAACGTGTGGTACATTATACATGTAAATGTGCGGAATTCCAGTTCACAGTAAACAAATACGTGTTGTAAATTATACATGTAAATGTGGGGAATTCCAGTTCATATTGAACAAATACGTGTGGTAAATTATACATGTAAATATGGGGAATTCCAGTTCACAATATACAGATACCTGTGGTAAATTATACATGTAAATGCAATTTATGCGGCTACAATTGACTCTTGTCGCGGACTGATTAAGCCTAAAAAGATAGGGATGGTACACAGGTGGAACTGTTTTTTCTCAATATCTTTCAATTATTTCAACAATATATTCCCAATGTTTAACCCAGAGCACCAACATGCTATTAAATATATAGAGTGTATAAAGAAACTCTAAAAAAATATTTTGTCTTTATTTGGACTAATCCCGTTGTACGATGAAACGGGGACATAGTCACATGTGGAAATTGAAGTCATATAATATGTGACCCGCCATATAAAATCCAGTCGTAAGTCGGGATTTTTTTACCCTGTGCCAATGCATTCTCTTATATATGCGAGTCGACCATAGGTCGCCTCGCATATATAAGAGAATGCATTGGCCTAACAATTTTTTACAAATTAATAAATTTTTCTTGTATTCTTTAACAATTTTATAATTTCACCCATACAGAGCCCCAGACAAACATGAGCAGACGACACTCTTCTATATGCTTCTATATATGTGTGGGGTTCCCTGCAGGGTAATGGATGTTTTTTTATTTTATGTCCTAAAAGAAACATTTATTTAAAAAAAATGATAAAAAATTGTTAGGCCAATGCATTCTCTTATATATGCGAGGCGACCTATGGTCGACTCGCATATATAAGAGAATGCATTGGCACAGGGTAAAACAAAATCCCGACTTACGACTGGATTTGATATGGCGGGTCACATACACGTTATGTTGTTTTTGTATGACTTGTCACTACCTTTCCCACAAATCGTATTCATTTTCAAACATGACCAACGTCGTTTAATTCTCTTAAAAGTTACATAAAGATACATGTATAGACAAAACAATTATTGCAAGTTTAATTTCAATTACAATGAAATATATTAATTGAACTACATGACCCCTATTTTAATGAGGTTATATATGATGAACAGCAGTCTTTAACTTAAACAAACTTTAACGCGTGTAATAGACTTAAACTAAAACACATTTGGGGGGGGGGGGTCCGAATTCACAGTAAAATGTGTAGATTCGGTGGTTCAAATAGGGTCAGTCGGGTTAGCGCAAATAAACTCGGGGAGAGCTTTACGATGAATGGGAACAAGCCATATTTCCGACTAAATCCTGAAAAATTACCCATAATTCTGCTGTGGTTAAAGGAGTCGATTAAAGGCACGTGCGGCCTTAGTTGTCGAAAATATTCAAATTTTTCCAATCACCGTAAACAGAAAAACATTAAAACGCATACAGTTTCGTTCATATATACCATGACCATCGCGTAAACAGCATGTTATCATAAAGATTTACTATATTTCACCTAAGCAAGAGCCTGATTGTCTTACAGAAGACAGCACGATTCTGCTGGCTAATCACACACAAATGACATAAACGCTCTTTATTCGTTCCATATCAGGAATTCACCAACAAAGAACGCTCTTTATGTTTACCATCATAATATAAACAAACACCAGAAAAGTTACTTTTTATGCTTTTGTTTACATAACAATGGTCAAATATATGACAATAACATACTGTTTATGCGATATTTCTTATTTGTATACGGACAAAGTCTGTCTATATTTTGTTGTTCCTCCTGTTTGTGGCGGTTTTTGACGGGTGGAAATATTTTCACAGGATACCCACCGCCAAGGCCAACCGTACCTTTAATTAGGCCATTACTGTACCTTTTTATTTAGGCTCGATTAGAATATATAAGTATGTGTATTGTTTCTCTACTGTACATCGCATTTGACTATGCATGTAATAATCCCTACTACATGTAGTTCACAATTTAAAAGTTAGCAATACATGGAATACGCCACCACCATGCATTGGACACAGTATATAGGTGTTTGATACGTCATTTGCGTTAGCGCTCACCTATTGGGCCGTTTCTGACGAACTGTTCGCCACCACTGGCTGCTTTATCTCGGTTACCAACACTTCGAGGATAACATTCTGAAACCCAAATGTGGTCATATTAGTCGGATGTGATGGAATACCTGAGCATATAATTATATTTGTCACTGAAAGAATTATTGAATGCAGATAGGTTCTACAAATGATCACAAATACTGTATGAAATTATAGCAACACACATGAACATATATATACTTACACACACCTCAACACCATCCAACGTCCAAGTATTAAGGATAGTTTATTTCTTCCGTGCCACAATTACAACAACAACATCATTTTTATAAAACCCGATTTCAAAACTACAGAAAACAGTTTTCTGTGAATAAAACAAAGACGAAATTGAAGATTGGGTAAATTAGTTGTCTATAAAGGCATAATAAGGTGCTTTATGTCTGATGTAGCCGAGCATCTTAATCTTAATCGAAATGCCATGTTGCCTTGGTGGATAGTGCTAATAAGATAGATCTCTCCCTCTTGCTACGTCACCGCGAGATCGACTGAAGTTTCTGTTCTAAATATAGCCCATATATTGGCAATGGTCAAAACTATACTACTCTCTGATACGTGATTGCGCTTCTATCAATTAATATTGACTTTATTTTGTTCAGGTATAATATACACCTCTGACCAGCCTTAACAATTTTCCAGAGGTGGTGTCTTTTGGACTATTGACAGTGCCGCTGACCGAGGTCAATATTTGTGATGTTTTATTATAAAATGCTCAAATGCTTGCATTCCTGTCGCCATCTGTGACGTCAGCGGGCATGGTTAATAACAAAGAAGATTATAGCCCAGGTGATATAGTTCGCTTGCCGACCGGGCAATGGACATATGGCCATACTCTATTTTGATTGGACGAAGCGCGATGACGTCAAATGGTAAAAACTATATTACTCTCTGACACGTGATCGCACTTCGTCTAATCAAAATACAGTATATGACCCTCAATTATATCTACGTGTATAATACTAAATTACTACAGTCAGTCATCTAGTAAAAATATAATGCAAACCTGGTTATATACAAGATTATATGATGAACCTGTGTGATTTGATCACAAACAACCGGGGAGAATGACCAATTAAGTCCCAGCGATGGCGAAGATGGTTCTAATCTCGATACGCGCCAATTTGTTACCCACACAAAGGAGATGTAATCCTATCAGTGTCTATGATGTAATCTGTGCTTTGTTAATCCTTTCAATACTAAATACTCATTCGTGAGTAGTTATCCCATAGGATATGTTCAGATAATAAATTCAACCCTTTCTATACTAAAGATTCATTGGTGAGAAGTCATGCCATAGAAAAAGTTAAGTTCAACAAACGTTGAACTTATTAGCTGAACATTTCCCGCCAATGAATATCATCATCATCATTATCATCATCATCACCACCATCATCATAATCATCATCATCATCATCATCACCACCATCATCGGCATCATCATCATCATCATTATCATCATCATTATCATTATCATCAGTATCATCATCAACATTATCATCATCATCATCATCATCACCATCATCATCTTCATCATCATTATCATCATCACCATCATCAATGTCATCATCATCATCATCATCATCATCGTCACCATCATCATCATCATCACCATCTTCATATCATCATCATCATCATCATCATCATCACCACCATCATCACCACCATAATCATCATCACCATCATCATGGTCATATTCATCATCATCATCATCATCATCATCATCATCACCATCATAATCATCATCACCATCATTTAATCGAAACAAGTCATCTGACTTCTGCAAATGCTATTGTCTGTCGTCTGATCATATTTCCTGAACATCCCTCCATATAAATAATAGACCCATCCAGTCTATACATTTATGACTGAGTGTGATAATCCGTTTAGTAGAAATTTAAGGGGTTAAAGGCAGGGATAGCCTTAGCGGTTGGTATGCTGTTAAAATATTCACAGCCGTTTAAAACAGCCACAGACAGAAAGAATATTAAAATATAGAAATATTTTGTTCTAAAACCAATCATAAATATCGAAACAGTATGTTATTGTTAAGTTTGTACGTTGTGTTATGTAAACAAAAGCCAGGTTCTGTAAAATTTATGGCTTTTGTTTACATAACACAGCGTACATATTTGACAATAACGTACTACTTACGTAATATTTATGATTGGTATAAGAACAAAATATGTCTTATTTTAACATACATTCTGTTATTTATATGGCGGTTTTAAAGGGGTACTGTACGCCATTTTCATTAAATTTCCGGTGACAACAACGATCTAATATCGATAATATATAGAAACATAAGTAATTTGAGTCGAAGATGTATTCTGTAAACGCTCAGGTTAATAGGCTATCTTAAAATTTAATAATTTAAAAGTTAATAATTTGATATAAATTGAATTTATGACTGGAGCCATAAAATGGCGTCAATTAAATTACGAATTACCGTAATCAAAAACAGTAATTGAGGGATACTGGATTTTAAACCGATCGCACACACGATCGCTTAAAATATTATGATGATACGGGGAGAACACTCAAGCCACTCACTGACTAGCGATGATACAATAACTTAAATGATTATATGGGACTAGTATGCATATAATAAAACTTTTATTTGATTCATTTGGTTGAAAACTTTACAAAAATTACTCGACAACGACAATTTGTATTTTTGCATTCCGGTAAATTTGTCATCCGTAACATGACTTCGTACTCAACATACTTTCAAATAATGGAAAAATTGTTACCTTATTCTCCGACTCGGAGACTATAGAAACCAACAACAACATTTGGCGTACAGTACCCCTTTAACTGATGTGACTATTTTAACAACATTACCCACCATGAAGACCATCTGTGCCTTTAACTCTTTCAGATTTTTGTATCAACCCATATACCCTGTGCCAATGCATTCTCTTATATATGCGAGTCGACAATAGTTCGCCTCGCATATATAAGAGAATACATTGGCCTAACAATTTTTCATCATTTGTTATTATTTTTTACAATTTTTTACAATTTTAATAATGTTTTCTTGTATTCTTTAACAGACTTATTTTGTAGGTTTAGTGCCAGGGAATCTTACGTTTTTCATGGGCATCAAAATTATTACTATGAATACTTGGTGATAGTTTTGAGTTATAACATGCCCGTAATGTTTTATCCAGTTTGTTTTTAAATTCGCTATGGCATGCTTAAGCATACCCAAATTTCAACCAAAAATCTAAAACAAAAACATTTTGTTTAAGTTAAAAAACAAATTTAGGGCCGATTTTACAGACCGTAAATTATGGGCGATGAGATCGGCCCCTGGCACTGAAAGGGTTAATGACATATTATGTACCTGTTCGGGTGAGTGAAACTGATAAGTTCGTATGCAAGCGCTATGCCAACTGGAGGAATATAACATTCTACTAACATCGCAGAAAATTTGAAGCAAATCGACCCTACCACTCCATAGAAAACATCGTCTGAACTACGCTCAATTGTAAATATTTACTACTCGATTCGGGACGCATCTATCGGCGACAAACTAACGAAAACGATTTCGCCACCAAGAGTCACTGGATTTAATTAATATATAGGAATGACGGTATGCGTTGTTCATTTGGATATACTATTTGTAAAAAGTAATACTTTGAACAAGATTATTTTCCATTTCTATTTGATCAACCTACCGGAATGTTTCACATCACTTTAAACTTACTTTGAGATGTTCCAAACTGCACCAGTATTAAAATCCAGAAGAAGGAAATCAAATAATTCCTCGTGACTATCATGTAACTCATGTTCCCATATTGTGTTAACTTTAAGCTGGCGCATATTATGTTATAACTATCGAGGGTGCCATGTACACGGTCTTATATTATACCTGTCGAGAGTGCCATGTACACGGTCTTATAAGCTCCCAGAATATTAACCTCGTGTTACACAAGAGAAATCTTCGAAACCAAACAACTAATTGACTGAAATCCAATAGCTGTAGGTCTGTTGACTGATCTTAATATTTTACTTTGTCGGTGTCTTTATCGCGACGAACGCACGTGTTTGTACAAATATATATTTCTTCAATTAGGGTTCACACTTTTTCAAAAGGATTTGTCAATGGCGACGGCAGCCACTTCACATCGTTTCATCTACGTAAATCCAAACGCGGATGTCACCGAGGTCGAGGACCATAACGCGCTGGATTATATATACACTGAAATATATATCCAGGCATTTGATGCCATTTCATATGCAGACACGCCGAATTGTTCGCCAGGCTGCAATGCAGAGTTCAGTCCTCTGGTGAGAAAATCACTATTTTTTTTTTAAAGAATTTTGTATGTTACAATTCATTCCTCAGTATTCATAACGCACTGGGTTATATATACACTGAAATATAAATCCAGGCATTCGATGCCATTCCATATGCAGACACGCTGAAATTGTTCGCCATGCAGGCTGCAATGCAGAGTTCAGTCCACTGGTACGCTGGCCTGACCGCTGCCATCACGTACACATAATGTGAGGAAATCACTAATTTTTTTGAAAGAATTTTGTATGTTACAATTCATTCCTCAGTATTCTGAGAAACTGAACTGTCCATATTCATTTTAAAATTGGCTAGGTCAAGCCAGAATGAATTGTTACTAACAAAACACTTTGTTTTAATTGCGAAAACATACGTGATGGCAGCGGTCAGACCAGCGTAGCAAGGGTACATAACTCTGCATTGTAGCTTTCATTGTCGCATCGTATATCGTGCATAAAGTCACCCAGAATCTCGAAGTCACATAAAAACTCGATTTTAGACAAGTCGTCTCTTGTTATTAGTATGGTTAGTATTAGTTTTTGATCAGAATGGAATTTCAAGGGAATTTGAAAGCCATACCGTTCGCTTTGAGTTTGAATGTCACTGCAGTTTCGTATCCTTGAATCGAATTTGAAATACTGGGTGACTTTGTGCACATTTGGGAGATCCTGGGTGTCATTTTTTTTGCGCGTTAGATATCATGTGTCTTGTTTGCACGAAACCATTCGACAATGACCAAAGCAGCTGCAATGGTTCTGAGATTTGATTCCAAATGAAGAATCATTTGATATTTTTTGGTTCTCCGCCAAGAACCAAATTTAGTGTTAAGAACAATTGGTTCTGAGATTTGGTCCCGAATGAAGAATCGTTTGATTCTCTGTTTAGTTCTTCGCTAATTATGGAACCAGCATTAGTGTCCGGAACCTATTCACTCTAAGAGCGAAGTTCACCGGAGAACCAAATAGAACCAAGACATTTGGTTCCACTCTTCTTTGGTTCCATCTGGAACCAAATCCTAAGTTCGGTTATTCGTAGAACCAAACTGAATCCAATGGTTGTGTGGGAACACGACCTATAGTCTAAAATTTAACTATTGTCCACGCTTTGGGGTTAAGGAGATTTAGGGAAGACCATGCAGATCAAGCGTCATTCCTTTCAAATACCAATACCCACAGTCATGCCGAGACAAGTTTCCAGACATAGCTAGACTCCAATCATTGGATATTACTGGTGGGGGTAACTATATTGCTCATATCACAAATAGGAGAAATAAAGTATGAAAAGTTAACTTTTTAAATGTAATTCGACATTTCCTTCAGACTATATTCGGGATCTATTCAGTGAACCAACTTCGTGTTATCTCAATTTTAAACAGTTTAACGTACCTACGAAGTAATATAACATTTTAAAACAACAAGACCTCAAACGTGCTTATAATTATAGCATTAATTATCTCGGAACATAATTGTTTCCTAGAAGATATTTCGTGATCCAAATGGGGAACACAAATGAAATATTCGGTTCCATTTTCTGGTTCTATATCTATCTATCAACATTTAGACACCCATGAGATATTTCGGTATTCAAACAAAAACTATAGGTATACAGTAATGCCCAAAGTAATTGACCACTTAACCACAGCATAATTATGGGTAATTTTTCAGGATTTAGTCGGAAATATGGCTTGTTGCCATTCATCGGAAAGCTCTCGAATGGTAACAAGCCATATTTCCGACTAAATCCTGAAAAATTACCCATAATTCTGCTGTGGTTAAGTGGTCAATTACTTTGGATATTACTGTATTCTCTATGTATTCCTCCCTTATAGCTCGGACCACTATTTGGGCATAGCCAACGACAAGCCGCGCAATATGTATACAATATCTTAAAGGGATACTGTACTCAAATGTTGTTGTTGGTTTCTATATTCTCTGAGTCGTAGAATAAGGTAACCAGATTTCGATTATTTCAAAGTCTGTTGAGTACGAAGTAATGTTACGGATGGCAGATTAGTCGGAATGCAAAATACAAATTGTCGTTGTCGAGTGATTTTTGGACAGTTTTCAAGCAAATGTATCAAATAAATGTTATATTATATGCATACTAGTCCCATATACTCATTTAAGTTATTGTATAGTCACTAGTCAGTGAGTGGCTTGAATTTACGGCTTTACGCCCCGTATCAACATAATTTTGTACACGATCACGTGTGTCATGCTTTGCCCAATCCACTATCCGTGAATTATTTTGATTACGTCTTTTACACATAAATTCGTATTTAATTCATGACTCCAGCCATAAATTAAATTTATATCAAATTATTAACTTTGATTTTAAGATAACATATTAACCTGAACGTTTACATAATACATCTTCCACTCAAATTACTTAGTTTTCTATATATTATCGATATTAGATCGTTGTTATCACCGGGAATTTATTGAAATTGGCGTACAGTACCCCTTTAATATCTGTTTTATCTGTATCTCTAATTCAACAAATGATTGCACAACTGACGTTTGCTCTGAATTAGCCTACAAATCTATTCGCTATATTATCTGTTATGTTTGGGTTCGGTATATACGATTAAACTATCAGCGTCGTAGTTAATAGCATTACACCAATTGAATTCCAAAGAACCAAATTTAAAATCAAACAAGGTAAGATTTATTAAGGCAACGAACAAACTCCGCTTTATATGCTAGTAGGTCGATTGCTCGAGTCGTAATTCAAAGACTTGTTTACAAAAAGGAGAGTTGTCAGAAAATAAACAATTATCTTGGTTGGTAAACTCCATGGATAAGTAATATGTGACGCAAATACGCGGCGATGTGTTTCACCGCCCATTTCCCACGCTTTAATTTGTCACAAGGACATTTTGACCAATATGAGTTTGCCCTTTGTTACCACCGGACGTACATTGTATGTGTGTTTTGGTCTGACTGTTCGTCCGTTCCGTTATGATTTCAGTATGACCACTTCAGTCTATCGAACTTAAGTTATCTTGAAGTTTTGTAAGCCAAGTGTAATAACGACAAGCAAGGGGTCCGTGATGTTAGCACAACATTCAACATTCGTTCAACATTCGTGTGAAGTTGGCACAACATTCAACATTCAACATTCCTTCAACATTCGTGTGAAGTTGGCACAACAGTCAACATTCGTTCAACATTCGTGTGAAGTTGGCACAACATTCAACATTCGTTCAACATTCGAATTTTCTTGTACATAAGTTTTTTCAACGTGAATGGATTAAGTGTGTCGTATATATATAGCACCCCTATCAAAATTAGAGTATTCGATACTTCGATGCTCATTATTGAGCAATTTTAACATTCGATTTTTCTTGTACATAAATTGTTTTTAACTTGAATGGATTTAGTGGGTCGTATATATAGCACTCCTATCAAAATGAGTATTGGATACTTCGACGCTCATTTTTGAGCAATTGCAATTCCGGGGGAGAGAGAGGGGCACATCATATATACGCATGATCGGATCGGGTCCATACATGATGGTACTTTAATTCTCCATATGGCCCACGCCTCGCATGTTTGGTTTGGTTTTGAGAGTTTTATCACAGATATGAAACCAAATCATCATTGGTTTTACTCAATACCAGATTTGGTTTTAGTCAAAACCAATCTATCAAAACCAAAATGGTTGTCGACAAAACCAAACTTGTTTTTTATCAAAACCACTTTTGGTTGGTTTTAGTCAAAATCAAAATGGGTTCCATATCTTTGACAAGATTCAAACCCCATTAACGTACAGTTTTAACAGTGTACGGTGTTATGACAAAGCAGCGGTATTGCATACCGTCAAATTAGTTACCGGTATACCATCACGCTGGTATCCTCTAACCGACCTGAGTACGTCAGGAAACCACACCTCGGGCTATAACAATATTATTAGAGTTTTCCATACCAGGGCTAGTCTAAGTAGTAAAATTTAAATAGTCAATTTAGAGTTATCCCAACCAATGGACGACGTACATGATGGGTCATGCTAATTTATGCTGTGGCAGTTTACAGACATTTAGATATCAGTTCCCGAGAAAAATCGCAATCTTAGCCGAGCGCGCTCGAAATTTTGTGGTAAATTTGAGTGTCGGTCGTTCAGCACAAATTTCAACAATTGAGAAATTGTCTGGAAACATGGAGGTATTTATATGGGACAATCATCCATTGCCGTGTTTTGATACTAAGCGCCACAAATCCCTATTCATGCAGTAACCCGAATACAGATATCTCCCCTTAAGAAATGGATGTTGATTTGATTGCATTCCATAGAGTATGGATGCATGTTGGTCTGACATGTTGGAACTTGCATCCATACTCTATGGAACGAAACAAATATTAGAAAGCTGTGGACCTGTGGGGACTTTATAAATAGATAATTGTTTTTTTTCCGGTTATTATGGGACGCGTTAAAGTTGTACTGCGACCCCGAGTCCGGTAAAAGCTGTAGTTGGAATGTCCAAGTTCGTGAAAGTTCTATTGACTATGGCGATGATTTGAGAAGATATATTGTTTTAGGATATTGTAGAAAGGCTAATCCGGCCGTGTCAAATTGAGCTATAGCGATGGGATATCTCGCAGGACAACACATTTCGGGTTTTCGTGGGGGTGTATTGGCTGGATGTCTTAAAGTTGCAGTATGTAACTATTATGACCGCGTTAATTGCGTTCGATGTTTAGGTATGAACAATGGCTGGGCCATGCACACTTGAAGATTTTATGGCGGGAACCCAATTTTTTAACCGCATTTAGAAGCTTTCTGGTTTGGTGAATGAAAAACCTGCAGTAATAAGCCGTACTTGTTTGTAATAATTTGAAGGATTAGTTGTTTTAACGGAATTCTGAGGCGGTGCATTCATGTAACCAATATATTTTATATTATAATTTATATTTATGGCTAATAATATGATCTTGGTGGCGTTACCATTTCTGACTATGGTTTTCTTGTATAATATATGCGGGTATGTATAGTTTACTCAATACTGCCGTTGAAGCTGCCGTGTGTTCACCAAGCATGCATGCACCTCGTCGATCCGGAATTGTGCCCAAAGACAAACAAATATTAACAAACTTTTCTTCAAAACATATATGTATATATATTCCCCACTTGTGCCCGCAACACGGTTTACGCATTATTTCCCCGCATTTCATGCAATGTCTGTATGCATGGTGTTGGTGTCAAGCGCGGCTTTTCGAGACATATGTATTATTAATCCGCGCGGTAATTATGTTGGCGCGTTGCCAAGTATATCCCAGGAAGCACGCGCCTATTCGTCACAAGTGAGAGATAAGGAAATGTTTAATGGACTTTTTAATGCTATAATAAGGGTTATTGTTATATAGACAGATCTCCTGTCTCCTAGAGAAAAAATCGGATTCTGGTCTGCACTGATGTGAAACTATCAATATGTATGTGTGTATGTGTGTGAAGTGAGCGGTATACCTGCAGTTCGGGCGTTACATATTACATCTAACTAGGTCTGAGATAAACAATAATGTCAATAACTTGCCAACAAATGCATATTTAAAAATATTCTAGTCGAATTTTGATTATCCTGGACCAATATTGACTAAGCAAATTTATATTTTAGCTCCATTTATCAGGCGACTTTATTGTCAATTAAAGTCAAATTGTGTGAGCGCGATCGCAATTTTCTATACCTCGACAATATACAAACTATATATGAGTTGGGAAGATATCACGAAGAACTCGAATCATCTAATGGAACTTTATATATAATCCTGCCATTTTATTATTTTTCTCCGCATTCTCTCCGATGGGTCTGCTTGTGGGTAATTGAACAATAAAGCTATACTGAACTCAGTACCTACTTTGAATTGATAACACCGTCCGCCACTTACATACCAAAAAATACCACGTGACCGAGTTTGGTGGCCCTCGTGATATGAAACAGGTGATGCACGCGGGACGTTTTAAAGCTCGGTCCGCCAATAGCGTGAACCCTGATTTGAAACAGTTCACGGGACGTATCAATGGTCAAATAAGGTCACGGGACGTATATATATATTAACATTTGGTCCGCCGAAAGCGATAACCCTAATTTGAAACAGGTCACGCGAGACTTGTTAACGCCACCGGTGTATACTGTTGGGCAAATTTTAGAAATCTGTGGACCTATGGGGATTTTATAAATAGATAATTGTTTTTTCCGGTTATTTTGGGACGCGTTAAAGTTGTACTGCGACCCCGAGTCCGTTAAAAGCTGTAGTTGGAATGTCCAAGTTCGTGAAAGTTCTATTGACTATGCCGATGATTTGAGAAGCTTTATTGTTTTAGGATATTGTAGAAAGGCTAATCTGGCCGTGTCAAATTGAGCTATAGCGATGGGATATCTCGCAGGACAAACACATTTTCGGTTTTTCGTGGGGGTGTATTCGATGGATGTCTTATAGTTGCAGTATGTAACTATTATGACCGCGTTAATTGCGTTTCAATGTTTAGGTAAGAACAATGGCTGGGCCATGCACACTTGAAGATTTTATGACGGGAACCCAATTTTTTAACCGCATTTAGAAGCTTTCTGGTTTGGGTGAATGAAAATCCTGTAGTAATAAGCCGTAGTTTTTTGTAATAATTTGAAGGATTAGTTGTTTTAACGGAATTCTGAGGCGGTGCATTAATGTAACCAATATATAATTTATATTTATGGCTAATAATATGATCTTGGTGGCGTTACCCATTTCTGACTATGGTTTTCTTGTAATAAACTGCGGTGGCTGCTCTTGTTTCCATGTTCTATCATCGAAAGACTTCTTCGGGAATGTGCCCAAAGAGTGCTTATATATATACTCGACAACTTTTTGTCGTAATATACAGCTTAAAGGGGGATGAACCAATGTGCCATGTTTGAGTCCCTGATCGCTCTGGAATAAAACATGTTAGTCGACCAAAATCTGACAACTTTCACTGTACTGAGTACGAAACAAACGGGAATAAAAACTATTTTACGGATTGCAACAAAACCGGAATATATATGCAATGAATAGGACGCCTCGTCATCGAGATTTTCTCGTATAATTTTCAGACAAATGTATCAAATAAAATGTTACATGATATTTATATTTGTCCAAGAAATTTGAGTTGACGCCCGTCTCGACATAATATATTGACACGGGGAACATGTCTCTATTCCGAAGGTTCGCTATTCCGAAGGTTCACTAATCCGAAGGTTCTCTAATCCGAAAGTTCACTATTCCGAAGGTTCACTATTCCGAAGGTTCGCTATTCCGAAGGTTTTTGTTATTTTAAAAGTTAATTCTATATTCTAAAGTATTGAGAGGGTTCTTTAGTACGAAGACTCTTTTTTATGAAGGAAATAACTTAAAACATTAAAAAAAATTAATGTGATTTTTGTTTTCGTGGGTTTCCTTGAGATTTAAACCCTTTGGCGAGTAGAACGACATATATGTCGTCTATCGGCTGAGGACTAAAACGACATATATGTCGTTTTAGGAAGTGTTATTTTACGTAGACATAACTTCAATAAATCATCTGATTTATAAATGATTTACATAGGAGTTATTTTGATTAATATAATGTCCCAAATGCTAAAGGCGGACTATAACAGTGGGGCTCTTACGGTCAATCAATACTGGAGCGCTATAACTTACTGTATATAGCAGAATACCGCTGAATGGACCTGACTGCAATTCTGACTTTGTTTTGATTTTAATGTTGATGTTTCTTTCAAGTACAGATTGCCAGTTCGGGTAGAATGCATCTCTAACTCGTAGTTTATTTCAGTCATTGTGTTTTCAACTTTCTATAATATTAAAATGATAAACTGATACTGTCTTCTTGCTATTAATAACCGACATCTGGGGACAAATTAGATATTAGATTGGGGTGTATAAATGTACGGGGGGGGGGGGGGCAAATTTTGATTCATTTCTGGCTAAAAACTCCCATAATAGAAAACCTTCGGAATAGCGAACCTTCGGAATGGTGAACCTTCGGACTGGTGAACCTTCGGATTAGTGAACCTTCGGATTACTGAACCTTCGGAATAGAGAACCCTACCCCATTGACACGATGTGCGCTAAATGTAACCCAAACAACATCCGTGAAATTAATTGTGGTTACGTCGCGTATACGCGGAAATGCGTAACTTAATTTATGACTCCATGCCGCCATAAACTAATATATATTTGACCCCACACGAAGGCGACCTCTCACGAAGTTGACACAAGAGGCCCCATGCATGACGTACAGAATGGGGCCGACTTCCTTGGGGTCGACTTCGCGTAGAATCGACTTCGCATGGGGCCGACTTCGCATGGAAAAGTCTTCACGTCTATTTAGTTTGCGGCGGGCGAGGGTCTCAAATGATTACATTAATTAATTCCACTCAATTATATACTTGGAACATTACGAGACGTTATGTAAACCAGCACTCATAGCGGTATGTTTGCTCCTCCGTGCTGCAACCAGGACCTGTTCAGTGCTGTGTCTTATCTAAACAAAGTAATCGTTTTCTGAATGGTATCTCGACCTCTCCTGTATTTGATCATTAGATTGCATTTATAGGTATCAATACATGAAATTTGTATTTGATTTATTTAAATGATTAAAAGTCGTTATACACAAAGTCACGGAAGCGCTTTAATTGTGTACTCCCATGTGAAAAAAACACGTGGATATAAGTACGCTGGTGAATGTATACCCAGGTGCAGTTTGGGCATTTATCAAGTGTACTGTAGTTGAAATGTTCATTGTCACCCCCCTTTCGTTCAGTTAGGTACCCGACTTTTTAAAACTTTCAGTTGGGTACCCAGCCTTTATAAAATTTACATTTGGGTACCCAGCATTATGAAAGCAGTCGATCTGCAGTACCTATGTCCTATGCATACAATTCTTCACCGCTAGTATTTTCAAGCACCGGGACGAATATATACACCATAATTCATGTATAAACAAGTATTTACAAATTTAACATGTTCATTACGCAATCAACTGACGCAATCACTAATTAAATCACGCTCTGTGTGAGATTTCATAAATCTGGGTACCCAAATGTAAATTTTACAAAAGCTGGGTATCCAACTGAAAATTTGTAAAAGCTGGGTACCCAACTGAACGAAATGGGAGGTGACAGTCACCATTTCCGCTGTACTGTATACCATATATATCATGGTGCACGTACAAGTGTACCTTGGTATCCTCCAAAGTAAACCATTGTACCTATGCCCAAGTAAAATTTACCCAGGTCATTTGGACATTTTACAAGGTATTGCACCCAGGTATATACCATGGGTGCAATACCCAAGTATACTCTGGTATATATCAAAGAAAATCATCATAGCTATACCGGTATATACCCAAGTCTACACATGTCATTTTGGGCATTTTACAAGGGCACATATAGCCATGGTGCAATAACCCAAGTATCTACAAAAGTACTGGTACTTTATTATGGTGTGTATCAGGATACGCGTTTAGAAGCCTTAAAATTTGAAACAACAGATCGGAGGTCAATAATGGCACCTGTGATTACTACACAAATCATGCAGTGTACATACAGTAATGTCCAAATTAATTGACCACTTAACCACAGCAGAATTATGGGTAATTTAAATTGCCCATAATTCTGCTGTGGTTAAGTGGTCAATTACTTTGGACATTACTGTACTGTCAACACTATTATTATTTATCAATATTGTTGTGAATAATTTGATATCACGTACATTGTACCAGGGTATATACTAGAGTATACAGCGTGCTATTAATTTATTCAAAGGTTTCCTTGGAATAAAGAAGGCCACAATGAAAAATGAGGGTTCCAAAAGGGGAAAATGCAAGAAAAATGCAAGAAATTGTTGAACACAAAGGATAAAACCCATGCACTAAATTTATGTTCTGATGACAATGCACAATATACTCTGGTACTTTATGCTTGTTGTACTTTTTCATATGTGCTATCACACGCATGTGCAAGTATAACTCAGCCGTGACGTGACTAGAGAGGGTTGGGGGTTTTCACCTTGAAATTTCCAACTGCACCCCCCCCCCCGCTTGACCACGTTTGCAGATTTCTGTTTGCGCCCCACCACCACCCCCGCCCCCACCCCACCCCGCCACCCCCGCCGTTGGAACTTTCTAACTGGTACCTCAAACTTTCCAACTGTTGGAAATTTCCAAATCGACACCCACTGCACTTAAGGTTGGAAAATTCAGAACTGACGGCTGATGATATGCCCCCCAGTTGGTGGCAGTCTAGACATATTATTGCGTCATTACTCTAATTACAGGTGAGACATATTGGTAGTGTTTTTTACCTGTTAACCAACTATCAGATTTAGGCTACTTCTATGAATGGTGTTTTATCTACATGTATATTACGTGAGGACCTTGGTGGGGATAGCTTCAGTCTTGAATGTTAAAGAGACACTAGGTACTCATAGAGAATTTAAAGGGACACTAGGCACCTACTGTCGTTGATTGTTAACGTGACACTAGGCTCTCACTGGGGATGATTATTAAAGTGACACAAGGCACTCACTATGGATGAATGTTAAAGAGACACATGGCACACACTGTGGGATAATGTTAAAGTGACACTCGCATTGAAAACTTCAAAAATCTCAAAAATTTCAAAAACTTCAAAAACTTCAAAAACTTCAAAAACTTCAAAAATTTCAAAAATTTCAAAAATTTCAAAAAATTAAAAAAATTTCAAAAATTTCAAAAATTTCAAAAACTTCAACAATTTCAAAAATTTCAAAAAATTTCAAAAACTTGACACTGTTGTGCAGAGTCCCATTGCGCAGCCACATGTTCTTTATTATTGTCCAAGCATAAACATTCATAAATAGCCTCATGCCTTCAGTTTTAAGATCTGTACTTTTAAGGTCCTTGTCAGCTTGTAATTTTGCCTCTTTTTCTGTCGAGCCATTTTCCATATACATTTCCACGTTATCACTCCATGCTTCTTGTGCTTTATCTCTACTCTCATCACACAAACTTTTGAAGTATTCATCTTCATTCGATTTGTTGTTGTTGTTGTAGTTGTTGTTGTTGTTGATACACATGTCAATGCAAGTATGAGTGATTTCAATATGCACACTCTATTGTATAGGTAAAAAATTAGCGCGGCGGCAGTGAGGGGGTGAGGGGGGCCGCACGCGCGTATTTTGGTATTTTGGCGTATATAAAAATTACTACTTCAGAGTACACTTTGAACTTTAGCCAGAATGGGGACTCCGCACTATTATGAATTTGATCTTAATAAATATGTACCCTACGATGACTCGAAGGACCTACCCAAGACTGAAGCGAAACCTGAAAAACTTATAAGGAAACCCGGAGCTAAGAAGATAAAAGTTAAATAGATAAAAGGAGGAAGAGCGAAGAAGACAAACATTGGAAAAGTTAAAAAGGAAACTCCAAACGACATATTCACTGAACTAAAATGAGTAATTTACCTAAATTTTCGAAGGCTATTGAAAGGCCAGGGGAACAAACTGAGGACATGGATGATAGTAAGAATAAGAAAATTAAATCGAATGAAGATGAATACTTCAAAAGTTTGTGTGATGAGAGTAGAGATAAAGCACAAGAAGCATGGAGTGATAACGTGGAAATGTATATGGAAAATGGCTCGACAGAAAAAGAGGCAAAATTACAAGCTGACAAGGACCTTAAAAGTACAGATCTTAAAACTGAAGGCATGAGGCTATTTATGAATGTTTATGCTTGGACAATAAAAAATAACATGTGGCTGCGCAATGGGACTCTGCACAACAGTGTCATGGATAAAGTGGACAAATATATGAAGAATGGTTTTGAAGATCGTGATGCAGTGAAAATGTCAATAGTTCATGGACGAAACAAATGACACATCTGACGAAAGTGATGACAATTCGGACGAAAGTGACAGTGAATAGTTAATATAATAAATTGTAGTATGTACCACATGTCATGTTATTTTTCTCTTTTTTCCCTCGCTCACTTGCTTTTTTCGGTGGCGCTCACCACCGTACCCCCAGAGCTTTCCGATGAATGGCAACAAGCCATATTTTTGACTAAATCCTGAATTTTGTTTAATTTTTGAAGTTTTTGAAATTTGTGGAATTTGTGATGTTTTTGAAATTTTTGAAGTTTTTGAAATTTTTGAAATTTTTGAAATTTTTGAAGTTTTTGAAGTTTTGGAAGTTTTGGAAGTTTTGGAAGTTTTGGAAGTTTTTGAAATTTTTGAGATTTTTGAAGTTTTCAATGCGAGTGTCACTTTAACATTATCCCACAGTGTGTGCCATGTGTCTCTTTAACATTCATCCACAGTGAGTGCCTTGTGTCACTTTAATAATCATCCCCAGTGAGAGCCTAGTGTCACTTTAACAATCAACGACAGTAGGTGCCTAGTGTCCCTTTAAATTCTCTATGAGTACCTAGTGTCTCTTTAACATTCAAGACTGAAGCTATCCCCACCAAGGTCCTCACGTAATATACATGTAGATAAAACACCATTCATAGAAGTAGCCTAAATCTGATTGTTGGTTAACAGGTAAAAAACACTACCAATATGTCTCACCTGTAATTAGAGTAATGACGCAATAATATGTCTAGACTGCCACCAACTGGGGGACATATCATTAGACGGCAATTTCAGACCACAATTTTGACCATCAGTAGAGATATATATGCTACTATCAGGTCGGGCACATCATTAATTCCACTATTATAGTGGTATTCCACTAGTATAGCAGTATGTGACCATAACATATTCATGTTTCCTTTATTTGCGTCAGGAATAGAAGACGGCGCATACCAGTGCACAGCCAAATTTCACTCTTAACAATATATAGCGAATTAACACTCTTCCGACAAAATACGTTGTGCAATCTTTTGCGCCAACTTTGTTATTCAATGACATTGTTAATATATTCCTTTCTAAATGACAAAAACAGGATGACTCAATCGCCCCTTCATAACAACATTTAAACTAATTGAATGCTAATTGATTTGCTTATCGTGTGCCATCATCATGATGATTAATCATTCTCCTGGACAAAATATATGTATAATACCCAATTAGTGCGACATTGATTTTGAATAATTTGCGTGAAATATGATTTTGGATTATCCCTCTTTTATGTGATCACTCAGATCCAAGAGACACTACCCCCACCAGTGACAGCCCTGCCACTACTGCATGGAATATTTAAATGACAACACATGAGTGGGTTATGATCTCAGCTTTAATGAAATTATAAGCTTGTCCTGCAGATAGCCCATACGCATGGAAAACCAATTAAGCAGAGCCTTCGCTCTGACGAGAAGCCGAAGCAGAGAACGCTGAAGAAATACTGCTGTACAGCGCAGGCACGAGCATGGCCCGACGAGCTAAGGTACGATTCGGAGCCGGCGCCCAAGAATTGCTATGAGGCGCCCTAAGCAATAAGCACACACGGCCACCAGGGAGAAGCCCAACGAGTGCGACGCAGGAATGGCAGTAGAGACCACTGGACAGCCCAACTCCCTATGGCTAAGCACCGTGGTATGGGCGGGCAACACCAAAGTTACCCCTGCAGGACGCACCAAAGCTGGATCAATGGCACTGATGACACAGCACCTGAAAGGGAAAACAAACAGCAGCAACGAGATGCAAATACACAGGGCCCTAGGCCCAAAACAAAACAGGCATCACAGAACAATGAATATGGCGTGCCACTCGGGACGCCGAACAAAGCGGGGCATGGAGCTCCAAGGGGGGAGGGAGGGAGCGCGATGCGTATAATTCAAAAGTGAATTGCTTTCTCAGTTACCGGAAGGAGGCAGCATTCCGGGCGGATGTAAAATGCGGACTTTAAGTTCGGCCGATACGGAACGGATCGTACCGAAAAACCGGAATGTCTGCCGGATGACAGGATCAAAGAACCACATAAATCACCCCGAACCTTATCGGCCCTGGGTGCATTATGTGATCACTCAGATCCAAGAGACACTACCCCCACCAGTGACAGCCCTGCCACTACTGCATGGAATATTTAAATGACAACACATGAGTGGGTTATGATCTCAGCTTTAATGAAATTATAAGCTTGTCCTGCAGATAGCCCATACGCATGGAAAACCAATTAAGCAGAGCCTTCGCTCTGACGAGAAGCCGAAGCAGAGAACGCTGAAGAAATACTGCTGTACAGCGCAGGCACGAGCATGGCCCGACGAGCTAAGGTACGATTCGGAGCCGGCGCCCAAGAATTGCTATGAGGCGCCCTAAGCAATAAGCACACACGGCCACCAGGGAGAAGCCCAACGAGTGCGACGCAGGAATGGCAGTAGAGACCACTGGACAGCCCAACTCCCTATGGCTAAGCACAGGCCTGGAATATTACACTCAGGCTACAGATCGAGAGCACTCTCAAATAAGCATAAGATGACTGCGCAGTCATAAACATACTAAGCTACTATTGATAAGCCACCCATCAAAGTTACCAGACAGGTTATAACGCTATGGCGACACTACCACTACCACTATCTGCAGGACCGCCATAGAGTGCGCAGCACTCCCCCAAACCAGGAGCTCCATGCCCAAATACATCAATGAAACAGTTAAACCACCGGGAAAACCATAGTGTCAGATGCCAGGAAGGTCTCCAGGGCGCCCTGGAGACTATTCAGATATATATCGTTGCCGACGGGGGAGAGATGGATCCCATCTGAACGATACATGCCCTTATCAGAAGCGCAAATGTCTGGGAGCTTGATGCCACGACCCCCGTGATGCAAGACGAAGCCCAACATGCGTTGGTTAAAGTCCCGGCGCTGGCGAGCACCAATACTCGGGCGATGGGCGTTGTGCCAATAGCGGCGCGGGAACACGTGTGACCAAATAAGGGTGCAGTCAGGCAAAGTTTCCTGCACATAAGAAAGTTCCCGCTTAACACTGGCACGCAAATCACGGTACCCACCGGCTGTGATGTCGTTAGAACCAAGCTGGATGATGATGTGGGTAGGATGCCGAGACTGCGGACAAGCGGCGAGCTCCCGGTCGAACGTGGCGTGGAAATCGCCCCAGAGCATCCCACGAGTGCCGATCCATCTAACAGAAGCGCCGCGGCTGGACAGCTGGAGATGTTGGCCAACAGGACGCCGCACAGCACGCTGGTGAGCCCAGTAGACGTGGGACGAACCCAAGACCCAGATAATGGCTACTGAAACGAGACTAAGCAGATGTTGAGTGGATGTATCGACGACAAACATCAGACCGCCAACGACCCCGGTGTTGGATGGCATGGTAAGGGGTGCCCAGATCCGCCAGATAGGTAGCACCACCCGAACGAAATGAATGCGGCGTGATATATTGTCGAGAGCCGGACGTACGCAAAGCCTGATGGAGCACGGCCCGAAACTGCGCGACTGTGAGCGGGGTCTGAGCCTGGTGAGAAAGGAACAGTCCCGACCTGGAGCCGCGAATGGCAAGAAATGTGGTGGCCGCGCGCAGAGGGCAGATATGTGGATCAGTCGGCAGGCACGGAATGCGAATATGAGCGGGAGGACCACATTGGTTCGTTTTAGAATGCCGGAGCCAAACGTCAATGGCGGAGCCGCACAACGAGACATCGCGAAGAAATATAGCATGTCCAAAGTCGGCCTTGGACACAGCGGCCAGTTCCCCCACGCGGAACAGTCCAAAAAAGGCCATCGTAAAGGCAGACGTAAACAAAGCGACCTCATGTGGCGACGAGCATATGCGAGGAAGCACGCGGAGCAAGGTGCGCAGCAAAGGTATTGTCACTGGAGCAGGACGAGATGATGAAGGCGTCAAGCGACGGACCCCGGTCAATAGTTGGCGAATGAGGTAAGTCGAAGTGGGATCTCGCATACCCCGGAGTCGATGCTGCCGACCGATGGCAGCCAGGTAGGTGGAAATGGTTGAAGCAGAATGCTGGGAGCGATGAAGCCCCGCGATAAACCCGACGATAGCGTGTTCCGGGAGCGGCCAGGAAACGGCCAAGTGATGCTGGTGTGCGAAATCGAGATAAGCCCGTATGGCGGTGCGATACGTGCGGTGAGTTTTTGGCGCCCGGGAGGAAGTCAAAAGCAGCGTTACATGTCGACGCAGGTCCACAGGCACCTGGGAAATGGTGTTGGCGTTCGGGCGGCGGACGCCGCCAGTCGACGGAAACGTTTCATCTGGAAACGAGAGAGGCTGTCAGCGAGAGCATTATCACGAGACGCGATCCATGAAGCACGCAAGGAGATGTTGTGAGACAGGAGCAGCAGGACCAGCTGGCGCAACAGGGCCATGAGCGGCTTGCATTTGGAAGTTTGGTCGTTGATGGCGCGGACCACGGTAATGTTATCACAGTGTAAATGGAGGCGATGATTCCGGAGGCGACGCCCCCAGACGCTGATGGCCACTAAGACTGGGAACATCTCGAGGACACCCATATTGCGGGTCAGGCCCAAAGCATGCCAAGGAAGGGGCCACTTGCCAAAAGCCCAAAGGCCGTTGAAATAAGCGCCAAAGCCGCCGGACTGACCACCACAAGCGTCTGTGTGGAAATTGATGTCGGTATCATGGAGCCAGGTCGCAGAAGGGAAAAGGTAGATCCCATTGAATGACGTGAAGAACTGTAACCACGTGGCCAAATCGGCACGCATGCCAGAATTAATTCGGATTTTGTGATGCGGCTTAGAAAATCCCTGCAGGGCATCAATCAGGCGACGACAAAATGGGCGGCCCGGACGAATCGCCTTGCACGCAAATTGTAATGAGCCAATGAGCGACTGTAGTTCACGGACCGAGATTTTACGGCAGCGCAAAGCCATAGAGATTTTGGACTGAATGGCTGTGAGCTTCTCAGCAGGGAGACGCACCGCGTTAGCCAACGTATCGAGTTCGAGACCAAGGTAGCAGAGCTTCGAGGTGGGCGAGACCGTTTTTTCATGAGCAATAGGTACGCCAAGATCAGAGCAAACGCGATGAAACATGTCAAGACTGTCTGAGGCCTGGGACGTGGCTGGCGGACCACAGAACAGGAAGTCATCGCAGTAGTGCAAGATGTGTGGGTTGCCGGACCGCTGCTTAACAACCCATTCCAAAAATGTCGAGAATTTTTCAAAAGTTGCGCACGACACGCTGCAGCCGAAAGGTAAGCATTTGTCGAAATAATACATGTCGTCCAGTTTAAAACCAAGTTGATCGAAATCGCCCGGGTAGATGCGAAGATTACGATAAGCAGCCTCCAAATCCCCGCGCGCGAGCAAAGTCCCGGCCCCAAGGGACTGGATGGTGGCAACAGCAGCGTCAAAACTGGTATATGTGACAGTAGTGAATTCGCGCGGAATATGATCATTGAGCGACTGGCCTGCCGGGTAGGAGAGGTGATGGATGAGACGGAATGAGTCAGGTTCATGTTTAGGCACCAGTCCAAGCGGCGACACGCGGAGCGTTGGAATTGGACGAGCACAGAAAGGACCAGCAATGCGACCAAGGCGAACTTCCTTAAGGATCTTTTCCCGGACGACCTCGGGACGGTCACGAGCAGACTTGAGGTTCGGAGCGTCAGTTGGCAGACGCGGGCCAGTATAATGGAGTGGAAAACCATGAGTAAAACCGAACCGGAGTTCCCGCGCGACTTGGTGGCGAGGGTACCTCCCAAGCCACCAACACAAATAGTCTAGATTAACGGCGGAAGGGGCGAGCTGGTAGACGCTGCTGGCGACCGCCGCGGGCCGAGCGGCGAAAGTCTTGTCCATGGGCAGCGGTTGCGGCATGAGGCTCTGAGCAGATGTTGCAGATGTGTCGAAAACGACAGTTTGGCCAGGAGCAGCGGCCGGCGTTGAATTCAAAACAGACGGGACTGGGACGGCCCGGACGCGTGGGAAAATTGTCCGCACGCCCGGAGGCACGAACCGGAGGCGGAGTCGGCTGCGGAGGTTGCCGAACCTGGGGCGTCATGACCAGCAGCCAAATGTTAGGGTCGATGGTCTCCCAAGGAGTAGCTGTATTACCATCCCACTTCAACCGAAATTGGGTATCGTACACCTGCCAGGCAGATCCCCCACATTTAGCAGCCGCCCAACGAATGGTGCGCAGGTAACGCAAAAGGGGCTGGGCCGACGATTCAGGGTGAACGTCGAGGTATACCGAAATGAAAGTGAGAAAAGCATCGGTCCACGAGTCAACAGACGTTATTGGAGCAGCATGCCCGCTTGGCGCAACACGGATTCGCCCGGAAGCAGAGACAACCAACTGATGGGGGTCAACGGTATGAATAGAGGCGGCAGGTTCCTGCAGCTGATCCAAATTGATAAAATCGCCCCGGAAAATTTTGTCGCGAATAGATCGGGAAACATGAGAGCCATAGCCATCTGCCGCCGTAGGAATCGGCAAGGGGGCGTCCCAAGGGGAGACCAGCGAGGATGGAAAACTAAATAAGGCATTACCCGGATCAGTTCTGTCTCTTGCCGGAGCGTTCGGTCGGTGGATCACTGACGCCACACGGGAATCCTCGCGGCGGCGGAGAGAAGTGGAGCTGTCATCAGAACTGCTGCGACGACGGGTCGACAAAGGAGACGCTGATGGTGACCTGGATCCATAGCGCGGAAACTTGGGGCGCGGAGAACCATCCTGTCGGCGACTAGCCTGGCGACGAGACTGACGACTGGGCTGACGACGAGGCTGACGAACAGGATCGCGGCCACGAGAATGGGAAACCCGGCCACGGGAGGCGCGGCGTCCCCGTCCAGAGCCACGAGCAGGCCTGCCACGCGAATGCTGACCACGGCCGCGCACCCGTGAATCAGCCACAGATGACACACTGGCCGAACCCCGAGAAGAAGGCCCAACACGGTCACTGGAAGCAGGACCAGCACGAGACGAGCTGGCAGACGCATCCTGGCGACTGCTACGAGATGAACGGTCGCGGGCCCGACCGCGAGATCCCGTACGAACCATAAGAGAAATATGTGATTGCCACCGAACGACAAACACAAACAGGGAAACACGTGCGCTACCCACGAAAATAGGTAACGCCGACGGAACAGGACGCAGACAGAACGCACAAGGAACAAGATGATAGACGAATAAATGAAGGCTGGCGAAGAAACACGGTGACGGATGGAAACAGATAGGATTTGACGACACACAACCGAGCGCGATGCGTATAATTCAAAAGTGAATTGCTTTCTCAGTTACCGGAAGGAGGCAGCATTCCGGGCGGATGTAAAATGCGGACTTTAAGTTCGGCCGATACGGAACGGATCGTACCGAAAAACCGGAATGTCTGCCGGATGACAGGATCAAAGAACCACATAAATCACCCCGAACCTTATCGGCCCTGGGTGCATTATAAAATTCACAAAACGGTAATGGTCAAATACCACTATAATAGTGAAATTCAGGATGTGCCTGACCTGAGTATTGCTATAAAAACAACAAACTCCCCACCAATTACTGGTTGGAAAATAAAACATTGAGAACAAATTCAACATGTATGTGATGTAAAATGTCCAACTAATATTGTGTCAGGCATGACATTTCCAACTGTGAAAAAATTTGGGCAGGTGAATACCCGAACACATCGTGCCAAAATTGGACATACCTATTCAGATTCTGATCTGAACAAGCTCCTGTGTTGTAATAAATAACCACGACTATATAGATGCATGAATTGTTTATCAAAGTGTAATACAATCATGTCATGTATCTTAGACTTAAAGGCCCACTTAATTAACCCTTTACCCAACAGAAGGGCCCTGTGCCAATGCATTCTCTTATATATGCGAGTCGACCATAGGTCGCCTCGCATATATAAGAGAATGCATTGGCTTAACACATTAAAAATCATAAAATTGTTAAAGAATGTAAGAAAAAATGGTAAAAAGTGTTAAAAAAAGATATTTTTTTAGGCCAATGCATTCTCTTATATATGCGAGGCGACCTATGGTCGACTCGCATATATAAGAGAATGCATTGGCACAGGGCATAACTGTAACTATCACAATGTGGTCAAGGAGCCGGTTCCAATGATATCCATATTTGTATGGTTCTATTGAGACAGACCGAAGATATTTTAGGCTGTTGAAGCTTTATTTGGCCGGTTTTGGCCGGTTTGTTGGGTAAAGGGTTAAAGAACCCCCAGATCACATTATATAAAACATATGCCATATTATATACCATGAACCACCAGATCACATTATATAAAACATATGCCATATTATATGCCATGAACCCCCAGATCACATTATATAAAACATATGCCATATTATATGCCATGAACCCCCAGATCACATTATATAAAACATATGCCATATTATATGCCATGAACCCCCAGATCACATTATATAAAGCATATGTCATATTATATGCCATGAACCCTCAGATCACATTATATAAAACATATGCCATATTATATGCCATGAACCCCCAGATCACATTATATAAAACATATGCCATATTATATGTCATGAACCCCCAGATTACATTATATAAAACATATGCCATATTATATGCCATGAACCCCCAGATCACATTATATAAAACATATGCCATATTATATGCCATAAACCCCCAGATCACATTATATAAAACATATGCCATACTATATGCCATGAACCCCCAGATCACATTATATAAAACATATGCCATATTATATGCCATGAACCCCCAGATCACATTATATAAAACATATGCCATATTATATGCCATGAACCCCCAGATCACATTATATAAAACATATGCCATATTATATGCCATGAACCCCCAGACCACATTATATAAAACATATGCCATATTATATGCCATGAACCCCCAGATCACATTATATAAAACATATGCCATATTATATGCCATGAACCCCCAGATCACATTATATAAAACATATGCCATATTATATACCATGAACCCCCAGATCACATTATATAAAACATATGCCATATTATATACCATGAACCCCCAGATCACATTATATAAAACATATGCCATATTATATGCCATGAGCCCCCAAATCACATTATATAAAACATATGCCATATTATATGCCATGAGCCCCCAAATCACATTATATAAAACATATGCCATATTATATGCCATGAACCCCCAGATCACATTATATAAAACATATGCCATATTATATACCATGAACCCCCAGATCACATTATATAAAACATATGCCATATTATATGCCATGAGCCCCCAAATCACATTATATAAAACATGCCATATTATATGCCATGAGCCCCCAAATCACATTATATAAAACATATGCCATATTATATGCCATGAACCCCCAGATCACATTATATAAAACATATGCCATATTATATACCATGAACCCCCAGATCACATTATATAAAACATATGCCATATTATATGCCATGGGCCCCCAAATCACATTATATAAAACATATGCCATATTTTATGCAATGAGCCCCCAAATCACATTATATAAAACATATGCCATATTATATGCCATGAACCCCCAGATCACATTATATAAAACATATGCCATATTATATGCCATGAACCCCCAGATCACATTATATAAAACATATGCCATATTATATGCCATGAACCCCCAGATCACATTATATAAAACATATGCCATATTTTATGCCATGAACCCCCAGATCACATTATATAAAACATATGCCATATTATATGCCATGAACCCCCAGATCACATTATATAAAACATATGCCATATTATATGCCATGAACCCCCAGATCACATTATATAAAACATATGCCATATTATATGCCATGAACCCCCAGATCACATTATATAAAACATATGCCATATTATATGCCATGAACCCCCAGATCACATTATATAAAGCATATGCCATATTATATGCCATGAACCCCAGATCACATTATATAAAACATATGCCATATTATATGCCATGAACCCCCAGATCACATTATATAAAACATATGCCATATTATATGCCATGAACCCCCCAGATCACATTATCTAAAACATATGCCATATTATATGCCATGAACCCCCAGATCACATTATATAAAACATATGCCATATTATATGCCATGAACCCCCAGATCACATTATATAAAACATATGCCATATTATATGCCATGAACCCCCAGATCACATTATATAAAACATATGCCATATTATATGCCATGAACCCCCAAATCACATTATATAAAACATATGCCATATTATATGCCATGAACCCCCAGATCACATTATATAAAACATATGCCATATTATATGCCATGAACCCCCAGATCACATTATATAAAACATATGCCATATTATTTGCCATGAGCCCCCAGATCACATTATATAAAACATATGCCATATTATATGCCATGAACCCCCAGATCACATTATATAAAACATATGCCATATTATATGCCATGAACCCCCAGATCACATTATATAAAACATATGCCATATTATATGCCATGAACCCCCAGATCACATTATATAAAACATATGCCATATTATATGCCTGAACCCCAAGATCACATTATATAAAACATATGCCATATTATATGCCATGAACCCCCAGATCACATTATATAAAACATATGCCATATTATATGCCATGAACCCCCAGATCACATTATATAAAACATATGCCATATTATATGCCATGAACCCCCAGATCACATTATATAAAACATATGCCATATTATATGCCATGAACCCACAGATCACATTATATAAAACATATGCCATATTATATGCCATGAACCCCCAGATCACATTATATAAAACATATGCCATATTATATGCCATAACCCCCAGATCACATTATATAAAGCATATGCCATATTATATGCCATGAACCCCCAGATCACATTATATAAAACATATGCCATATTATATGCCATGAACCCCCATATCACATTATATAAAACATATGCCATATTATATGCCATGAACCCCCAGATCACATTATATAAAACATATGCCATATTATATGCCATGAACCCCCAGATCACATTATATAAAACATATGCCATATTATATGCCATGAACCCCCAGATCACATTATATAAAACATATGCCATATTATATGCCTGAACCCCAAGATCACATTATATAAAACATATGCCATATTATATGCCATGAACCCCCAGATCACATTATATAAAACATATGCCATATTATATGCCATGAACCCCCAGATCACATTATATAAAACATATGCCATATTATATACCATGAACCCCCAGATCACATTATATAAAACATATGCCATATTATATGCCATGAACCCCCAGATCACATTATATAAAACATATGCCATATTATATGCCATGAACCCCCAGATCACATTATATAAAACATATGCCATATTATATGCCATGAACCCCCAGATCACATTATATAAAGCATATGCCATATTATATGCCATGAACCCCCAGATCACATTATATAAAACATATGCCATATCATATGCCATGAACCCCCAGATCACATTATATAAAACATATGCCATATTATATGCCATGAACCCCCATATCACATTATATAAAACATATGCCATATTATATGCCATGAACCCCCATATCACATTATATAAAACATATGCCATATTATATACCATGAACCCCCAGATCACATTATATAAAACATATGCCATATTATATACCATGAACCCCCAGATCACATTATATAAAACATATGCCATATTATATGCCATGAACCCCCAGATCACATTATATAAAACATATGCCATATCATATGCCATTTGAAAGAGGACGCTCCAAAACATTGTATTATCAACTTATTCGGTCGAATAAACTTGGAATATGTTGTTTTTGTTGAGGTACCGATGTGTGTTCTGTTCTTAAGTTTCATCTGGACTCTTCTGCAAAGTCTATTATTTCCAATGGAAGGGGAATAACTCTATATATTAGGTTGAATTATATTGCATTATGGTAGCGAAACTGGGGAAATGTTTCTATGATTTCAGCTATTTTCTATTACTTCGTGGGCATCTTCTGAGACACATACGTTCCAGATGGTGATGATTTATATATTTTAATTATAGATTGGTATTAAAACCGTATAGCAAGGCACTAAATAGTCGGTGACTCAGATATTAAATGCGCCTTAAACGAGAAGTACGATCTATACACAAATGGAAATAATGGGGAATTCTACTACTAAATCAATATAAAAAACACAAGTAACGCACATTGGATGGCTCATCTCAAACACGAGACAAAAGAATATCTCATTAGATAACGCACCGTATAATATTAGCATTGATGACGCTAATTCCGCAGAAACCCTAAAAAACCCCACTCTGGTAAACCATAGTTAAAAACCTCTGGTATTTTACCAGGGTAATTGGAACAGGTAATTCTGCCCTGGCAAAATTAATATAATGAATGGTCACCATATTATACGCACACATTTAGCCTCACACATGCATTTCAAATGTACTTTTAGTAAAATGTTCCCACCCACCAATGTATTTTACCGCGATTAAAGGTACTCAATCGGATTAAGCACCCCTAAATTACTATTTCTTTGGCTTCAGGGGTAAAAAAATATTGATTCGAGTCGAGGAACCCACCCATCAAAGCTCAGAGTGATCAGATATTGATTTTTGAAGTTTGTTATTTCCCGAGATGTGTACTAATAATTGCCCAGAAACACTTATTCAAACGGACGAAGATGGATAACTCTAAAATCATGTGGTAATAATAACGCAATTTTGACCAAGACCATCCTTTTGACGGCGTGTTTCTGTGCCACAAACAAAAGAAATAACAAAACTTCAAAAATTGATATCTGATCACTCTGAACGTTGATGGGTAGGTTCCTCGACTCGAATCAAATATGAGGGTCTGATCGGATTGAGTACCTTTAAGTATGCGTGGTGGTTCTAATATAGAGTAATTCTACCAGAGTAATTCCACCATGCAATGTAATTTACCTCGATATTAGGGTAAATTTACCGAGGTACGCTTTCAGAAGCTTTGAAGACATATTATTGACTTGTTTGAGTGCGATAAATTTAGAAGTTAGTATTTAGGCGCTATGCCAACCTGGGGAATGTATCCTTCTACTTAGATCGGCGAAAATTTCAAATGAGTCGACCATACCACTCCATAGAAAACATCATCTGAACAACGCTCAATTGTAAATATTTACATCTCTATTCGTGACGGAACAATGGGCGATAAACCAACGCAATCGATTTCGCCATTTAGAGTCATTGCATTTAATTAATATATAAGAATGACGGTGTGTGTTGTCGATTTGGATTAATAATTGTAAAAAATAACTACTTTGAGTAAGATTATTTTCCATATCTACAATTGTGACCCGCCATATCAAATCCAGTCGTAAGTCGGGATTTTTTTACCCTGTGCCAATGCATTCTCTTATATATGCGAGTCGACCATAGGTCGCCTCGCATATATAAGAGAATGCATTGGCTTAACAATTTTTTATCATGTTTTTTAAATAAATGTTTCTTACAATTTTTAGGACATAAAATAAAATAACATCCATTACCCTGCAGGGAGCCCCACACATATATAGAAGCACATAGAAGAGTGCCGTCTGCTCATGTTTGTCTGGGGCTCTGTATGGGTGAAATTATAAAATTGTTAAAGAATACAAGAACAAATTATTAAAATTGTTAGGCCAATGAATTCTCTTATATATGCGAGGCGACCTATGGTCGACTCGCATATATAAGAGAATGCATTGGCACAGGGTAAAAAAATCCCGACTTCCGACTGGATTTGATATGGCGGGTCACATATGATCTCCCTACCGGAGTGTTTCACATTAATTTAACATTTCAGATAATAGATTGGAAGCTATATGAACCACATAATTGTGTAATTACATAAGGTGTTAAACTCTTTTTGACTTAACTGACTTATGTTTTAAAATAGTCTTTCCCCTCCCCATTATGTTAACTTTTGAGTATGACATATCAAATCCAGTCGGAAGTCGGGATTTTTTACCCTGTGCCAATGCATTCTCTTATATATGCGAGTCGACCATAGGTCGCCTCGCATATATAAGAGAATGCATTGGCCTAACAATTTTTTACAATTTTAATAATTTGTTCTTGTATTCTTTAACAATTTTATAATTTCACCCATACAGAGCCCCAGACAAACATGAGCAGACGGCACTCTTCTATGTGCTTCTATATATGTGTGGGGCTCCCTGCAGGGTAATGGATGTTATTTTATTTTATGTCCTAAAAATTGTAAGAAACATTTATTTAAAAAACATGATAAAAAATTGTTAAGCCAATGCATTCTCTTATATATGCGAGGCGACCTATGGTCGACTCGCATATATAAGAGAATGCATTGGCACAGGGTAACTAATTTGTACAATTGTTTTCGACTGACTAGCTAACAAGATATAATTTTCATCTCTCAAAAAGAGACAGAAAACACAACAGTTACGTATAAATGTCCTATTATCGCTCATGGCTTGTAAAATCACTCTGGTGAGAGTCAGTAAAGCATAGTTTACCAGGCTTTATTCAGATAAAATGTTGTGAAGTCTGGAAAACAATAATATACTCTGGTTAAAGTCATGTAAAAGTCATGTAAAAAGGACATACCCTTGTAAATACCAAGTAAAGTCATGGTTTACATCACTTACATTAAACTCTGGTGAATCCTGGTGTATTTATGGGCGGCCATTCGGTCGGAAATTACATGAAATAAAAGTTAATGGTGGCTTGTAAAAACAATAGTCTCGATTTTCAAACCAATGGTCGTTCTTGAATTCTATAAGAGACAATTCCGTTTTAATAGACATAGATTCAAACCAAATAGTCTCGATTTTCAAACCAATGGTCGTTCTTGAATCCTATAAGTGACAATTCCGTTTCAATAGACATAGATTCAAACCAAATAGTCTAGATTTTCAAACCAATGGTCGTTCTTGAATTCTATAAGAGACAATTCCGTTTTAATATACATAGATTCAAACCAAATAGTCTCGATTTTCAAACCAATGGTCGTTCTTGAATTATATAAGAGACAATTCCGTTTCAATAGACATAGATACAAACCAAATAGTCTCGATTTTCAAACCAATGGTCGTTCTTGAATTCTATAAGAGACAATTCCGTTTGAATAGACATAGATTCAAACCAAATAGTCACACAAACATTAACAACATGGGAGCTGTTATGTATCGGCTATTTTGAGATTGATTGAACTCCAGCTTGCAGAGTTGTGAACATGTTGGACATTCAATGGAGTTCAATCAATCTCAAAATGATGTTCATTTGTTTTCAGCTACTTCCAATCCCTAAAAAAAATATTTTAATAAACGTAGTATGATATTTCATTGAAAACTCACTTTCGGATTCTAGTCATATTTTAATGTGAAATAAACAGATCTAAGGAGTTAAGTCAGTGGAAGTATTACCGACAAAATTCAATCTCATTTGGGCCTGAAATGGTTACTATGGTTTATGATTGAAGTCAAAATGGCGGCAAATTTATAGAAAATTCTACATTTGGTCCTTATTCGATGTTGTGGTTGACGCGTGAAGTTGGCTAATCTGCATTGAAGACATTACACTTGTTATTTCTTTGGTATCAGTTCATTCAATCCCTAAACAGATTGATCTTGGTATAACTCCATGTTTCTAGCCATATTGCAATATGAAACGAACCCGAACTGAGGGAGTTATGCATATGCTATTAGTACCTATACAATTCAATCTCATTGGTACTTGAAAATTTGAGATGGTCAATATAATCAATCATTGCAGTCAAAATGGCGGCCTCTGCTCAGGAATTAAAGGTACTCAACCCGATAAAACTCCTCTCAATTACCATTTCAATGGCTTCGGGGGTCAAAAATATTTGATTCGAGTCGAGGAAGTCACCCATCAAAGCTCAGATTTGTTAGATATCGATTTTATAAATCTATTATTTTTCATTATCGGGAATACTATCTGGCCCAGAACTCATTAAAAATTGCGTTAAAATTACCACTTGATTTTAGAGTTATTCATCCTTGTCTGTTTGAATAGATTTGAGGTACACATCCAGAGCAGATTACGGCAGTTATTGGTACTCATCTCGAGAACATAACAAATTTTAAAAATCAATATCTAATAACTCTGAGCTTTGTTTGATGGGTTCCTCGACTCGAATCAAATATTTTTTACCCCCAAAGCCAAAGAAATAGTAATATAGGACCATCTGATCGGATTGTTGTTGTTGGAATCTGTTGAGATGGGGACCCTCTTTACGGGTTGAGTACCTTTAAATCATCAAATATCTCAAATATTACGGAAATATAAGAACTATTAAGGTCAAAGTTCAACATTATCTGGCTGCGTGAATGGTATAGTATTAGTCGTGATATGGTCTATCGACTGACTGACACAACCAATCAAATAATCAAGAGTCAATTAACTTTTTTTCTGGTAACGTTCTTGTTTATGCTAAATATTTCGTTAAAAGCCATACTGAGTAATGCTAGGTGGCCGATGAATGCTCACATTTGAGCATTTTAAGAACATCTAGACAGCATCCTCCATGATCATCCCCATCATAAGTAACTATCACCAACACTCGAAGTGGAACCGACCGAACTCATGCTTCACTTGAAGGACATACAATTTGTGTTTTTGTCTTGAATCTGCGGCCTGATCTCCTTGGGTCTGACAACACTATATATGTAAAGTTTTTGGAACTCTGGAATATGGTCAGAGTGTACATATTCTCCACATAAATGAGGTCACGGCACTAAGTTATACAAGGTTGTATCTTGAAATATAGCGCGGGAGTCTCTGATTTTCTACAACATATATCTCACACAACATGTGCATGCAATTTCACAATTTAATAACATGCAATTTAAAGGGGTACTGTACGCCAAATGTTGTTGTTGGTTTCTATAGTCTCCGAGTCGGAGAATAAGGAAACAATTTTTTTCATTATTTGAAAGTCTGTTGAGTACGAAGTAGTGTTACGGATGACAAATTTACCGGAATGCAAAAATACAAATTGTCGTTGTCGAGTAATTGTTGTACAGTTTTCAACCAAATGAATCAAATAAAAGTTATATTATAGGCATACTAGTCCCATATAATCATTTAAGTTATTGTATCGTCGCTAGTCAGTGGGTGGCTTGAGTGTTCTCCCCGTATCATCATAATATTTTAAGCGATCGTGTGTGCGATCGGTTTAACAATCCATTATCCCTCAATTAATTGATTTGATTACGGAAATTCGTAATTTAATTGACGCCATTTTATGGCTCCAGTCATAAATTCAATTTATATCAAATTATTAACTTTTAAATTATTAAATTTTAAGATAGCCTATTATAACCTGAGCGTTTACAGAATACAACTTCGACTCAAATTACTTATGTTTTTATATATTATCGATATTAGATCGTTGTTGTCACCGGAAATTTAATGAAAATGGCGTACAGTACCCCTTTAAGCGATAAAGAACAAGGTTTGTCTATAATATAATATATTTTCTGTTTATTGCGGTTTTAACGGATGTGACTATTTTAATCGCAATACCGACCGCCAACGCTTACCGCGTATCTTTAAATATCGGCAATTTCTCAGAAGTAGTTGGTTTATAGGTGAGTCTCGGTTATGGGGCAGATACTACGATACGGTATATATAACATAATTTGGTATCAAAACAAACAAAAAATATAATCAAATGCATATATTTTCAATCTTTAAGACTTGATATCCATGCCGGTCTAAATAAATTATGTTGGGTGTGAGTCAGAATTATATTTTAAACTCTGTAAATGGAAGGAAATGTGCAATAATAGTGACAAATCAGTGTATAATATGGATGATACACAGTTCTGTGCCTTTTCTGTAGAAATACTCATATAAGGGCACAACGGGTGATGTCTGCAGCGGAGCGCGTGTACAGCAAGCCCCCTGCATGCATGGTTGTGTATTATACCTATTTTGTTATGGTGCACGGTAAGCAACTAGATCTTATTTTCTACCCCTATCTTTCTTCTGAACTAGTACATTCGTTTCCATCTGTGTTAATAATGTTCGTTATATCCATATCCTTCCCTTTCGCTCAAGATTCCAATAGCATCAGACAGAACCCGGGCAAGATGCTTGCTTGCTTGTTGTGGATGTCCCTCCTTTAAGTGAGGAGCACCCCATTATATTGGGTATATAAAATAATGGAAGTAAAAATAAGTCAAATAAAACCAGGTAAAACTGCAATAATGATAAAATAGTTGGTAAAATTGTGGTACTAGTGAGTTAGAAGATTTATGTGTGCGTAAGTTACACTTAAAAACTTTTAAGTTGAGCTTTCATATGTACATATGTACATGTATATTTTTGTTTTGTTTTTAAGATTGGTATAGTTAAAATTGTCGTATTAACAAGAATATTTACAGGTAGTTGTTTTGCCTGTACAGCTCGGCTAGTTTGTCATTTTATATGTGCTTGTCTGCTTCTGCTTTTAAAGTGTTTACTCTATGCACATGAATTGAGTATAAGAAATTTCTTGCCAGTTTTTCAATTTGTTCTTTTTCTATATCGGTAAGGTTCCAGGTTTCTAGCTTTGTGCAGTCTAAGGTTAACTGAGTTAAGAGTTCTGGTTGATCAATAATGTATTTGTCAGTGGTAGTTTTTGAGAGACATAGTTTGAGTTTTTGTATGTAACGATGTCGTTGGTTGCTAGTGTTCGTACATTGTGAAATGAAGTGTATTCTGTCCTCATCAGCTAGTTTGCATAGTGGACATATGGCAGAGGTCAGGTTTTGTCTAAATCTGTTTCTATTTATTTGTAGTAAATAAGTGTCTGTCATCAACCATGTTTTTATAATAGCCCTTTTTGTGGCAGCGGGCGAGTATTTTGATGAATCCCATACAAGATGACATTTGCTGCTGGAATTTTCTTGCAGTTTGATCATTCCTAATGTTGTTTTACTGGAGAACTCTTTGTCATTAATATCATGCCAATATTGGTATATAGCTTTTTTACATATTGTTTTCCATTTGTTGGCATCTTCCTTACTGTGGATGGTGTTTATGATATGCAGTGGGTCAGGAAGGGTATATTTGGAAAGTATGTCTCTGACATGTATAAACCAGCTATGGCTGTTGTCATTTTTCATGATAAGTTGTCTTATTGCAAGATCTCGCTCTGCAGAGTTGTGTGTTTTGGCTATATTAATATAGAATGTTGTAGTTTTGAGATCTATAGTGCCTTGGATGGGAATAGCACCAATAAGTGCATTTGTAGCAGCATTTGCTGTGCGTGTTGATAAACTCTGCAATTGTCTCATGGTTTTTCGTTGGAAACGTTCGAGTTCATCTATGTCTTTTTTTTCATATGTAGGATTTCTATACCATGCAGCATTCTAGGAATGACAAAAGTGTTCCACATTTGGTATGCTATTACTGGTGATATACCGTTTGTTCCATGTAGCCCTGTACCCATCAAGGAGTATAGGGTTCGTCTGTCCATTGTTATTCGTTTTGGGATATCTGGGGTATTTGTTGGATTACGCTCTACACCTAGGTGTTTGGTGGAGTCTACGATATTAACAGGAGTTCCACCTAGGACAGTTTTTATTTCACCATTCATTTTTTGTGTAGATGTTTTCATTTGGACAATTTCGCATTTAGTTGCGTTCATTGCGAATCGATCTTTACATGAGTTGTTGTATACAATACTTGTGAGAGTTTGTAAATCAGATGTTGTTTTTGCTAAGATGGCTACATCATCTGCACAGGTGGGGGCTGTTATATCAATTGTGCCAATTTTAAACCCAGCTGCATTGTTACTTAGTTGATTTAGCATGTCGTTGTTAAATCTTTTATAGAGCATTGCTGATAATTTAGCCCCTTGTCTTATTCCTTGGTGAAGTAGTATATCTGAGGAGTATGATCCACCCCATTTTACCTTTGTATTCGCCTCATGTTGTAATGAGTTTACAAGTAGCCATAGGTCGCTGTGGATCCCATCAATGAAAAGTTTTCTTAGTAGGCTTTTATGCCATACAACGTCAAATGCTTTTTCAGCATCCAGGGTTTCTAATATTAATTTCTCATTTATGTCTTTGCTTTCATTGAATGCTTCAGTTATCATAAGCCCAGCAACTAGGGGTGATGTGCCTTGAGTGAAGCCACGTTACATTTTATTTTGCGATGGTAATAGTATGTTGTCTAGTTTGTCTTGCAGGGTTGCTTCTAGGATTTTACATATTATGGAGCTGATAGTTATGCCCCTGTAATTCCCTGGTTTTGTTGGGTCTTTGTCCTTTTTTGGTACAGGTGTTAATATGCCGATTTTTATTTCTTTTGGCACTTCTCGTTTTTCATATATAGTATTTATGATGTTCATGATTATTGGGGCAGTTTCTTCTATGCTATATTTGAGGTGTTCAGCCGTAATTCCAGCATAGTCAGCTGCTTTATTTAGTTTGAGCTTATTGACAATTGTTTTAATTTCATGCAGTGTGACTGGTTCTAAAGATGGTGTATTAGCACGACATATTTGTTCAATAGCTTCAATATCAGCCGAGACTTGTTTGTGGAATGTATCATCAAATCTATCGGCAGTTTTTGGTTCTGACAGTTTTTTGAAGTGTTTAAACCACCCATCCATCATCTGTTCGGCACCATATTGGTGTCCATCTATTTCAATATACTCAGTGACTACACTCTTGGTGAGCCTTTGTTTGTTCATAAGTTTATAGAATAGTACTTGATCATTAGATGCATTGGCTTGAGAGATTTCATCATATAGCTGGGTTCTCTCTGCAGCTATTTGTTGCCTTTGTGTACATCTTAACTTCTTTTTAGTGGCCATTTTTGCCATTTTAAGTGGATTATTTGTGTCAACTGGCCTACCTGCCGTTTTCCATTGATAATGGGCCTTTTTACTTTCTTGTATCGCATTGGCTATGCTGGGATTCCATTGTTTTTGACCATTGGAGCTTTTTCTATGCCTTTTGGCAGGTGTGGCTTTCTCTGCTGCGCTTATTATCATTTGGCCAAACTTTACAATGGATTCTTCCAGATTATTGTGTATAGTGGTCTGTGTTAGGTGATTGGTTTTGTCTATATGCTGTCTGTAGAGGACTAAATTACATTTTTTTCCAGTTTGTTCTTTTTTGTGAGATGTTTTCAAGACTATTTTGTATTTTTTCAAAGGGTGCTATTTTCATTTCGACTTTAATGAGCTCATGATCAGATACATTTGATGGAACATCGATAACTTGCATATTTGATAGAATTTTGTCATGTTTTGTGGATTCAATAAAATAGTCTATGATGGATTGTGATTTCCCATTATGATGTCTAAATGTGAATTCCGGGACATATCCATTAGGTATGGTAAGCTCATGGTCTATATAGAACTTTTTGAAGAGTTTGTCTTGCTCATTAGGTGGTTGTCTATCTAATGAAGCGTTCATATCCCCTGCTATTATTATTTTATGATCTGAGTATTTTATCATAATAGCATATATTTTTTCCAGTGTCTCATTGTATTCATCTTTATCTTTTTTATCAGCCGAGTGAGTGTTACTGGGCATGTATGCATTTATTAGGCATATATTTGTTGGGCTGCTTTTGATTGTAATACAGATAATTCTGTTGTCACCATCTTCTTTAGCGTCGATGATTTTATTGAGATTTTTGTGCCATAAGGTTGATACTCCCCCATAGCCCCTGATCCGCATGTTTGGTGGTAGTGGTTCATTCTGATCTACTGACTTACTGAAGTTGTTAAAGTTTTCAGCTAGTTCTTTTATTCGAGCAATTTGATAATGGAAAAGCCAGTGTTCTTGGATACATATGATGTCGTATGTTTCTATTGTATGTTGTAATACCACTTTGTTTGTGTTTATATTTTGGATGTTAATTGAAGCTATATTGAGTTTTTGTGTCTCAATTATATTTTCGATTCTTAACGGAGAATGTTGATTTATTACTGATGTTGTCTCCCATGAATATAGGTCACAGTTTCTAGGTTCATGTTCCGCTTCGGCAGTCGACTGCTTAGTCGAGGGTAGCATGAAACTATGTTTGGTGGGGGTTGTGTTGCTATATTGCTTGTCATTTGTGTTCTGACATGATGTAGTATAAGCTGATGGTTTCGCTTTTCTATTTTGTTTTTTTCTCACAGTTTTCTGATCTGTCATGATTTTCTGTGGTATAGACTGGTAATGATTTGTTTGTATGGCCCTTTGGGTCGACCCCCTGCCATGCTCTAAAAAATGATGTTCAGGTTCTCGCTGGCAGTTGGTAGTTTTCTGTTTATCTGATGCGGTTATTACACGCTTTTGTTGTTGTAAGTTGTGATTATTCTGCATGTTATCGTTCCGAATATTTTCTACACGATAGTCTGATGTTGCTACCGGTATATGGTTGATTAAGTTGGTGTTTTCAATATAGGAGCATTGAGGCACAGTATTTTGGTTAACACAGTTGTTTTGGTTTACCCGGATTTTGTTTGGGTTTGTTGCTTCTGTTTGTGTATACTGGCTCAGGTTTTGCTTTGCATGATGTACTTCGTTACGTCTAAGAATTGTTTCAATATTTCTTTCTGCTTCTGTTAGACGTAGTTTAATCTGATCGTGTTCTAGCTGTTGTAATCGTTGCATGATGTTTAGATGGTTATTCGTATTTGGTGGTGGATACGTATCATTGGCTTGATGTATTGTGTTATTAGCCACTTCATTCCTTGTTCTCAGTATTTTAATTGTTTTTGCTTGTTCATTTATAGTATCCTCGAGCCTTGCTATTTCAGCTTGTAGGGCTGCCTTTTGCATTTCACAGATGACGCTGGGAGACCTCCCTAGCAAGGAACGCTATCGTACCAAGATAGATAACTCTATATTCTTATGTTCGACAGGTGCGCGAATTAATGTGACTCGTTGTCAAAAATGTCATTATCAACGCTAACAACTGAAGATAACGTGAGGAAGAACTTAAGAATCGGACTATGGTAATACATTTTAGCTTCACCTTAGTGTGCGGTTGTGTAAATTTGTTGGGATGAGTTGTAATCCACTTGTAATTTTGGCCCAGTTGTATTGATCACTCGAATTGGGGAAACAAAACAAAGACGTCGATGCCGATGTGAATGTGGCTGGAGCCTGTGGTGGGGTCAGGTTACTACATTTTCAGATATTTGCAGCTTCCGACCAGGAACCAGTTTATTTTATTTTAACAAGAGACATTTAGTTTCTGCAAACAAGCAGACAGGGGAGTCGCAAAAACAATGACATACAACATCTAGGGAGCAATTTCCATTTATTAAATAAGCAGTTATATCAACTTTCACATAGTCCAAGTCTTCTCGAACTAAAACCAGCTAATAGCCTAAGATATTGGTATGGCGAGATGCTGGATTTTAGTCCGAGTTCGTCCAGTATGGTCTCTTATGACACGACTTACTCCCAATGTTTGTGGCGGGAATTTGTTGTGTATTTTACTCGATTTACCTAGCAAATCAATACGTGATGCTATATACATCGGAACGAGTGACATCTTATGGTCATAATGGTGTATAATAATCTAACTTTAATGTTAAATTACACATAGAATATTCCAGTTGATTTCCACAAACATCGCTTTTTTTTCTGTTTGTTTATGTTTTAACTGAAAGCCGAAGTGGTCCGAATAACTTCGGCATATTCCGGAGTTTGTTCTGGGTATACTAGTTTCCGTTTCTATATATAGCGCGGAGTTTTCCGAACAAAATGGCGAAAAACGATCGCCCCAAAGTCCAGTTTCCTATGTGCTTTGAGAACAATTCTCACACTAAAAACTTAATGACATAATGGAGGATCAGAACGGTAGTTTGTTGACAATTTTCTCAAGCAACTCGTCAAAATTGGAGCAAATTAGAACTCTTGTGTCTGAATTGCCATGCGTGTGATTTTCGTCCATGTGCGTTTTGACTTTTGTGTTGATCAAATAATCGGAGAACCGAATCCAGGCCTGTCATTTTACGCGGGCGATTTCGATAGCCCGCGTGCAGCCCGCGTATTTTCGATTACACGCGTGCGACAGTTTCGCCCGCGTCGGCTTTCAAAATCAATGTGCTTTAAATGGCAAGTCAGGGGTAAAGACAATCTGATTGAAGCCAGTCGGGTCAAATGTGACGAACGTCATCGTCGGCATCTGTGTTCTTTGATGTTTCTAGACAGTGTCATGAGTTTAACACCCCGTGCTCTTCCTGCAACACGTGCTCGTCATACATGACTCGGTATTACGTCAGCATCGTCGGCACTTTGATAACTGAATCTGCTTGCTATTTTTACATGCCTGCACCTTCCACATGTTTTGAACTGGGGCTCTGTCCATAGTTGAGCTGTGACTCTATTCAGGGAGCCAAATTAACTATAATGCAATAATGGCTGATCAAAAAGGCTGCCACGTTCAGTTAAAAACTTTCGAAGGATGGAATACTGGAGGCCAGATTGGCTATGATATTGTTAACGCAAACAGGCGGGATTTTGTAGAACGCGTGTGGTGTAAAATATGTGCACGCCACTGTGACCGATTGAGATCAACATGCCACGGGAAAGTATGAATGAATATAAAACTTTGCTGGTGGCATCATAACACATTGCCAGATAATCCCAGATATGTCATAATTTGTCATTGTTTGCTTTCTAAACCATAACCATTTCCATAACTACACTTACCTAGGTTACCTACATTTACCTAGCGTAGTATCAAACACAACATATCAATTTGATGTTGGTCAGTGTAACAATCCCAGGGGTAGGCAAACATAAACACTCAAAACAAGAATAAATAAGATTGAACAACTTTATTGATAACATACAAATACATTCTCCAGTCTGGTCTGTTCTTTTTGGAGTATATCTGGCTAAGCAAATAGCATGAATAAATCACGAGGGCTATTAGCACTCGTCACTGGGGTTCACGTGGGCGATTTTGTAGCCCTCGTCAATTTTTCATATGGACAGGCCTGCGAATCACACCGTTTCGAAATATAGTTCTTCGGTTTTAGTGGGACTTTTCAAACTTAAGTTTAAAAATTTATACAAATTTTGTTTGATTTTTTGTGTGCTTAACAAGAGCAGTACCGGTATATTGCGTTGTGTTTACACTGTTTTAAACTTTGAGAGGGTTGTAATTCCCGTAATTTATTTAATCTATTACATTTATATCTTCAATTTTACTTAAAGGTACCGGTACTCAATCCGTAAAGAGGGTCCCCATCTCAACAGATTCCAACAACAACAATCCGATCAGAGGGTCCTATATTACTATTTCTTTGGCTTTGGGGGTAAAAAATATTTGATTCGAGTCGAGGAACCCATCAAACAAAGTTATTAGATATTGATTTTTGAAATTTGTTAATTGCTCGAGATGAGTACTAATAACTGCCGTCAATTTGGTAACCTGCTCGAGATTTTACGCCAAAACTCTATTCAAACAGACAAGGATGGATAACTCAATAATCAAGTGGTAATAATAACGAAATTTTGACTGTCTTCTGGGCCAGAAAGAATTCCCGATAATGAAAAATAATAGATTTCTAAAATCGATATCTAACAAATCTGAGCTTTGATGGGTGACTTCCTCGGCTCGAATCAAATATTTTTGACCCCCGAAGCCATTGAAATAGTAATTGAGAGGAGTTTTATCGGATTGAGTACCTTTAATCTATTTATTTTTTATTTATTGACACACATAATTACGATTACAATGGAGAATTCATCGTAATTTGCGTGGTTAGTCGAAAATCTACGGAATATTTTTAACGGAAAATGCCGAACACAGTTCGCGAGGTCAACTGAGTTCGCATACTTTAAAAAATATGTCAACACTACGGTAAATGTCTCTTTTCACATTAAATTACCGCTTTCAATTCACAACCGATGTGGGTTTCAGATCAAATATCATGTCTTCTCCGGAAAAAATCCGTTTATTGTCGCAATTGAGATATATTATTTCATATAATTGTGGTTTTATTTGAGCCGGTCACTAACCAGGGTTTCCGTTAGTACGGCTCAGCGTCCGTAGGACGGCCTCATTCCCCTCGCATATTATCTGTTTGGTTCATACATATACCAAATGTCAGTCGCAATGTCGTAAACAAATCCGGTTACAACGGGAGTTCGGGTGTTAAATAGAATACTGGTGAAAAAGCGGGTCAAATAGCGACGTTAGATACAGCGTAATGCATGTCGCGGTAACATCAAAAAATGTCGGACTGCTGAATATGCATATTTTTGTGTACGGGATGAAACTACTCATGCTCGAAAATCCCGTGATATCGTAGGATTACATAATTTGATCAAAGAACGCCGAATTTCTTAGTCGGGACATTTTTATGCACGGGATTTTCATGAATGAAACTGCTCCTCTCCGAGATCCCGTGCTATCGTACGGTGGTACATAATAAATGGGTCCCCCTGCAGAGTCCATGAGGTATAGAACGGAGTTTTAGCCAACGTGTTATAAAATATAATTTGGCGGGAGATGTGAACACGTGCGTCGTTGATTGTGCTTGGGGACAACGCAACTATTATTTACCGTCCTTTGACATTATCTCCATATTGGGGAGGGGGTATGTGTTTGTCTTTATCACCCATGTATGTAATATGGTTCAAATGAATGGTGTTGTTAACTTGTCACTATGAATTCCCACTATAAAGACTGATTTCGGGACAGGTTCCGTTTTACTGTGAAATAAATCACGTTGGGATTTTGTTGACTATGCGCATAATAAGCAATTGCGGTCGTCAGTTTATGGACTAATATATAGAGATTAGTGAACAAGCTACGCGTTCCGAGTGAAAGATGTCCCTACCCACAGGTATTAGGCACAATTTTGTTTTTAAATTTAATAAAAATCTCTTTTTATTATTTTTTTTTGGTGCCAAATACCAGTGTCGCTACCATTCGTATTTTGCCGCTATAAATAGCTCCTGCAGTATGACGTCACAGCGCACAAATAGTTTTACGATTGACAGCGTATATCATGTCAGTTTCATTTTCACAGAAGCTGCTTGCAATTCTAGGAAATACTTTATTCAATTCTCCTTGCTATCTATTATTGGTCAATGCATAGATGTTGTGTAGTGTTTAGATTCATCGGAATCTTATTGTATAAATTTGTTAACAATAACTAGTAGCTTGTTCATTTATATATAATCTTCAATCAGACGGCAGTCTTATGTGCGTAATTAGTTGATTGATTATCTGGATACCATCAACAGAATTAATGCACCCATGGAAATGATTGACTTGCGTAATATATACGTAGCTTTGGTTGCTTTGTGAGACTCTTATGTGCAAGGAAATTGCTACTTTTCAGTGTCAAATAACAAAATTTTCGCCCGACGGGACGAACCATGGTCGTCCCGTCGCGTTATGTGTTTCCCCAATACGGACTCATTAATTTTCCCCTCGCGGAAACCCTGCACTAACGCTTAAGTCGTGTCATAAGAGACCATACGGGACGAACTCGGACTAAAATCCAGCATCTCCCCATACCAATATCTTAGCTGGTTTTAGTACGAGAAGACTTGGACTACTAGTACTTTCACAGGACATGGAAGTCCTAAAAATTAGGTTTTAAACCAATTTATATATCCTAATATAAATGAACAAGTAATGAAAGTATTACCAAATAGCATGACAAACATAGTGGTATCTCAAATAAACGCACAAAACACCGGGCATATGTCGCCTGTTTCATATAAATAACATACTCATCTACAACTCTGCAGTGCAGTGATAAAATCATTCTGGACGCCAAATTAACGGATTTTAAGACATTTCTCACCTTTAGCGATGAGTGAATGTGATGTCTGTGTAATCGAGCATGAAATGAATAAACTGAAACTATTGTTGGTTGACAACAAACTGTCCCTACACTTAGAGAAAACAGAATAAATTCTGTTCTGGTCAGGTAGGAAACTTGTAAAACATTCTGGACGGAGGGTCTTCTGTGATGGCGTGGACATCGATGTAATTCTGAAGCCTTGAAATAGTGTGTCTGTCATTTGTAGAATGATGTCCCCAGATGTGAACTTAGTGACACTACCCTGCAAAGCGGGTTAGCATCACTAAATTCACCCTCTGGGGACCTCATTCTTTAGAAGTATCCCATAGCAGTTGAAGCCTAAGCAGTATTAGGTTCCCAGAGGGTGAATTTGCAAAGGCTAGCCTGCCACGCGAGATAGCGTCACTAAATTCACCCCTCTGGGGACCTCATTCTGCATATGACAGACACACTATTTCAAGACTTGGTAGGTCACTCTGACTCCATCGCTATTTGGATGAAGGGTACCGCTATTCTCAAAGTAATTGACCAGAAAAACGGGGTGATACCCCGGTCATGACCGCGGTGATACCGGTAATAAACGGTAGCGGTATCGAGACGGTCATGGAGTGGAGTTACGGTATTGGGCGATAATGATACCGTGGTCTTTTAGCGGGCACCACATTAATTTTGTTGAATACCGTGGTGATTTTCATGGAACTCTTTTAGGGGAGGTATTTACTCACACATACTTGTTCGCGTTAACAAGCGGTATCAGTACCGCGGTATTGGAGGATACCGCGGTATAGTACCGCCATATTAACGGGGTGACACCACGTTATTGGTGGTCAATTACTTTAAGTATAGCGGTACATGTACAGTAGGTGTGTTGTAGGAGACTTTGTGCTCCAGTTTTTGGAGACCTGCTTAATGAATGAAGATATCTTTTCCTTCATAATATAGGTCATATCGATGACCAGCCTTGGCAGCGTCCTTGGCAGACCTGTTAACCCTCCCGGATTTGAGCACGATCTCCCGCACTCCCGGACAGGCATGACAATCTCCCGGATTCAGCTACTGTAGAAAATCACAAAAAATAATCTCTTTATTTTATCTATTTGACCAGTAGACAGGCTATCAACACATCCCTGATATCGGATTGCGACATCGTTGCATCAATTAACACCCATGATTAATCTGGGGTCATAAAATCAACTTTGTTCGCACAGCAGGGGCACCGGACAATACACTAGGAACTTATGTTAGGGCAACAGTACACTAGGAACTTATGTTAGGGCAACATTACACTAGGAACTTATGTTAGGCCAACATTACACTAGGAACTTATGTTAGGCCAACATTACACTAGGAACTTATGTTAGGCCTACATTACACTAGGAACTTATGTTAGGCCTACATTACACTAGGAACTTATGTTAGGGCAACAGTACACTAGGAACTTATGTTAGGGCAACAGTACACTAGGAACTTATGTCATAAACTGCGTAATCAGAGCATTGTATGGGTGTCAACTAACTTTTAACGTCTTATTTTGGGCTTTTTGTTGAGTAAAATACGTCTACGAAAATAGACAACACTAGCCGATGTGCCCGGCCCTCTTCGCCCGGGCTATTTAGGGATGTTTTTGTGATCCGTCTCCGCCTGGGCAAACTATTGTTCGATCGGCCCGGAAACATGCCTATATGAGTCAAGGACATGGTCGCACGTGAAATTGGACCCACCCATATTGTTCCCGGGATCAAAGTAGGCCTAGATTATACCAAATTTGAGTAGGATTGGTCGAGGTCCAGAAAGATGCCTATATGAGAGAGGTCAAGGTCAAGGACACGGTCGCAATTGAAATTGGACCCGCCCATATTGTTCCCCGGATAAAAGTAGGCCTACACACCAAATTTGAGTCGGATCGGTCGAGCAGTTTTTCGAGTCTATAACACAAATACATACATACAGACAGAAGTTCCAAAATATATAATAGATAAAATACAAGACAGATAACTCTATATATCCCGTCTACGCTCACGCTTTACGAAGTCCAGAGCAATGAAATTTCACTATTGTTAACCGGCTGTTGACTCATGGAAATGTCGGGCCTGCAAAACGCGTTATTTTTCAAACTAGCTGGCGACTTTGTGAATTTTGATAGGCGTAACACAGCTTATTGGATAAGCATAGAAAGGCAGTGTAATTCGTCGAAATTAATGACAAGTGGTGCAAATTTCAACTTAATGCATAGTTTGTTGTGTTTATCTTTGTATACTTTCCAAAATTGGCAGTTTGAACCATGTACCATGGCAAATATTAGCAATAGTTTTACCCGCATAGAACGATTAATGGGGATAGAACCGACTCGATCAGGAGAGAACCCAAACAATAATCAAAATTCGCGGTTCTTGTCGTTGTTATGACTCGCACAATGAATTTTTCGTTATTAACACACTCATTGGTGCCACAGATTGTTATGGGATCGAAAATAACTAATCGAATTATCACCTAGATGCCTCAAAATTGCGTTTTAACTGTCAAAAAGTCGTGAAAATGTATGATTTCGATCAGCAGGAGCCGTCGCGGGTCGGGCAGGAGCCGTCGCGGGCCGGCGATTTCCGATGTAACGGTTCCTACACAGTGGAAACTTAGCCACATTACCAAACACATTCATTCAAATGGCGGTTGTTTGGCTGTTTACATGCGATTCATATTGTTAATATTATTATCTGGGTCCCAAGCGGCCATATACACGCATGCTAATACATGGATGTGTATTGTTTGACTACCAGTGGATACTAGTATATACATACCCGGTATTATCGGACGCCCCAACTCCCGTGCGACATACATATATTTACATATCAAAATGAATATGTAATCATAGAATATACCCCAAATTTCTAGCGGAGCGTGCGCATTATGGTTTGATCTGTCCGACCGTCTGTCCATCCATCATTCGGTCTTGGTTTATGTGTGGTGGCTTAAGTTAAGTATCAACTGGGAAAACTATAATCTAGTGTTTGGGTTTTCTAACACAGAGTGCAGGCCGGGGCCGCATGTTCGGTGACCGCCGGCCAACCCCCCCCCCCCCCTTTGTGTTGGGATTTCCTTCTATGTACGGCATTGATAAGTCCCAACTGATTTTACTGGGATTACTGGCCCGGGGTGCAGGTTGGGTAACAGTTGGGTTCGAGCTTGGAGTCCTACCCGAGGGTTTTACATGTCACATCGCGATATTACTTCTGAGTCAATATATGACACCCATATAAAAAGCGTTTAATTTATTAGTTTTTATACGGGAATATGGAAAGATCGGTTAATCCAAGGAAGTCTAGACGTATATTCTATACCTGTGTTACTCTTATCTTGACATTTTGTAAACTGCCGCAAGGTAGACTGCTCTGGACATCACTAGTGAAGTTTCCACTATCGAAGTTCAAGACAGGGGTGCCTCTATATGTGGGACCGGGGTGCGTGCATCCACCTGCTCATATATTATGGGTATCACAAAACTAAAATGATAAAGAGTTGTTAGGCCAATGCATTCTCTTATATATGCGAGGTGACCTATGGTGACCTACTAGTATGGCACAGGGTCTTTAATGTTGCACCAGTGCAGCTCCATTCATGAAAGGGTTAATTAAAAACTGGAGGTTTCAAAAGCTATATTCAATAGAAGAATATAATTTAGAACCACATTCAGAAGTTGGTAGGTGAATAGAGCTACTTACAGTAATGCCCTAAATAATTGACTCCTTAACTCCTTAAGTCATGAACAGCAATTTACTTCTGAAGTTCTGTTAACATGCTGGATGGTTTTTACCTGAACATTTTAACTATACATGTATTTTAACCCTTTACCCAACAAAACGGCCAAAAACGCCTAAATAAAGCTTCAACAGCCTAAAATATCTTCGGTCTGTTTCAATAACACCATTCAAATATGGATATCATTGGAACCGGTTCATTGACCACATTGTGATGGTTACAGTTATGCCCTGTGCCAATGCATTCTCTTATATATGCGAGTCGACCATAGGTCGCCTCGCATATATAAGAGAATGCTTTTTACCATTTTTTCTTACATTCTTTAAAGGGGTACTGTACGCCAAATGTTGTTGTTGGTTTTTATGGTCTCCGAGTCGGAGAATAAGGTAACAATTTTTTCATTATTTGAAAGTCTGTTGAGTACGAAGTAGTGTTACGGATGACAAATTTACCGGAATGCAAAAATACAAATTGTCGTTGTCGAGTAATTTTTGTACAGTTTTCAACCAAATGAATCAAATAAAAGTTATATTATATGCATACTAGTCCCATATAATCATTTAAGTTATTGTATCGTCGCTAGTCAGTGAGTGGCTTGAGTGTTCTCCCCGTATCATCATAATATTTTAAGCGATCGTGTGTGCGATCGGTTTAACAATCCATTATCCCTCAATTACTTTATCTGATTACGGAAAATTGTAATTTAATTGACGCCATTTTATGGCTCCAGTCATAAATTCAATTTATATCAAATTATTAACTTTTAAATTATTAAATTTTAAGATAGCCTATTAACCTGAGCGTTTACAGAATACATCTTCGACTCAAATTACTTATGTTTCTATATATTATCGATATTAGATCGTTGTTGTCACCGGAAATTTAATGAAAATGGCGTACAGTACCCCTTAAACAATTTTATAATTTTTTCTTACATTTTTTAACAATTTTTATAATATTTTCCTACATTCTTTGACAATTTTATCATTTTTAATATGTGTTAAGCCAATGCATTCTCTTATATATGCGAGGCGACCTATGGTCGACTCGCATATATAAGAGAATTAATATTTGTTAGGATTCGGGGGTAAAAAATATTTGATTCGAGTCGAGGAACCCACCCATCAAAGCTCAGAGTGATCAGATATCAATTTTTGAAGTGTGACAAAATTGTGGATGAAGATGGATAACTCTGAAATCAAGTGGTGATACGGCCACATTTTGTTGATAAATAACACATTTTGGGAAATTTGATACCGTAGTTGACAGTGGTTAGCATTATTTTGTTGCAATTGATTCTGATATATTTTGAAGAAATGTTGTTGTTGTATCTTGATGATGTGGGGAGTCACGGGGACCGTCTGATCCGATTGAGTACCTTTAAAGACATATTATGGACTTGTTCGGTTGTGTGAAATTGTTAAGTTAGTACTCAAGCGCTATGCCAACCTGAGGAATGTAGCATTCTACTAACATCCCCGAAATTTTCAAGGAAATCGACCATACCACTCCATAGAAAACGTCATCTGAACTACGCCCAATTGTCAATATTTACATCTCGATTCGGGACGCAACTATCGGCGATAATCTAACACAAATGATTTCGCCATTGAGAGTCATTGCATTTATATATAATATATAATATAATATATTAATATATAAGAATGATGGTGTGTATCGTCAATTTGGATTAATATTCATAAAACATAACATAACTATACATGTATATACTTTGAGCAAGATCATTCCTAATTTATATTTGATCACCCTACCGGAGTGCTTCACATCACTTTAAGATCATTCCTAATTTATATTTGATCACCCTACCGGAGTGCTTCACATCACTTTAAGATCATTCCTAATTTATATTTGATCACCCTACCGGAGTGCTTCACATCACTTTAAGATCATTCCTAATTTATATTTGATCACCCTACCGGAGTGCTTCACATCACTAATTTATATTTGATCACCCTACCGGAGTGCTTCACATCACTTTAAGATCATTCCTAATTTATATTTGATCACCCTACCGGAGTGCTTCACATCACTTTAAGATAATTCATAATTTATATTTGATCACCCTACAGGAGTGCTTCACATCACTAATTTATATTTGATCACCCTACCGGAGTGCTTCACATCACTTTAAGATAATTCCTAATTTATATTTGATCACCCTACAGGAGTGCTTCACATCACTAATTTATATTTGATCACCGTACCGGAGTGCTTCACATCACTAATTTCTATTTGATCACCCTACCGGAGTGCTTCACATCACTTTAAGATAATTCCTAATTTATATTTGATCACCCTTCCGGAGTGCTTCACATCACTAATTTATATTTGATCACCCTTCCGGAGTGCTTCACATCACTAATTTATATTTGATCACCCTTCCGTAGTGCTTCACATCACTAATTTATATTTGATCACCCTTCCGGAGTGCTTCACATCACTAATTTATATTTGATCACCCTTCCGGAGTGCTTCACATCACTAATTTATATTTGATCACCCTACCGGAGTGCTTCACATCACTAATTTATATTTGATCACCCTTCCGGAGTGCTTCACATCACTAATTTATATTTGATCACCCTACCGGAGTGCTTCACATCACTAATTTATATTTGATCACCCTTCCGGAGTGCTTCACATCACTAATTTATATTTGATCACCCTTCCGGAGTGCTTCACATCACTAATTTATATTTGATCACCCTTCCGGAGTGCTTCGCATCACTAATTTATATTTGATCACCCTACCGGAGTGCTTCACATCACTAATTTATATTTTATCACCCTACCGGAGTGCTTCACATCACTAATTTATATTTTATCACCCTACCGGAGTGCTTCACATCACTTTAAGATCATTCCTAATTTATATTTGATCACCCTACCGGAGTGCTTCACATCACTAATTTATATTTGATCACCCTACCGGAGTGCTTCACATCACTAATTTATATTTGATCACCCTACCGGAGTGCTTCACATCACTAATTTATATTTGATCACCCTACCGGAGTGCTTCACATCACTAATTTATATTTGATCACCCTACCGGAGTGCTTCACATCACTAATTTATATTTGATCACCCTACCGGAGTGCTTCACATCACTAATTTATATTTGATCACCCGACCGGAGTGCTTCACATCACTAATTTATATTTGATCACCCTACCGGAGTGCTTCACATCACTAATTTATATTTGATCACCCTACCGGAGTGCTTCACATCACTAATTTATATTTGATCACCCTACCGGAGTGCTTCACATCACTTTAATGGATTGTCTCAACTAATATTTGGTATACATGTAGAAGGGGCCAGTTCCACTCCATGGGAAGGAAAAACCGTAGTGACTTCTGTCATGTTGTTCTAGACAAACTCAGGTCATTTCAGATTTTGTTTTCACTGAACATTTCAATCTGGTATCACCCGAGCCTAGCTGCTGGAGGTAAAAGTTTTACAAATGAGCAGTGTCTTCCTGTATTCATCTGTCATCTGTCCGATACATTTGTTGTCTAGATGATACTTGTACATTTAACTTGAAAAATATTTGGCCTACTTTTGTGAAATTTGGTAGATGGTCTGCTGCCGTCTGCATACACAATGTACATGTACATGTGTGAGAAATTTTCTGGTTGAGGATAATGAGGCATATACATGTACTGGATTGACCTTTTGTCTGTCTGTCGTTCTGTCCGTGCATATACCAGTCTCTCAGTCTTGTGTTATATCTGTATAAAATTTGGTATGGAGGTTTGTTCGGGTTTTCCATTTAGAGTAATCCTTCTTTGTTTGTTTGGATATCTAGACTTTTTGTCAGTCTGCACAGATATCTCTGCCATGGGTTATGATATCGGTTATGAATGAAAGGTGGCTCGCCATCATGACTGCTTTCAAAAGAGTGCTCAACGACGTTCTTTTGCATTTTCTGTTTTAGAGTTATCCTTCTTTGTGTATTTTAAATTTGTTTTCCGTCCTGCCCATGTTATAATTTGGCAATGTGGGAGTATGTATGCCAGCACCTGAGGTTATTAATACTTCTATTTTGCATATACATGTACTAGTATGTGTCATCTATATATTATGTTATTTGTTTGGATTTTGAAATAAATAATATGTTTACATTAATTCTTGTTTTATTTTATTTTAAGCATTAACGTGCAACCATCAGTTAATTTTAATTTTTCTTTTTCTTATCTTTTTTTTTTTTTGCAGGTTGAGTCTCAACTACAAGCTCTCCGAAGATGACAGTAACATCATGATCTTCCAGAATGTTTTCAAGAAATTTGAAGAAGATTTCAAAAATGACGATCTTGTTATTCCAACAGTGCAGTACACAGCAAAGATCATGTGTGTGCTGTTCAATGTAAGGCGGCGGAGAGTTGGACGATATGGACCGCAGCAGTATGAGGGTGTTATTGCTAGGCAACCAGCAGGAACAAAAACAATAAATATCCCTCCACATTGTTCCGTGAGCAAGAATACTAAAGATGAACTCGTTCTCACTGTTCCATCAACTTGGTATCGGGACGGAGAAAAGGTTCCGATGAAGGTGACTTTCAATCCTAACAGTGCCACGCTGGAGATTAATGACATGTTGATTGAATTCCGTTTGCCAGCCGCGTATCAGCAATTTAATCAGGACATGATTGACGGCTGGGTTTTTTTCCTGGAAAAACTTGAGCTATGCCGTGGTATTTCAAAGCCAATAATCGAGCTATGCCTGAAAGGTAACTTCAGTTCTATTCAGTTGTAACAGTTAGTGCTGTGTGGTTTTAAAATTTTGCTTCGGATTTGTTTTTAGCTCAACTTTACTTGTAAAGTTTGAGCTTTTGCCATGGCTTGGTATCCGTCGTCCGTCTGTGTGTGGAGACATCCGTCAACAATTTCCATTAGCATGGGCTACAGGTCTTACCTTTGGTCAGATCATTATGAAATTTGTCATGGCTGTTGACATTGACATGTAGATGGGAATGAGTCATTTTGGGGTCATTCAGCCAAAAAACATGGCCACCGGTGGCCATTTGGATTTCAAAATGCAATCCATTAGCATGGCCGTACTGTTTGTCTGATCATCATGAAATTTGTCATGGATGACTTTGATGTTAACATTGACATGTAGATGGGAACTTGTCATTTTGGGGGTGTCGGCCAAAAAACATGGCCGCTGGCAGCCATCTTCAATTTTATTCTTTGTATTTGTGACAAAATTGCAGGCTCTCGCTTTCGGTTTAGGTTTTTAGCTCACCTGAGACGAAGTCTCCGGTGGAGCTATAGTCATCACTCCTCGTCCGTCTGTCAAGAATCATCTTCTCCTCCAGAATCATAAGACGTAACGGGTTCATATTTGGTGTGGATGTTCCCTAGGTGAATCACATTCAGATTTGTTCAAATGAGGTCACTGGGTGAAATAGTTGCGAAAGCAGGGCCATAACTCTATTCCTCCATAGTAATTCTTACGACTTCTATTCCTGAACTATTAGGCTGAATGGGTTCATATTTGGTGTGGATGTTCCCTAGGTGACTCACATTCAGATTTGTTCAAATGAGGTCACCAGGTTGATTAGTTGAGAAACCAGGGCCATAACTCTATTCCTCCATTGTAATTCTTAGAATGACTTCTTCTTTTGAACCATTGAACCGATTTAGCTTATATTTGGTATGGAGGCTCAATGGGTGATTGGGGTTCAGATTTGTTCAAATTGGGTCACTGGGTAAAATAGGGGCTGAGTCAGGTACATAACTCTAAAAACAAAAATCCACACATAGGCATGAGCTATCCAATGCTGTAACCTAAGTATTTTTTGTCCGATTGTGTTCATATTTGATATGTATGTTTATAATGACACACCCCTCACCTGTATAGTTTTTGGTATCGATTGGTTAATCAGTTTAGAAAATAATTAACCCTGCACACAAATGCTATCTGATGCATCTAAGTCAAAAAAAATTCTTCTGATCTGCCTCATATTTCTTACCTAGGTCTTTCTTAGCACGTTCTTCATCTGTATGGATTTTGGTAATGTTTATTTAACCCTTTCCACTCTTGTTTTTAAATATAATTCATCCAAGCCAGGATGACTCAAACATTTTTCATCTGATCGACACCAAATTTGGTATATGAATTTCTGACCCCTAAATACAGATCAAGTTTGAATATGGGTTTGATCCGATATATTTTAACAGAGTTATGACCCTTTATAACTCATCTGTTTGTCATGCAGTATGAAAGTTTTTAAGAGATGACTCCACTGAGCACCTACTGTGTTATTGAATGAGATGATATAGCTACCTGACACCTGATACAATTTGTGCCTTGCAGATGTGTTTATGTATCTGTCAAACTGTCATTACTCTGTATTCCAGTTGAGAAATTATTAACTCTTTGCATCTGCACATGAGCTATCCCATGCTAGCTGTAACCCCCCCCCCCCCCCCCCCCCCCCCCCCCCCCCCCCGCACCCACTGTAGTCAGGTCCCTGTCATTAAATTATATTGACTACATGGCAGCATTATACTTGACATTTCTGTGTCAATAGCACAACATCTCTGAGGTCTGGCCATTAGTCAGGTCCCTGCCATTAAATGATATTGACTACATGGCTATATTATAATTGAGATCTCCGCACAGCACAGCTGTGGTAATTTAAAAGTAATTAGAGTAGACATCCCCAGGTTTAAAGAGGCAGTATTGTGCAGTACATTTGTCACTGACAAGATAATTAATTAGTCTTGACAACTGGGCTGCAGAATAT